>GL379815.1:328180-359049 GCA_000143925.2 Caenorhabditis brenneri
CTCCCAGAACAGCTAGAAAAGTGGTTCAAGAGACAAATCCGCGTAGAATTTTATGGGGAATTCGATCCCATCAAGAATTTTCCAAAATTCGAATTTCCAGAAAATGACGTATTGCTCATCGGACTACCATCCCTCCTACCTGGACACCCCTGAGTTCTACACATTATCCCTTCATATTCTATCGATTCTGGCCCTTCCATTCCATATATTCGGTGCCTATTGTATCCTTTTCAAGACCCCAAAACCAATGATTTCCGTCAAATTTATACTGCTCAACTTCCATATTTGGACATTTTTGATTGATATCATGTTCAGTTTCTTAATCCGTCCGTTTGTTGTGGCGCCAAGCCCAGCTGGGATACTTTATGGAGTGCTGGAGGACCTGGGAGTGAATCATAATATTCAAGGAGTTGTTGGTGTTTTTTTACTGGAAACAATGATCGTGGCAATTTTATTGATTGTTGAAAATCGATATTTTAATATTTCGAACAATTCTGAGAAATGGCGGGAGATTCGAAAGTTCTGGATCGCTGCCAATTATATTGGAATGGGCGTGGCGGGGGTGCCCTTTTATTTCAAAATTCCAAGAGATCAAGAGGCGGAGAGGGTTAAGGTTTTGGAGGTAAGTTTTTGTGAGAAGGAGGCGTAGCTTGAGGAGCACTTTAACTTTGAAGGCACATATCTCGGAAAAGGGAGGAGCTAGAAAAAAACTGTCAACTACAAACTTGCTCAAATTTTAATTTTAATCAAGTTTGTAGTTGACAACTTTAATCTAGCTTCTATGGTTCTCGAGATATGCGCGTTCAAAGTTAGGTATCTCTTTCTCTGCGTCTCTCCCCTCTCCTTCACTTTAAAGGTGCATATCTCGAAAAGAGGCGGAGCTACAAAAATGTGATCAACTACAAACTTGCTCTAAATTAAATTTGAAGCAAGTTTGCAATTAATTACTTTTTTCTAGCCCCGCCCCTTTTCTAGATATGCGCCTTCAAAGTTGGGGTGCTCAATGAAAGCTAGAGAGGGGGAGACGCAGAGAGAGGGTGCTTAATTTTAAAGGCGCATATCTCGAACACCATGAAGGCTAGAAAAAAGTTGTTAACTACAAACTTGCTTAGAATTGAATGTTACATATTTTATCAATTGACAATTTTCTGCTAGCTCCGCCTCATTTCGAGATATGCGCCTTTAAAGCTGGGGTGCACAGAGAGGGAGGGAGGAGAAGGGTGCCTTATCTATAAAGACGTATATCTCGACAGCCATGATAGCTAGAGAAAAGTTGTCAACAGCAATCTTGCTCTAAATTCAATTTTAAACACTTTTGTAGTTGATCACTTTTATCTATCTCCCTCCACAACCTCAGAATTCCAGAAACTTCCATGCCTCCTCAAAATGATCGACAACCCGCAATCACTATTCGTCATAACCACCGATGCCACATTTATGATTATTCGTGCATCCATTCTCTATTCTATCATCGGAATTCAAGTCCTAATATTCTCCAGATTAACCAGAATGACCACCAAAAAGTGCGGAGCCAAGGTCTCCGAGAGGACCCTACGGCTCCAGAAGCAGCTGGGGCGGGCACTGAATATTCAGTTAATCATTCCGATTTTATTCCTGATTGGCCCGTTTATTTATCTGATTTCATCGGTTTATTTAGAATTTTATTTCCAAAAAATCAATAATTTCTGCTTGATTATTGTGGCATCCCATGGTTTTTTGTCGACTATTCTGATGCTTTTCGTTCATACCGCCTATCGAAAAGTTCTCTATGGATATTTCAATGGATTGAGAATATTTTTTGGTGGAAGAGGAGATTTCAATGGGAATAATATGAAGAATTTGAGTGTGGCACCGTCGATTCAATCGGTTTGGAAGAGAAATCTGGTGGTTACAACTTGATGGATATTTCATCATATCTCATTTCCGGGTGAAGCTAGAAAAAAGATGTCAACAGCAAACCTGTTCAAAATTCAATTCTGAGCAACTTTGCAGTTGACAACTTTTCTCTAGCTCTACTGGTTCATGAGTTATGCGCCTTCAAAGTTAGGGGTGCCAGGTTGAGAGACAGAGGGGGGGGGGGGGAGACACAGAAGGAGAGGCGCACATCTTTAAAGGCGCATATCTCAAAAGTGGGTGGAGCTAGGAGAAAGTTGTCAACAGCAAATTTGTTCAAAATTGAGTTTGAAGCAGGTTTGCAGTTGACAACTTTTTTCTAGGTCCACTGGTTCTTGAGTTATGCGCCACTCTCTCCCCGCCCACTCGGGCCACCCTAGCTTTAAAGGCGCATAACTCGCGAACCATCGTTGCTAGAAAAAAGTTGTCAACTGTAAACTTGCTTCAAATTTAATTTCAATCAACTTTGTCGTTAACCATTTTTATGTATCTTCACTGAGAAATCAGATATTTTTGTTTCTTTAAAATAAACTTTATTATATTCATCAATACAACACAATTTTGGACATTCTCGACTGAAAAACGCTCTTATCCTCCTGCGAAGACCGCTCCAAACACCGAATTCCAACACCTCTCATCCAAAAAATACAGTATCCCCAGACGACTTTTCGATAGGGAATTTGAATAAAAAGCATGAAAATCGAGGAGAAGAGGCCGTGAGAAGCGATGAGGATGATGGAGAAATTGGTGAGTTTTTGGTTGTAGTACTTGAATTTTGCAGAATACCAGATGTAGGCAAAGGGGGCGTTTAGGCAAAAAGAGGGGACCAGAAGTTGAAGGATTACGGATCTGGAAAGGGGGATTTGTGGATGTTTAGGTAGATGGATAGGTGGACAGACGGACAAACAGACAAACAGACAGACAAACGGACAGACGGACAGACAAACAGATGGACAGACGAACAGACGAACAGACGGACAGACGGTCAGATGGACAGACAGATGGACAGACAGACAGACAGACAGACAGACGGACAGATAGACATACATATATATATTTAGATAGATAGACAGACCGACAAATAGACGGACATGCACACCCCCATAGAGAAAACAGAAACATCTGGACATCTGGACCGAGAGACAGAAATCCGGACAGACAGATAGACCGACAGATGTACAGACAGACAGACAGACAAACGAACATCTGGACATTCAGATAGACAGACAGGCAATTGGAAATTTGGACTTCCGGACACACAGACAGACAGCTAGACAGATGGACATCGGGTCATCTAGATGTTCAGACAGACAACAGACAGATCTACCGAGATTCGAGCGACCGGACATCCGGAATTGCCAGCAGACAGGTGGACATCTAGACATCCGGATAAACAGACAGACAAAATGACAGACAGACGGACAGACAGACAGATGGACATCTGGGCATCTGGACGTACAGACAGACAACTTGACATCTAAACATCCGGACATACTCGGTACTACAGACAGACAGACTTTCGGACAAATCGACGGACAAACTGAAATCCGGACACTTGGACACCCTGACACCTGACATCTGCACACCCGGACATCCGGACATCCAGACAAACAGACAGACTCACTTCAAAAACTTCCTCTGCATATCCACTGTCTTCTTCGATAGCTGTGTACCGTACTGGTTCAAGGATCGGGTGACCATGAAGAAAAACAGTAATCCCTGACAACAAATGAAGGAGGATACTACTGAGGAGCTCCTCAGCATCAGAGTGACGTCATCGGCCACTATGAACACGGGTCCCGAAAGGATATCAGGGGACTCGGTGAGGCAGGGGAGGCGCTGGAAAAGTGCATGCGCCTTTAAGGTAAAATTGGATTTTTTCGGAAGTAGGCCTTGTTTATACTCAAATTGAAGGGTTTTTCATGCTGATACCGAATCTATTATCAGAAGTTGCTAAAACCTAAAATTGACCGAGATACAGTAGCTTCGGACCCCATGCGCCTTTAAAGTCAAAATTCAACTTTTTTGAAAGTATGGCTTGATTATACTCAAATCAAAGCATTTTTCACGCTGATTCCAAAACTGTTTTCAAAGTTTGCTAAAACCTAAAATTGACCGAGATACGGTAGTTTTAGTATAAAATGCGCCGGGACCTCATGCACCTTTAAGGTCAAAATTCAATTTTTTTGCAAGTACGCCTTGTTTATACTCAAATTGACGCATTTTTCATGCTGATTCCGAAAATTTGCTCGAAATTCAGTTTGGACCAAAATTGCCCAAGATACGGTACCTGAAACACCCACTCCCTAGCATTTGTCTGATCGGGTACCAGGTAATAAACGGGCCAAAATGCTGCCAATGCCAGAAAATAGTTGAAAATGTACCAAGGTATTCGGACAGGTCCCCACCACTGTCTGAAGTGAGTCAGGATGTAGAAACGGTTCTCATAGACACCGATGATGGAGACGAGCATGGCTGGAAATCAGAAATTCGGAAAATTTTGGAAATTTTATGCATTTTTGGCTTTTAGAGCATTTCGATAGCTCTTCGGGGGGCGGAGATACGCGCATTTTTGAATTTCGGGCGGGAGAGAGGGAGAGAAAGAGAGAGGCAGACAGTCAGACAATCTAGCTGTCTGCGTCTCCTCGCGCGCCCCCAGATGGAAACGAGCGTATCTCAGCTGCCTTTAGAGCTAGTAAGATGCTCCAAAAAACAAAAATGCTCTAAATTTCACGACAAACACAATTTTTACCTTCAGTACTAGCCATTGAAAAAATTGCCTGATGCTGAATTCCCACTCCCATCCACTGCAGCACCCCCATCGGATACCCCGCATAAAGGGGTGCCAACGCAAATGGGGACACCAAAATACTGAATACAACATCCACAAAACATGTCCAACAATGGAAAGTTAACAGGCTAAATTTGACGGATTTCATGGACTGGGGTGTCTTAAAAACGATGAGAAATCCCGTAAAAATGTAGATAGGAACCGCGAAAAATGCAGTAAAATGAAGGGATAAAATATAGAATTCCGGGGAGTCCAGATAGGTAAATTCATAAGAATTCGGTGGGCAGTAGGCCATTTTGACACAATGATCAGATGGAAATTAGGTAAGCCTATTGGAAAAAAATCACCTGCGCCTTTAAATTGAAAGTTTTCAGAGGGCATGATTGTTGTAATATTGGTGGCTAATGTGACGCGCAGGTGAAGTAAGAACGAAGTACTAGAGATCAAGTTCAAAGGCGCATGGGGTCTTAATTATAGTAGTTTTTTGTCCAAAAATATTTTGACAAAAAAATTCTGAATCAGAGTGAAAAACGCTTTGATATGAGTATAAACAAGGCATACTTTCAAAAAATTTGAATTTTGGTCTTAAAGGCGCATGCTACCCCAATCTAAAGTGTTTTGGTCAATTTTAGTCCTATTGAATTTTTGATAGCATTTTAGGAATCAGGATGAAAAACGCTTCAAGATGAGTACAAACAAGGCATATTTCTGAAAAATTGGATTTTGACCTTAAAGGCGCATGCTACCCCGAACTACCGTGTTTTGGTCAATTTTAGTCCTAATGAATTTTTGATAGGATTTTTGGAATCAGGATGAAAAATGCTTTGAAATGAGTATAAACAAGACATACTTCTAAAAAATTGAATCTTGATCTTAAAGGCGCATGCTACCCAAAAATACCATACCTGAATTTTTGTTTCACAATTACTGTTATTGACACTGTTCTCTTCCAATATGTGATCAGTGTACACTTTGATAACAAAAATTCTTTTTTTCTCCGCGTCTCTCTTCCCCGTTGCACTCTCTCCTTATCAGTTCACACCCCCCGACAAGCAACATCACTTCACTCCTTTCATTATTATTAGTTTTATTTTGTATTATTCCTAAAATTTTTTCTAGAATGTTGTATATATTTTTCTAAACTATATTTTTTTATTATTTTCTTAATTTTGTATATACAGTAAGTACCTAAATTCCAGGAAAATAAGAATAATTATCTAATTCTTCTTTTCAGATTTCATCTGGCTATATTGTGGATTATGGCCTACTTTCGATTTTTTTTTGATTTTTTCGATTTTTTCTTATGGATATAACTTTTTTTCTGCTATTTTGAATCTAATGGATGCTACAGAATGGTTGTTTCAAGGTGAGTGAATAGTTACTGATTTTTCTTGAAAATGGCCTAGAAACCCTTAAAAAATGGCCTAGAAACCCTTAAAAAATGACCTAAAACCCCTAAAAATGGCTTAGAAGTCCCTAAAAAAATGACCTAAAAACCCCTAAAAAATGACCTAGAAACCCCTAAAATGACCTAGAAACCTCTAAAAATGGCCTAGAAATCCCTTGACCCAACTTTTTCTCCAACATGATTTTCTAGACCACCGTCATTTTAACTTCAAAAATGCCGCTAGAACAGTCAAAAAACCAATTTTCGAGCTCAATTTTCAAGCAAAAACTGTCTAGATGAGAGACGCAGACAGACAGACAGTCTATCCGTCTGCGTCTGACACCTAAAGCTACAATTCCCTTCAAAAATGGCCTAGAAACCGTGGTTATTGAGTGTCCTAAAGCTTTTTCGATCCCGATTTTTTTTTTCATTTTTCGTTTTTTCAGAACCCTTTCCGTTCCTGGACAGCGACAAACTGACCTCAGATCGTTAAGAGTTTTTGAACGATATTGAATTCACTGATCTCCGGCAGGCTCAATACAAAAACCAGGCTGCATACTAATGGAAGTATTGAAGGATAGTTGAATAAGTAAGTACATGCGCCTTTAAGGTCAAAAATCAATTTTTTTCGGAAAGTATGCCTTGTTTATGCTCAAATCGAAGGATTTTTCATGCTGATTCCAAAAATCTTATCAAAAATTATTTTGGACTAAAATTGGCCGAGATACGGTATTTTAAGACACCATGCGCCTTTAAGGTCAAAACTAAATTTTTTCGGAAGTAGGTCTTGTTTATACTCATATCAAAGCATTTTTCATACTGGTTTCTAATATCTTATCGAAAATCGTTTTGGACCAAAATTGACCGAGATACGGTATATTGAGGCACCCTGTGCTTTTAAGGTCAAAATTGAATTTTTTGGAAATAGGCCTTGTCTCAATTCAAAGCATTTTTCATACTGATTTCAAAAATCTTTTCAGAACTCGATTCGGTCTAAAATTATCTTAATTTTTTACAGAAAACTACTCAACTTCCCCAACAATGGTGGGTGCGTACAGTCAGGATGAAATTTTTGAGAAAATTATATTTTTTTTTAAATAAATCATTCCCACTCATAACAAAACATGATAAAAACTACTTCTTACTCTATAAAAATCGAGAAGTAGTAGTTATCAGTAGTCAGTCATTTTACCACCCCAATTTACCATATCTTGCAACCATTTGCTAAAATTTTGCGAAATAAATTAATAGTTGAATGATCTTTAGTCTTATCTTTTTTTTCAATCTGACGTCTTCCAGAAGAATGTTGCAAATTAAGAAAAACACAAGCAGGTTTTTGGTTTGATATTTTTTTTATTCGATAAGAACAGAAAAAAATGATAAGAACAGAAAAAAATCGCTGATCGGCTGCACCAGACATCATTTCAATGACAGCTACTGAAGTGTACTTTGCTCTTCGGAGGTCCTGCATTTCTCGAGGGAAGCGTCTTGGTCTCCTAGGACATTGTGGCGTTTGATTGGGTCGGAGAAACGTCTAGAGGTAAGGTTCGGGTCGATAAAAAAGCTGGCAACGAATTTCCAATCCCTCAGCTCCAATACACTTCATGGCTTTGACTTCGACACACCCCTCAAGATCTGAAGAAAAAAAAATTTTTTAATGCACTGTTAGTTTCTCATACCGTCCATGTCAACTGGTCCTAAACACCTTCTCTGTCTCCCATTTCTCCCTCCAAGTACCAGTATCCCATCTCGACATCTTACCAAAAGAGGTTGAAGTTCACTCATCAAAGTCCTCACATGATTGTTGGTGAGCATCGCTGTCACTCTGTCAAGAATCATGGATACAAAAATTGGATTGGTGAAGTCCTTTTTGAACAGGCGGAATTTCTTGTGTCGCTTCCCCACATGAGTCAGCACTCTAAATGAAAAATGGCATTGTTATAATCTTATTTTGAAGGTTTTGCGTTTTTTACCTTGATAGCCAACACTGTTGGGCGCTGGCCAGATTTGCAGCAGTTTCCACAAGCTCAATTCCATAGGACATCTGCATGGGGGTGATCAAGCATGCTAGCAGCACGAATTGCCCGATTCCACTTCCTATGTCCATGAAAACGTCTTCTTTGGTTAATTTCAACTCGTCGAAAATGCTAGCCATTTGGAGTGGGTTGATTTCTCCATATGTCTGAAAGAAATGTTAGCTCAAAATGTTTGAGTCGATAGTTCATTTTGTGCTTTCTACACGGCCCGGCGTTTTCTACCGGGGCCGGGAAAAAGTCGCGCAGCGTGGAAAACTAGGCCATTTTCTCAAAAAGGGTTATACCATCATTTTCTTGAAATATGAACTTCAAAAACATTAAAAACGGACTTCTAATTTATAAAAAAGTCACTTTTGCACAAAATAAAATAATTGGTTACCGGATATCGGCTGAATAACACTTAAGAACTGAAATATCGTCGATCTCATAAACTTTCTGAGTTATGGTTCTGAAAATTGGCACAGACATACATCCAAACATGCTGATTCCAATTCCACTGAAAAAAACAGACCTCTATGTGCTCGTTTTCGAGTTAAAAATTTTTAAAGATCAAAAATACACTAAAAAATCGTTAAAAATGGGATTTCTCGAAAAGTTTCTGAGTTAGAACGCTATAAATTAGCCCATATATACTTCTAAACATGTTTAACATGATCCCGTGATCAAATATCCACTTTCATGATCTCGTTTTGGGGATATGATTTTTTGAAAATTTCTAGTTGAACTCTGCTAGCATGTCTTTAATTCATATTTTTTCAGCAATAATTATCATTATAAGTTTTCAATTAATTATTTTTCAAATTTTGATCATAATTTAAACACTTATCTCAGTCTACAAGCTGCAGAAATCAGCCGAAAAAAAATAATAGATGCAGTAGGAAGCAAATTTTTCAATTTGGCTGCGTACATTGCGACAGAGCGCGCTCGCATTTCTCGACGCTTTTTTCTCGGCCCCGGTAGAAAACGCCGGGCCGTGTCTAGCTATCCTACTGAACCCCTTTTTAAAACCCCTTTTTCAACTCACCTGGTTAGCTCTACCCTTGTTAAGCACTGAAGGGTTGGGAATCGCCATCCGGTAGGCAAAATCCAGAAGGTGGATTGCGTTTTTCACGCTTAGCTTCGGGAGTCTTCTAGAAAGCAGCTGGCAATTTGGCCAGTTGATTCTGGAAAAAAACATTGAATGAAACACTATCATTCTTGAAATTTTACCTGATCTGCTCTGACTTCTTCCATCTTTTTGTTGAATTTCGTAACAAATTCTCGGAATTTGTTGAAATCACAAATCAATTTTCCATTGGGGATTCCCGCATAGAGACTGAAAGTGTTTAGTTTTTTAAAATTTCTTTTAAATTTTTCAGTTCTCGTCAAAATTTCTACCCCTTGAAAATTTTTAGCAAACTTTTGAATTCTCGCTAGCTACTATAATACTAAATGGAACTAATTAGTTGAAAATGGAACCAAAGGTCTTGTAATGTAACCACACTTCTATGTATAAGACCTGTTGAGAGCGGTTTTTATGGGCCCTATCTTTTACACCTTAGTTCATCTAAAAAAAAACCTAGAACTCACTTAAAGGAGGACTGAAGTCAAATTTTTTGCATTGTTTTTATTTTTTATTCCGGTGTATTTGCTTTTTCTAGGAACATTTTCCTCTTGGAGCATATGTCAAAAATCACTCTGAAACGATATACATAGCCCCCAAGTAACTGGAACCTCCTCGGAGTACAAGGCGGCAATCAATGCGATTTCAAATATTTTACTTTATTTTTGCTCGTTTTTCAACTTTTTCCAGTATTTTATCTATTATTCCTTTTGTTTTTGATGTTTAAAATGAAGAAATAACATATTAATACTGAAAAAAATTGAAAAACGAGCAAAAATAAAATAAAATACTTGAAATCGCATTGATTGGCGCCGTGTACTCCTCTCGGAGTCGAGGAGGTTTCAGTTACTTGGGGGCTATGTATATCGTTTCAGAGCGATTTTCGACATATGCTCCAAGAGGAAAATGTTAATAGAAAAAGCAAATACACCGGAATAATAAATAAAAACAATGCAAAAAATTTGACTTCAGCCCTCCTTTAACTATAAGACGGACCAAGGCTGTTCCCAGGAATCTTGGGTCCAAATACAAAAGATTCGTTTGGAACAACTTGAAGCGGTACACGAACATTTTGTTTCCTCTCATTCCTGCTGACTCGATCTTTCACAATTGTGTCTTTGAAGGATTCGTTTAGATGGTGGTGGCCGAACAACGTTTGGACGGAATTCATGAACACCTTTGACGCAATCTCGCTATCATAATCGACACAATCGGCTCTTCTAGAACCGAATTTCATCACTGTGTCGTATAATCCGGATGCGAGTTTTAGACAAACGCGACTTCAAATTCGGTCTTCTTTCCTGCCTCGGTTCCGAAATCAACGATTTCCGCGGCAGTTCGTCCAAAAGTCACTAAAAGACTGCACAAAGACTTTGTCGGTTCTTCTGATTTGGACATCATAAAGGCAATCTTCACAGAGACTTCACAAGATCTGAAAAATTTTCAGTGGATCGCATTTTCCCAAAGTTTTCAGTTCAGGCGAATGCGCCTTCAAGTTCTATACAAATTGGCCCAGGAACCAAGGGAAAATCTCTATTTTGAAGGGAATTGTAGTGATTTTAAGTTTGAGGGCGAGAGACGCAGACAGCTAGACTGTCTAACCGTCTGCGTCTCTGATATAAACAGGTTAGGTTTGAAAATGGAGCTAGAGGGGGGTTTTGCCCATTTCGTAGGGAACTTCGAGAGGTACCTAGCCAAGGGGGGGGGACGATGGCCTAGAAAATCGGATATAGGAAAAGTTAGGCCATGATTTCTAGGCCATTTTTAGGGATTTCTAGGCCATGTTTCGCGCGTTTCTAGGTCATTTTTGGTGGTTTTCGGTCATTTTTCAGATTATTTTATGCCACTTACCTTCCGAATCAATCGGCATCATCCAAATTCGAAGGAGGAACCATCAGAATAATAGAAAAAAAGCAAAAATAATTAAAAATAATCAATGCAAACGGTAGGCCAATCCAGTCGGGCGGCCATAGGGAGTGAATGAATGAATGAATGTTTGTCTGTCGGGGATACACCCTCCAATGAGAGCGAGGAAATGGCGGGAACATAGTGGTGTGTTTGCCCATGGAGCGCAAATGCATTGACCCTCATATCCTCTCCTGTGGGGAGCAGGCCTGTCTGTAGATCCTATATTCATCCTGTCTCAATTCTGCCCTCCCTCCCCTCCCTCCTGCTCTCCACAGACGAGGATATAAGGGTCAAAGCACTTGCGCTCCATGGCAAACACACCACAGTTTTCCCGCCATTTCCTCGCTCTCATTGGAGGGTGTATCCTCGACGACAAACATTCATTCATTCATTCATTCCCCATGGCCGCCCGACTGGATTGGCCTACCTTTTCCATTGATTATTTTTAATCTTTTTTTTTCCAATCTTCTACTATTATTCTGATGGTTCCTCCTCCGAATTTGGATGCTGCCGATTGATTTTCAAGGTAAGTGACCTGGAAATCCTTGAAAAATGACCAAAAACCCTGAAAATGGCCTAAAAACGCGCAAAAATGGCCTGGCCTAGAACCCCGATGGCCTAACTTTCCCCTATATCCGATTTTCTAGGTCATCTTACCCCCCTTGGCTAGGTACCCCTCGAAGTTCCCTACGAAACGGTCAAAACCCGCTACTTTTTAGCTCAATTTTCACCAGTTTTTATTAGAGACGCAGACGGTTAGACAGTCTAGCTGTCTGCGTCTCTCGCTCTCTCGCCTTCAAACTTAAAATCACTACAATTCCCTTCAAAATAGAGGTTATCACTTGGTTCCTGGACCATTTTGTAGAGAATTTGAAGGCGAATCCGCCTGAACTGAAAACTTAGAGAAAATGCATTGAAAATTTATCAGATTTTTCGTCTCTGTGAAGAGTGCCTTCATGATGTCCAAATCAGAAGAACCGACAAAGTCTTTGTGCAGTCTTTTAGTAACTTTTGGACGGACTGCCGCGGAAATCGTAGATTTGAGAACCGAGGCAGGAAAGAAGACCGCACAACCACCGACCTGGATTTCTCGTTATGTATACGACACATTGACGAAATTCTGTTCTAGAAGAACAGATTGTGTCGATTATAATAGCGAAATTGCGTCAAAGGTGTTAATGAATTCCGTCCAAACGTTGTTCGGCCACCACCAATCCTTCGAATACACAATTGTGAAAGTCGAGTCAGCAGGAATGAGAGGAAACAAAATGTTCGTGTACCGCTTCAAGTTGTTCCAAACGAGGCTTTTGTATTTGGACTCGAGATTCCTGGAAACATGCGTCACGCATATGAAGCATTGGCCCGTCTCATAGTTAAGTGAGTTCTAGGTTTTTTTTTAGATGAACTAAGGGGTAAAAGATAGGGCCCATAAAAACCGCTCTCAACAGGTCCTATACATAGAAGTGTGGTTACATTACAAGACCTTTGGTTCCATTTTCAACTAATTAGTTCCATCTCTTCTATATACTAAAGGAATAGTTCTGTGTGTCTGCCCAGCGCTTATCGCGCAATAACTTTTGTACCCCTCGACCGTTTCCTACCATATTTGGTATGTAGTCATGGGTCACCGAGCGCTTCAATTCTATAAAGTTTGGAGCACGGGTTACTGTAGGATTACGGTAGCTACAGTAACCAGAAAACTCAACAATAGCTAGAAAACGGGTTCGTAGTGCTCAGAATTGTTCCATTTTTTGCATGTGCTATCTAAGGAACCTCAATAGCGCACCAACAAGAAATGGTGGAGATTACTGTAGGATTACGGTAGTTACGGAACTCCGAAAACTCAACTGGCAAGCTCTTGATGATATACCTTCCAGAGCATTCTCCCTCTTTCCAGAAACTTCTGGAAACTTCCAGAACTTCCAGAAACTTCTGGAAACTTCCAGAACTTCCAGAAACTTTCAGAAACTTCTAGAAACTTCTAGGTACTTCCTGAATTTCCGGAAACTTCTAGAAACTTCCTGAATTTCCGGAAACTTCTAGAAACTTCCAGAAACGTCAAAACATTTGATTATTTTGCCGGGAATTCAAATGTTCAAATTTTTTGGCGGGAATTCAAATTTTCCAAATTTTGGCGGAAATTTAAATTAGCAACATTTTTGGAACAGGAAGGAGGCTTAGGGTGCATCACTGCCCAATGATTGAAAATAAGGTTAAGCGTGGCAAATTAACCCCCCATTGAGGAGCGCAGCGACGAACTAAAAGGAGGTGAGCCGCCGTAGGCGGCGCCACCGACTGGTTTAGTACTATAGTAGCTAGCAAGAATTCAAAAGTTTGCTAAAAATTTCAAGGGGTAGAAATTTTGACGAGAACTGAAAACACTTTCAGTCTCTATGCGGGAATCCCCAATGTCATCGGGGTACCGGTCGTTCACAAATGGAAAAATGGAAAATTGATTTGTGATTTCAACAAATTCCGAGAATTTGTTACGAAATTCAACAAAAAGATGGAAGAAGTCAGAGCAGACCAGGTAAAATTTCAAGAATGATAGTGTTTCATTCAATGTTTTTTTTTCAGAATCAGCTGGCCAAACTGCCACTTGCGTTCCAGGAGTTTGAACGATTGCCAAAGCTTAGTGTGAAAAACGCAATCCACCTTCTGGATTTTGCATACCGGATGGCGATTCCCAACCCTTCAGTGCTTAACAAGGGCAGGAGCAATCAGGTTAGTTGAAAGAGGGGATTTAGTTTTTCTGTCGGCCCGAATATTATGAGCAAATGCTCAACTGCTATTTTTCAACTGCTATGGGGGTGATCAACTGCTATGTTGTAACTGCTTGTGTCTCAACCGCTATATTTGGCTCTTCTGCTATGTATCAACTGCTATAATCTATGGATCTACTGCTATATCAGTTGAGACAATATCTATAGCAGTTGAAAAATAGCAGTAGAGATATATAGCAGTTGAGTATCTACTTGAGGCTGAAAAAGCTAGAAAATGGAAAAAACAGCTCTGTTTTGATGCGGCGTGCTATTCCATTCCTTATAATTTTGAAGATGAGAGACGCAGAGAGGCTAGGATGTCTAGCTGTCTGCGTCTCTTTCTTGTTAGCGGCATAAACTAAGCTATTGGGTTCTAGGCCTTTTTGAGCCCAAAATCAGGGGTTCTGAGTCCAAACTAGCTGGTTTGAGCCTGAAACTAGAATTCCTGAGCAGCGCTGTCCAATTTTTTTTGGAAAATGACCGAAAAAAAAATGTTTTTCGAAATTTTTTTGCATAGCCCTGGTTGAGACATGAACTATAGCACTTGATTCACAAGCTATAGCAGTTGATTCATAGCAGAAGAGCCAATATAGCAGTTGAGACAGTAGCAGTTACAACAGAGCAGTTGACTACCCCCATAGCAGTTGAAAAATAGCAGTTGATCTATAGGCTACAGCAGTTAGAACATAGCAGTTGACCACACCCATAGCATTTGAGTATCTACCAATATTTTGAGCTAACATTTCTTTCAGACATATGGAGAAATCAACCCACTTCAGACGGCGAGCATCTTCGATGAGTTGAAATTAACCAAAGAAGACGCTTTCATGGACATGGGAAGTGGAATCGGGCAACTCGTGTTGCTAGCATCCTTGATCACTCCCATGCAGATGTCCTATGGAATTGAGCTTGTGGAAACTGCTGCAAATCCGGGCAAAGCCCAACAGAGTTGGCTATCAAGGTAAAAAAACACAAAAACTTTCAAAATAAGGTTATAACAATGCAATTTTTCATTTAGAGTGCTGACTCATGTGGGAAAGCGACACAAGAAGTTCCGTCTCTTCGAAAAGGACTTCCAATTTTCGTCTCCATGATTCTTGACAGAGTGACAGTGATGCTCATCAACAATCATGTGTTTGGTGAGGACTTTTGGTAAGATGTCGAGATGGAACACGTGTCGTCACCACAAAGACCCTGGTGCTTGGAGGGAGAAATGGCTAAGATGTTTCGGACCAGTTGACATGGACGGTATGAGTAACTATGTCAGTGCATTGAAAAAATTTTTTTTTCTTCAGGTCTTGAGGACTGTGTCGAAGTCAAAGCCATGAAGTGTATCGGAGCTGAGAGGTTGGAAATTCGTTGCCAGCAGAAGAATACACCTGAACCTCACCTCCAGAAGTGTCTCCGATCCAATGAAAAGCCACAATGTCCTAGGAGACCGAGACGATTTCCTCGAGAAATGCAGCCTCCGAAGAGCAAAGTATACTTCAGTAGCTGTCATTGAAATGATGCTTGGTGCAGATATTATATGTTTTTGTTTTATCAATTGTTAAAAAAATAAAGTTTGTGACCCAATATTTTTCACTTTTGACAGTGCTTCAATACTAAACTACCATTTTTTTCATAGAATGTGTATGTTTAAAACGGCAGATAATCATAGCCTTGTAAAGTAATTCTGCCCTCTTCCTTCCCTATTTCTCTCCACAGGAGAGGTTATGAGGGTCAAAGCATTTGCGCTCCATTGCACACACCACTGTTTTTCCTGCCATGTCTTCTCTCTCTCTTTTTTCAAGGGAAAGGGGGTCTACGACGACAGAGACTCATTCATTCCTCCTTCTGGCCGCCCGATTGGAATGGCCTACCCGGTCTTCTTTGATTATGTTTAATTATTTAGAATTTTGCTTTTCTACTATGATTCTAATGGATTTTCCGCTTGAATTTGGATCCTGCCGATTGATTCTCAAGGTAAGTGACCTGGAAATTCCTAGAATTGCGCTAAAAACGCCAAAAATGACTGTTTTCGATGACTATTGCTCGTTTTCCAGACATCGAACTCCTATGTGCAGCTCAGCCATCAAAATGTTTCGTCAGTGGACCTAACGTGAGTCTGATATTTGAAAAACATTTCGAAGTTGGTGAGAGCCGAACCGGAGGCCAACATTACTTTTAAAAATTAGACTGCTGCGTGAAAACGAGAAGTGGTCTCTTAGCCTATGCCCATCTCTAGCCTTCGTCAGAAATCGACAAAGAGACTACATATCTCTTCTATATACTAAAGGAATAGCTCTGTGTGTCTGTCTGTGCCGCACTTTTCACTGACTAACTTTTGTACCCCTCGACCGTTTCCTATCATATTTGGCATGTAGTCATGGGTCACCGAGCGCTTCAAATCTGTGAAGTTTAAAGCACGGGTTACTGTAGGACTACGGTAGCTACAGTAACCAGATAACTCAACATTAGCTAGAAAACGTGTTCGTAGTGCTCAGAATCGTTCCATTTTTTGCACGTACTATCTATGGGACCCCAATAGTACACCAACAACAAATGGTGAAGATTACTGTAGGATTACGGTAGTTACGGTACTCCGAAAACTCAACTGGCAAGCTCATGATGATATACCTTCCAGAAACTTCTAGAAATTTCCAGAAACCTCAAAATGTGTTACTTTTTGGCGGGAATTCAAACTTTCGAAAATTTTGGCACTTCAGAAGAAGGCTTAGGTGCATCACGGCCCAACGGTAAAAAATGGGTTGAGCATGGCAAAATAACCCCCCATTGAGGAGCGCAGCGACGAACAAAAAGGAGGTGAGCCGCCGCAGGCGGCGCCACCGACTGGTACAAGTCTAATGGGATACCGAATTTCACACGACTTCACACAAAAAGAAATTATTAGAAACTCGTTAGTATCAAACCCATGACCATCGCTGTCAAATCCTGTGAGATATTCCGATGACTTCGGTGGCCTTGTTGAGCATGAAAAGTCGAGCAAGTGAGAAAAAAACGTCAGGTTGAGCCTCACCCAACTTAGAAAATGACCGCGATAAAGATTCTGAGAGCCTCATGACTAGAATTTGGGAAACTGAATTTTTATCACTTAACTTGCTCATTTTTCAGGCATCAAACTACTCAAACTACTCAAGTGATAATTATGCACATGGCCCATTGCCGCAAACACAGATGGGAGTTCCACCTAACGGCTACCCGAACGGACTCGTCCCGCCTCATTATGTGATCTCCGATAACACCGCCATATGGGCCAGTTCCATATGGGATGATGGTGCCATACCCACAGCAGAGCACGATCCCAAATGGAATGATTGCTCCGAACTTTAACATGCACCACCAACAAAGACCATCACACTTCTCAAATTATGTTGGTTATAATAGAGGAAGATGTTCGTATGGAAACCAACCACCAGGCTTTTGCTGCTTATCCGAGTGTCGATGCACCATGTGGAAGGGCTCTTGGGGCTCCTACTCTTGCGGTGGAGCACTTAGCTCGTCATCAGTCGCCCATGCTCCAGAAATTCATCAAAATGAAACGGATACTGTTGCCAGAGTCGTCACTCCAGCTCTCTCGGAAATGTAAACTTTCTTGCAACTTTTTTCGAGATGTGAATTCTATGATTCAAGCAGCTCCTGTGCACTCTCCACTGCAAGTCCTACTGTTCCAAGTGCTGATGAGAATCCAAAAAATGGTGAAGGTTCTTCTAAATCTACCGCTGCCACAGTGTCGACACAAGAGTGAGGCTCAACATTATCGTAATCTACTAACTTTCCCATTTCTATTCTAGAAATCTCCCGGCTGATACCGACAATGCTCAAGATGATGCAAAATCTCCAGAGACTGAGCCGGAGCTTCAAGAGACTCCAATTTTCACTAACTCCTCCTTCCGTGATGCTGTGCTCAGAAATCGCGCTAAAAGTTCCAAAAGCATAGCTCCAATCAGAAGTGACGTGCCATCAATGGGGACAGCTGGCTCAAAGGAACAACGCTCCTCCCGTTCATCACTTGTTTTTTTCTCCGTCGTTTTCTTTCAATCAATAAAGCAGTGCAGCAGTACGACGTGTTATTCAGAGTTTTCCTTAAAATTTAACTAAGCATTTTCTTTCAATAGACTGGACAAAAAAAACCTGAAAATGGCCTAGAAATCTTTGAAAAATGGCCTAGAAACCCCTGAAAAATGGCCTAGAAAGATGATCATTTTGTCTGAAAATGCTTCCTTCAGAAGTTAGGAGTGAGTTTCTAAAACCTAAGGTTCGAATAAGCAATCTGTATGGATGTCTAAAAGTCCGGATGTCTGTCTGTCTGCCTTCTCTTATTTTTGGACCCAAAAACCCTCTAAAATTGGGCTCCGAAATCTTCATTTTGCCTAAAAATCCCCCCAATTCCGCCCCTTGGAAGGGTTTTACCAAGACGTACAATGGAGCGCAGACGCATTGTTTGGGTTGTCACCTACCAAGGTGACCATTCGGGCGACCACAACAAATGAATGAATGAATCTCTGTTGTCGAGAAGACAGAGGAGGGAGAACACTGGACCCGCGTCAAGTGGAGCGCACATGACGACAAACATTCGTGCTGGGACCCCACTCGGTACGCGACGCGACACGCAACGCAAACTCCCCTCACACGACCTCACTCCTCTTGACGACAAACATTCATTCATTCATTCTTTCCTTTGGCCGCCCGACTGGCAGGCCTACCCTGTCTTCTTTGATTATTTTTAATCTTTTTTACTACTATTCTCGTCGGTTCCGATCGATTCGGATTTGGATGCTGCTTAAGGTAAGCCAACATAGCCTAGAATTTTTTATATTTGGTCTAGAAACCTGTATAACTGCCCGAACCCCTTGAAACTAGCCTAGAATCCCCAAAGATTGCCTAGAACCTTTGAACTCGGCTGAGAAACCCGTAAATCGGTCCTGAAACCCGTAAAAGTGGCCTAGAAACTTGAAAGTCCCAACGTTTTCTTGATTTTTCCTTTTTCGAACATTTAGACTCTCTTGAAAAGAGTACCTAAATTACAGAACTTGGTTGATCACGCACACGCCGTGCACACAACTCACACCGCTTACGCAGTTCACTCACACTCTTTCGGAAGCTTTTGAGTACGTAAGTAGATTTATCCCGACGGACTGAAACAAGATTCTCGCAGTCCATTGGAACCACATCTACTGACTACATCCTCTCGCCATTCCCTATCGCACAAGGATCCTCCAACGACTTGGCACTTGTTCAGTACTGTTCCGGACCAATCATGCAACAGATGAATCCGAATGAAATTCGAATGAAATTCGAATGAAAATCGAATGAAATTCGAATGAAAATCGAATGAAATTCGAATGAAATTCGAATGAAAATCGAATGAAATTCGAATGAAATTGTTTTTCGTTGAGCAGCAACATCAGGTAAGAAAAATAGATTGTCGCTCAAATGGATTTATCATACTTGTAAAATTTCGGCCCGGCAGCCCGGATTCAAAAAATTTTTTTTGAAAATTTTTGAATTTTTTTTTGAATTTTAACATTTTTTGACTGAAACTCTCTCTGTAAAAGTCAATTGTTGCCAAATTCCGACAAATTGACTGCCGCGTTGTCTCACCACAAAAACTACAGTATATACTGAATTTCTACCGTAAGATTTATTATAATATTTGTTGAAATTCGATGGAAGCTGGTGAAATTTGATAAATCTTACCGTAAAAATCAAATTTATACGGTAGTTTTCGTGGTAGGATACCGTGACTGACCATCGAGTCGTCCAGAACTGACTTTAACAAAAAACATCATAATAAAACCCTTCAAAAAACCTAAAACTACTCTTCTTATGCTCAATATACCCCCGGAGCACAAAATTAGGGTATATTTGTTCGATTTTTCAAAATTCGCGGTAATTTTCCGGGCCGCCCGTTCACAAGTATGGGATTTATCGATCTGAAACGATTCGAGAGTTTTTTTCTTTCAGTTTGCACCCCAACCTCGGAAGAAACTCTCCAGAAGAACATGAAGACATTTCTGACTTGTTTTTCAAAGAGACCGGGTCAAGAACACAGGATTTCTTCTTTGATCGAACGATCAAAAGAAGCAATCTGCTCAAATGTACTTATAGACCTATCTGAAACGATTCAAGAGTATTCCGAACATCACCCAAATCAGGGTTTGATTCTTTTAACCGGGGTGCATAGGAACTCGGTTTTTGAACCATAACTGCAACCCCAACGCATGCTTAGGGCTGAAAATTGAATTTCCGAGTTGAGCCAACTGCTAAGCATGGCTTAGAAACCTCTAAAAAATGGCCTAGAAATCCCTCAACGACGAAGAATTTTCCAGATATTCATATCCGAAAAATAGATCTCCGGCGAGTAGAAGAAATGGGAATCGATTTTGACGGGAGAGACGATCTGGACCTACAGAAATACCAAAAGCTGAGCGATATCGAGTTCAATAACTTAGCGGATGTTGCTAGAAAAGTTATTGGAATGATAAAGGAGCAGGAAAAAGAGAAAAAGATGGAAGTTCAAACGAGTATCTGTCCCTTGGGAGCGATGGGAGGAGCTCGCAATCAATCACTTCCACCGAACAGGAAATATGTCTCACGGTAAGATATTTTATTTGATCCCTATATATAAATTACAAAGAATTTTTCAGAAATTCACATCCGAAAGGTTTGGAGCGGAAGAGAAAAAGCTAGTCAGAGAGACTCCATTAACTTTTGAAGTGTTTTTGAGTGATGTTCCAAAAAGGTTAGTTTTTTTTACCTGTCTACAGAAAAGAGAGAGCGACACAGACAGTCAGACATCCTAGCTATGAATGATTTAAAAGACTCGCAAAAATGGCCTAACTTTCCCCGATTTTCTAGGCCATCGCCCCCTTTTGGCTAGACCTAGCTACTCGAAGTTCCTCACAAAATGGTCAGAACCAGGGCTGTGCGAAAAATTTTCGAAAAATTCATTTTTTTTTCGGTTTTTCGGTCATTTTCTGAAAACTTTTTCGCCGAAAAACCGAAAAAAAAAATTTCGAAAAAAACTTTTAAAAAACATGTTTTTACCGCCTTTTCACCCATTTCTCATTGAAAAAAACGAAAAAACCCGGAAAAACTTCGAAAAATCCCAAAAAATTCCGAAAACCCATTTTTCGATTTTTTTCGCTCTGAAAATTTCGAAAAAAAAAAATTTTTTTTCGCACAGCCCTGACCCCAATCGCTATTACGTTCAAATAGAATCTTGTTTACAGGCATGAGATCCAAAGCTGGTTGCTCAAAGTTCCAAAAGCTGTAGAGGTGGCCAAAAAGAAGTTGAGAGTGTTTCGATCCAAGCTGACAAGTACAACATTTGATGCACTTCATGAAATCTGGCAAGAACAAAAAAATGAGATTTTTTGAAATAAATACTTCTATTTTTTACATTTTCTAGCTTCGACATCTTCAATCCACCAACCAAAAAAAAATCACCGAAAAGACGCCAAGGCACCAGAAATGCGCCAGGGAACAAGAAATGCGTCATGGCACAAAAAACGCGCCAAGGCACCAGAAAAGCGTCAACACTCTCAAATCGAAAAAAATAGTTTATTCAACCATCCCACAAACCCTCCTAATCACCGGCCTAATCAACTCTAACCCGTGAAAACTCAAATGTAATCCTTGTGTTATGTAGGTCAATCCGTGCATTTCCTCATCGTAGAATCGCCATGTTCCGGTGGTTTTGTTGAAAAAGTGAGGGTTGTAGTCAAAAAGTTCACATTTCGGACACTCTTGGGAGAGCTTTTCGTAGCGGAGACGGGCATATTTGGGGTCCACATCGATGAGAGAGTTCTGGAAGAAATCAGGGTCGAGAAATGCGTCAGGGCACGAGAAACGCGTCAAGACACCAAGAAGGTGTCAGGTCACTAGAAACACGCCAATACACTGGAAATGCGGCAGGGCACTAGAAACGCGTCAAGACACTGAAAACGCGTCAGAAAACTGGATGTGTGTCAAGAGACGAAAACTGCGCCAGGTAGTTAGAAAGGCGCCAAGACAATAGAAATGCGCCAAGGCACTAAATATGCGTCAGGTCCCTGAAAACGCGTCAAGACACTAGAAATGCGTCAAGACACTGAAAATGCGGCAGGGCACGAGAAATGCGTCAAGACACCAAAAATGCGCCAGCACACCCAAAACTCACATCAAACTCCGCCAAATCCTTCTTTTCCTTTACTGTTTTCACAATATCGGCTAGCATTTTGATTTTGAGTCGTGGCATTTGTTGCATTATGAAAATCTTTTTTCTCACCACTTTTGACAATTTTTCTGCTCGATTTTTCATTTCTTGGTAGACAATATCATCGTCTAGAGACGTGATGTTAGGTTCCCCAAGGTGAATGAACCTGGAAAACAAGAAATGCGCAAAGGCACTGGAAATGCGCCAATGCTCCAAAAATGCGCGAAGGATCAAGACATGCGTCAAATCACCAAAAATGCGCCAAGGATCAAGAAACGCGCAAACTCACTGAAAACGCGCCTACCTTGATAAAATGAACAAATAATCCGGCACCTCGTATTCCACTTTTTCCTCAAATATTTTTCTATAGGGAACACAACCGGGGTACGCCGTGTCGTTGTTGTATAGTGGTTCACAGCCTGGAAACTAAGAATTTAGGATCGAAAAATGCGTCAAGGCACGGAAAGTGCGCCAAGTCACCAAAAAGGCGCCAGGTCACGAGAATTGCTTCAAGACACTGGGGATGCGTCAAGAAACCAGGAAAGCGCCAGAGCACCAGAAATACGTCAAGACACAGAAAATGCGCCAAGACACCAAAAACACGTCAAGGCACCGGAAAAGCGCCTTACCAGAAACTGAAAAGTGCACAATGGAACTGGCTCGATCTTGGCATTCCTCATACACCAGACGAGCGTGATTTGCTGCATAACTATTTCCAATGAGCATGACTTTCAGATGGTTTGGTTTTTTGATGATGTTCTGAAAAGTATCATGAAATGCGTCAATGCGCAAGAAACGCGTCAAGGCATTGAAAATGCGTCTGTGAACCTGGAATGCATCGAAGCACTAGAAATGCGTCAAGGCACTGGTAATGCGTCGAGTCACTAGAAATGCGTCAAGTCTCTGATAATGCGTCAAAGCACTAGAAATGCGCCAAGACACTGAAACTGCGCCAGCTCATCAATTTCGCGTTAACAAATCATGAAGGCGCTCTGTTTGCGCACTTCCAGTGTCTTGGCGCACTCATCGGGTCTTGACGCATTTTTCGTGTCTTGACGCATTTCTGGTGCCTTGACGCGTTTCCAGCGGCTTGACGCATTCTTCGTTACCCACCTTATGCCTACACAAGCCCCACATGTTGCCCAAATCCTCATATTCACACGTCGCCACACTCAAATATCCAACGTCGTGTACCGACCACTCCTTGTTCAGTTCTTCTGCTCTTTCTGCAAAAAATCAATAATTTTGAACCTAGATTAGAGAATGTTCACCGAAAGAAATCACTTCTCCATCCCTCAATCCATCCAGCCTACTTGAAAATTTCGGTGTTGGGTAGATCAAATGTTGAATCTCATTTCTATTCAAAACTCCAATATTAAGACCAAATAATATGATGCAAATGATGAAAACGAGCTTGTTTGACTGTTTTAGGTACCACCTGCAATCGGATCGAGAAATGCGCCAAGGCACCGAGAATGCGCCAAGTCACGAGAAATGCGCAAACGGCTAAAACATGCGGAAACACATTTTTCAGGTGTCTAGAAGTGTAATTCTGGTGTCTTGACGCATTTCTCGTGAGTTGGCGCGTTTTCCGTGCATCCCACTTTTCATAGGTTTCAGAGCTGAGGATCGCGAGTAAAACGGAAATTTCGAATGCAATTATCAATCCAGCATTCCAAGTGTCTTTTTCTCGATTATTCAGCTTCCAAAATGCATAAATTGGCCAATGAATCAGGTACAAACTATAGGAAATATCTCCGGTGTAGGTCAAAAATTTCGATTCCAAAATCCGATTTTCAGCCTTTTCAGTCATCAAAACTCCTGTGAATACAGTAATAATGGGTCTGAGAAGGTCCTGAGGGATTTCCATAGGGAAGAATGATCCGAAAAACAGGAGTATGGTGAGAAAATGGGTACTGTAGGAGGTGGTTTTTGAGGTTTGGACCTCGATCGGTGTGTTTTCCTCTTCCTCGGCCAACAACTCAATTTTCTGATAGATTTTGTTGGAATTCATGGTCTCCAAGGGCTCCGGTGGGTTTGAGAGCAAAAAAGCGATCATTCCTGAAAAATATCGAAAATTGCGCCAAGTCACGAGAAATGCGTCAAGGCACCAAAAAAGCGCAAAACCATCGGAAAGGCGCATAGGGCTCTCTTTCTTGGTCAAGGTCATCCCTTGTGCCTTGACGTATTTCCGGTGCCTTGACGCATTTTCAGTGCCTTGGCGCATTTCCAGTTACTAACCTACAGCAAACTGCCAAATTCTCGCTGGGACACTATTGAACGCGATCACTTGAGAACAGAAAAATATTGAATAAATATAGGAAGCCAAACCTGAAAACCTTGAAATTTTCTAATTTTCAGCGGAAAAACTAACCCAAAACCACATAATACGGTATTTCGAAGCCGGGTTTGAAAACTTCGGATCCAAAAATATACAAAAATGGAACCAATAGATAAAACTGAACCTCTACGGATAGGGACCAGGTATGTGTGAAGATGTCGATGGCCAGGGAGAGCTGAAAATAGGGAAATTGCACTGGAAATGCGTCAAGGCACCAGCAGTGCGCAAAAACACCAAAAATGCGTCAAGACACCAATAGCGGGTCAAGGCACCAGAAGCAGGTCAAGACACTAGAAATGCGTCTAGACACTAGAATTGCGTCAACGCACTGGAAAAGCGCCAGAACACTAAAAATCCGTCAAGGCACCAAAACTGCGCCAGGGTACTAGAAATGCGCCGAATGAGTATCTTGGCGCACTTCCAGAGGCTTTGCGTCTTTTGAGTGCGTTGGCGCATTTTCCGCGAGTTGGCAAAGTTCAGGTTCCCTTGCGCTTTTTTAGTGTCTTGACTCATTTTTTGTGACCTGACACATTTCCCGTGCACTGCCGTGTTTCAAGTGTCACCTGAATGCCTTGACGTCTTTCCGGTGCCCTGACGCAACTCTAGTTTCTTGACGCATTTCTGGTGCCTTGACGCATTTCACGATCCCTACCCTACTAACCTTCTTAAAATAGTTCTCACTCTCGGTTTCCATTCGATTCGACATGAAAACCACTGCTTTCTTCCCCGATTCAATATTCGTATCGATGGCAGTAAATGGGAATATGGTCAAAATGGCAACAATAGCCGATAGAATTATCAAAAAATACAAAGGAAGTATTCGTTTCAGCCGTCGAATGTAAAAATTTAGGATAAATTCGAAAATTGAGGATGTTGAGGATGATTTCCGAAGCAACATACACATCAGGTATCCGGATAGGACGAAAAACCTGGAAAATTGTCATTGGAGCGCGTTTTCTTCTTTTTTTTGTTTTTTGGGCCATGCGTCTTCAAATTCTATACAAAATGGTCGAGGAACCAATTGAAAACTTCATTTTGAAGGGGGTTAGAGCGATTTTGAGTTTGGGTTCGAGATAGTGAGAGACGCAGACGGCTAGACTGTCTGACTGTCTGCGTCTCTCATCTAGACAGGTTTGGCTTGAAAAATAAGCTAGAAACGCAGTTCTTTGACCGTTTTGTCAGAAATTCTGAAGTCAGAAGGACGGTGACCTAGAAAGTCAAATTTAGGGAAAGTTAGGTCATTGGGTTTCTAGGCCATTTTTGAGGATTTTTAGGTCATTTTCAATGAATTTCTAGGCCATTTTGATGGGTTTCTAGGCGATTTTCAGAATTTTCTGGGCCCTTCTTCAGGGGTTTCTAGGCCATTTCTAAGGGTTTCTAGGCTATTTTCAGAGGTTTCTAGGCAATATTCTGAGACTCACTGATCCACTCCAATGTATCCATTAGGGAAGATTTGGGGTAAAAAATGGAAGGATAACACTGAAATTATGGCAATGCCACGAATTCCTTGGAGGTCCTGCCGTCGGGATTTCGAGTGGTTTTGGGGGGTATTCATTCTGCAAGAAAATTGATTTTTATTCTGAGCAATTGTGGGATGACCAAAATAAATACACAATGAGAAGAGACACAAAACACAATTTTTTTCCAAAAATGAGCATTGTCCAGAAAATTGAATTGATCATAAGATGATCAAAAATTGAAAGAATACAAAAATCTGGGTCAATGTTTCTAGGTCCTTGCGCATTTCTCGTGCCTTGGCGCATTTCACGATCCGATTACAGGTGGCACCTGAATAATGAGGATCTGCATACAAATGAGATTCAGAAATTAAGTGAGTATCAAAAATATATCACAAAAAATCTGTGATATCAAACCAAACTAAATATATACAGGAAAAAATTTTTGATCATAAAAACCCTCATCTTTTGAATAAACATCGTCATGCTTGAAGCGCAATCGCCCATCGAATTGAATTGGTCGTAGGATGGTCAAACAAAATTGATGGACTAGGTTTGTATAGGCGGAAAAACGTTTAAAGGCGCATGGAATAATTAAGAGGGTAGGTCTCACAACGAATAGAAGTTCTTTGCCTAAATCTTGAAAATGGACAAGGAAAGTATCCAAAAATGCGTCAAGGCACGGGAAAAGCGTCAGGGACACTATGAAAAATCTGAGAATTTTCCAAAAAAGTGCAAAAATTTTCCAAAGAAGATTCTTCACCTAATTCTTTGGTTTTTGGTAACAAAAAAAGGGGATTGTCCAAGAGTTCAAAAATGGTATATAGACGGTTTGCATGAACAAATTTTGTTCTCTCCTCTTCTAGACAAACATTGTATCTATATGAGCGCAAATTGTGAGACAATGAATGTATCTATGTGTTATGAGCCAAATTGTTTCATTTTGTGTGAATTTGCACAAAAAAAACTGAATTGTCGTAATATTCGTATCTATGTATCTATGTGTTTTAATCGTTTTTGAAACGAAATTTTTACACTAAATTAGGAAATTGAAACAAAAAAATTTTTGAGAATAGAATTTGGAGTTTTTGCTCAAAATTACCGATTTTTCAGCTCAAAGTCAGATGAATTTTGGTTAGTCAGGGAGTGAGAGACGCAGATAAAAACATTTTCTCATCTGAATCCGAGAGAAACGCAGCCGGTCAGACTGTCTGGCATGTCTGCGTCTCTCGGAGAAAGTTAGGCCATTTTTCAGTTCTTTTAGCCCAATCTTCAAAGAATTCTAGGCCATTTCGTTTAGTTTTCTATGCCATTGCTCAAGGATTTCTAGGCCATTTTTCAGGGTTTTCTAGGCCATTTCTCTGGATTTCTAGGCCATTTTCAGTCATTTTTGGCCAGATTTCTCGAAAAAAGTGTATTCCATTCCATTGTTTGAGAGCAAATTTCAATTCAACCAATTTCTCTCTGTATTTTGTGCTCTCCCCTATCCATCCAATATTTGCTCATTTATTTTGTATCGAACACTATGCACACAGTGCATACCAGTAGCCTATGTGAACTAATGAACATTCCTCTCTTTTGTTTGCCGATGCAGGTGTGTTTAGCTTGGATTAGGCCATGTAATTATTTTGGAGCGGCGGGAAAAATTGGTCGAAAATAGGGATGATGAAGCAATTCTTCAGAAATTTGAATTTGAGAGAGAGAGAGAGAGAAAGAGAAAAAGAGAGAGAGAGAGAGAGAGAGAGAGAGAGAGAGAGAGAGTGAGAGAGAATGAGACGCAGACGGTCAGATAGTCTAACCACCTGCGTCTCGCACTTGATTTTTTGTTTCTTTTGAACGGTTTCGATAGCCCTAATTTTCAAATTTGAGGACCGAGAGACGCAGACAGTCAGACACTCTAACCGTCTGCGTCTCTTTCGCCTCCAAACTCAAAATCGTTATAGCTTCCATCAAGTTGGAGCGTTTCAATTGACTCCGGGACAAGTTTCATTCGAATCTAATGAGAATTTTCAGTGGAAGAGTTTGCAGACCAGACGTTTCTAGGCCATTTTTAGAGATTTCTAGGCTTATTTCTAGAGGTTTCTAAAGTTTTCTTAGTTTTTTTGAACGGAGCGTACGATGTTTATGTATGTGAACATAACTTTTATTCGCAAAAAATGCATAAGATGTTTGAATAATTTCAATAAATTTTATTCATCAACTTTTATTTATATTAGTGACAATAATTTATAGAGAGATTGGGTGGTAAAGAGAAATCTGAACCGTCTCGAGCGGAATACCGATGATGCGTCTTCCCTTGTCCCATTCGACATCTGCGTTCTCGCGTAGCCTGAAATCTAGGCATGAATACTTTGATTAAGACAAAAATTTCTCATATTTCTGAAAAAAAATTCGTTTCGTATTAATATATTCTCTGCTCTCTTCCAATAAAGCTCGGGATCAAAAAAAAACTACATACCCGCTGAACTCTTCTCGAACGACGCGTCGAAGCTTGAGGGCTAATCTCGTGGAGGCGTGCAGCTACTTTTTGGACAATGAACCGGATCATGGACAGTATCAGAGAGGCGTGTCTTTGGTGGATCAGATACAGAGGAAGATTGATGATTCATCCTTTTGTTTAAGCACATGCAGCCATTTCAGAACATTTGTTTGAAAGGAATCGAGTGCTGATTGGCTGATCCACAGTGTTCGAATCGTTAGCAGCGGCATTTTTGCTTTTTGTTGAAGCCACTGATTTCGAAGCGACGCCGACCTTTAGCACCAAGAATTTCAGAAGAAACTGAAGAGGAAGATTCATCATCGCTCAGAGTAATGACCTCAACTGTTCGGTTTCCTTTCTTCTTCGATCTGCGATTTTTCTCATTCTGTACCGGTAGTTCGTCATCTGGGAGTGGGATTTTGCTTCCGACGATGGGTATTCTGAAAAAAATCGTGTTGAAACTTCGAATTCCTGAATTTTGTCGCCGCGGCTCGACCCACCCGTGTTCTGGGCGATAAAACAAGATTCTCAGCTGGTTTTATCTGTTTAGAATCAGTTTTTTAGGCCAAAATTGAGGTATATTTGTCATTTGAAGGGTCTAGACTACTTTTTATGGTTTGAGGTGTAATTAGCGCCGAGTCTAGGGATGCTTAGAGCAGTTTAGCAGCTCTTACAGCGAAATTGGGGCATTCTGAGGCAGTTTCAGCGTGTTACGACCGGGTTTTAGGTCATTTTTGAAAATTTCTAGGCTATGGGCTTTTACCTTGAGAATCCATCAACAGCATCCGCATCCAAATCGATCAAAACCGACGAGAATAATAGCAGCAAGTAAAATAAAATTAGAAAAAATCAATAAAGACGGGGTAGGCCTTGCCAGTCGGGCGGCCTGAGGAATGAATGAATGAATGAATGTCGTCAAGAGGAGTGGGGTCGTGTGAGGGGAGGGCGCGTTGCGTGTCGCGTTGCTTACAGAGTGGGGTCCCAGCACGAATGTTTGTCGGCATATGCGCTCCACTGCACTCTTTTTTGCGCGGGTTCTCCCTCCTCTGTCTTCTCGACGACAGATTGATTCATTCATTTATTTGTTGTGGTCGCCTGAGTCGCCACCCTTGGTAGCTGACGACCCAAACGATGCATCTGCGCTCCACTGTACTTCTTGATGGAACTTCCCCAGAGTGGGGCGAGCAAAATGGGATAAAACCACCACTATGAGAGAGGATTTTCGCACCAAAATTTGACTTTGAAGCCCAATTTTAGGGGTTTCGAGTCCAAAATCAGAGAAAGACAGACAGACGAACATCCGGACCTTTGGACATCCATACAGATTTGTCTATCTTCAAAAACTCAGTTCTAACTTTTGAAGGAAGCATTTTTAGATAAAATGATCAACTACAGAGATGTTCCTTATGTCATTCTATTTTGTTCTGTAAAAAATGGTCATGGATATGATGAAACGAGTCAATAGCCGTCCCGGTCGGTATGGAGGACTAAAGCTATTGTTTCAGCTCGTGGAGCTCAATCTATAGGTTTGCTGCTCAGTTAGATTTTGTGGATAACTAAGAATAACACGTCTTACTGCTGCACTGCTTTATTGATTAAAAGAAAATTCTGGAGAAAAAAAAACAAAAATCTCTTTTCATAATTATCGATTTCAATGGTTGTCTCTATTATGTTGATCTCCAAATCAACACTCTTCTCGATCTCCCTTCCCAAATGTTCGTAGCGGACGAACAGTTCTTCCAAGAGGCCTCTGAGCTCTTCCACATTCTCGACTGAAAACGTGCAGTGTTGTGTTCACGTCCAAGAGCAGAAGGGAGCGATTTAAACCAATTTCCAGGAGTTCCTAGATCATTTTCAGACTATTTTCTGGGTTCAATGTAAATTTAGGTCAAATACAGGGCTTTCTAAGAGAAAATTAGCACCTTTGAATGCGAAAACGGGGTATTTGGGCATGGTTTAGAGAGTTTTCGGTCATTTTTGAAGGGTTTCTAGGCTATGGGGACTTACCTTGAGCATCTAAAAGTAACAGCCAGTTTCTTTATCGAATGAAAATGATGAGAATAGTCGTAAAATAGAAAAAAAATTAGAAATAATCAAAGGAGACGGGGTAGGCGCCTGCAATTTTTTATTCCAGCCATCCACCACAGGGACGTGCATAGCACGGGTTGAGTGAAATTGCCTTGCCGATTATGACATATGATGCAACTCATGCGATGATTAAGATTCTCAAGATTGGGATCCGTGCGAAACAAATGAAGTAATGTTTTGAGATTCTTCATTCTGCTGACTTTTTATCATTTTTTTTCCACAACCATCTGCTTCGGCACCATTCCCACCATACACCTCCTCTGTGTTGCGAGAAACTCTATCTATTCCCGGAAAATGAGACTATGATGGACTACTATATTTTGTATCAGTATGTCAGTAGCTGGATTACCTGACAAAATAATGACTGTCCTACATACAATGATAGTATGCTACGCAGCTTGGATTATTTTCTCGGCGCTCGTCGG
>GL379815.1:389840-402738 GCA_000143925.2 Caenorhabditis brenneri
TTATTTATTGATTAAGGGAAAATTTGTTGTTAATACAGTTTCATCACTAAATATTAAAAAACAGATCCAATACTAGGGGGGGGGTCGTAATAATCAAGTCCATTAAGTTCCTACTTAAAAAAGGAGCCAGTGAACGTTGTTATGGAAACGTGTTACTTTCAACTCTTATTGGGATAAGTAGTTTCATACTTTTCGACGCCAGGGTTCGATTTCAGTCTACGTACACCACACAAACGGAAGTAAGAATTTTCGTCCAATAACTTCCCTTGTAAGCTAGTTCCCACAGTTTCAGGGCATTTTCATAGGTTTCTAGGTTATGTGCACTTACCTTGAACAACATTCCAACTCAAATCGTTCGAAAATCGATGAGAATAGCAAGTAGAAAACGAGAAAAGCTATAAATAATCAAAGGAGAGGTAGGCCATGTCAGTCGGGCGGCCAGAAGGAAGGAATGAGTCTGTCGTTGTGAAGACTCCCTTCAAAGAGGGGGAGAACGAGGCGGGAAGGTGGAACAAGGGAGCGCAGATGCATTGACCTTCAACCTCTCTCGCTGTGAAGGGAGGTGACACTACCCCTCTTCTCCCGACCACAGATTCCATTCATTCTTCTGGCCGCCCGACTAGCATGGCCTACCCCGTTTGTTCTGATTATTTTTAATTTCTTTATTTTCTGCTACTATTCTCGTCGGCTTCGATCGATTTGGATTCAGGTGCTGTTCAAAGACCCTCAAGGTAAGTCCCCATGGCATAGAAACCTTTGAAACTCGCCTAAATACCCCAGAACTGCCTTAGAATCCCTTAACTGTGCTCTAAATATGCTAAATTGCCCGTTAAAGCCCCAGATTTACCCTAGATGACGCTAGGTTGACAGTGAACCCGGAAAAACAGCATGGACACGCATAAATATTGTCTAATCACCCTGAAAATGTCCTAAAATGCCTTGAGAAATGCTCAGAAATCCCCCAACTGACATCGAGCCTCTTAATTGACCTAAAACCCTCTAACAGATGATTTTTTTTCAAAAAAATATGTTTAAGAGGCTCTCTCTGTACCAGCTGGAATGTGCCAGGCACAGTTGCAAAAAGTTAATCCGTTCCAGATGAGTTTTGAACCATGGAAACATACATGGAAGTGATTTCCAAACAGATTGCTAAATTTTGGATTTTTCGATTTTGGCTGAAATTATAGCCAAAAATCGACTTTTCAGGTCAAAAATTCTAAAAATTTCAGTTTTTGAGATACCGTTCCCAAAAGTTCAGGGGTGCATTTGGACCCCCTAGAGAGCATTTTGAACAAATTTGGGCATCTAGAATAAATGGGAAGTGGAAAAAACACCTCTGAGATAACGGTTTTTCGCGTTTTTCTCCAACATTTTGTGATAATAGCGCAACTTTTGACAACATTTTTGGATTCCCCATAAAATTTGAAGCAAAAAAGTCTCTTGGACTATACCACAATTTTAGGACCATTTTGAGATATGACGATTTTTTCGAAAAACACCAAAGGGTCCCCCCTAATGAAATTTTTTTTTTCGAAAAAAAATCAAAATTTTTTTTTGCTCCAATTTAGAAAATTTTTGTTTTTCTTATCATAAATAACTCACTCACAATTTTTTAGTTGATGTGAAGGCGTTTCAGCCAAGTTATATTATGAAATCCCTGCATCAACCAGAAATTTCGATTTTTCTCAAAAATTTTCAACAGATAGCGCACGTTTTGACAATTTTTTCAGATTCCCCATACAATTTGGAGCAAAAAAGTCTCTGGGACCATATCTGAATTTTAGGACCATTTTGAGTTATGACGAGTTTTTCGAAAAGCACCACTGTTCGTAAAATTCTGGAAACTGAAAACCAAAAATTTTGGGTGTAGTGTTTTTTTTCCTATTCTAGAAACTTTGAAATTGATAGGCATGGTCGAATGAACAAAAAAATCAATTATCTAAGTCGATCCTGGCTCATTGGCTTCATGCCCAGAACCTCGAAATGAGCAGTATGGGTAAAGCAGCATAACTCTGTTCAACATGGACCAAATAAACAAAAAAATCATGTCAGCTATATTTTTTGGCTTATTGTTCATAATGTGATAAAATCCGAAAGTTTTAGAAGATTTTCATTTTTCCGATTTTCTCCACTTCCACCACATATTGATGCTTTTCGAAAAACTCGTCATAACTCAAAATGGTCCTAAAATTCAGATATGGTCCCAGAGACTTTTTTGCTCCAAATTGCATGGGGAATCTGAAAAAATTGTCAAAACGTGCGCTATCTGTTGAAAATTTTTGAGAAAAATCGAAATTTCTGGTTGATGCAGGGATTTCCTAATAAAAACTTGGCTGAAACGCCTTCACATCAACTAAAAAATTGTGAGTGAGTTATTTATGATAAGGAAAACAAAAATTTTCTAAATTGGAGCAAAAAAAAATTTTGATTTTTTTTCGAAAAAAAAAATTTCATTAGGGGGGACCCTTTGGTGTTTTTCGAAAAAATCGTCATATCTCAAAATGGTCCTAAAATTGTGGTATAGTCCAAGAGACTTTTTTGCTTCAAATTTTATGGGGAATCCAAAAATGTTGTCAAAAGTTGCGCTATTATCACAAAATGTTGGAGAAAAACGCGAAAAACCGTTATCTCAGAGGTGTTTTTTCCACTTCCCATTTATTCTAGATGCCCAAATTTGTTCAAAATGCTCTCTAGGGGGTCCAAATGCACCCCTGAACTTTTGGGAACTGTATCTCAAAAACTGAAATTTTTAGAATTTTTGACCTGAAAAGTCGATTTTTGGCTATAATTTCAGCCAAAATCGAAAAATCCAAAATTTACCAATCTGTTTGGAAATCACTTCCATGTATGTTTCCATGGTGCAAAACTCATCTGGAATGGATTAACTTTTTGCAACTGTGCCTGGCCTCTGTAGAAAAATTCCACTTCTTACAGAAAGTGCCTCTTAAGATCAAAATTGACTCCTTCTGACCGTAATGATGTTCTACGCTGGAATGAAGCTGGCTCAAATCGAAGCGAACGAGAAGAAGGTCAAATGCTGCAGTGCCTCTTACCCAATCGGTACTTACTTCAAATAAGTTCTATTGAATATTTAGAGTTTACAGCAAAAAAATCTCTGAAAGCTTTGAACCGCCACTTGCAAAGTCTACAGTGTCTTTGTCAAGTACCACGTACATTGAATGTTGTAAAAAGAAGAATCCTGAACTTGTTCGTCGCGATGGAAAGGGCAGCAGTTGTTCATGAGGAGGCTAGAGAATCCACAAGCTTGCTATTCTCAGCCATGTTGAGGAACCAACTAGACTAGGCGCTCCATTCGGAAGTGTTCACTGTGGGAAACAAGCCGTACTTGTGCAAAATCCAACATTGGACCATAGCGAATTCAACTTCATAATCTTGGTAGATGTTCGGAATTACTCAGAACAAATTTTGAACTTAAAATATTTATTGATGTTTTTTAAATCACAATTACAAACTAGATCAAAATCAAAAATCAAATTTCCTCTTCAGCAACTCGGCAGTCCACACTATCGCGGTCACTTGACATAGTTGGGTGACCCGGAATTGGTCCTTGTTGTGAAAGAGCATCCCGTTCCTCATAGAAATTTGGTTGCTGAACACAAAACTGAGTTGCTGCACACAAAACTGAGTTGCTCGGCTCGAACAAATCTCCTTCTGGGAAGTAGTCTTGATTTTTTAATACGTAGCTCCCGACTTATTTTTCATAGAGTTCATCTGAAAAATGGCATATAAGAGCGAACATAGCTCATTAAAAAGTTATTCACAATATTTTGTAATTTAATCAGAAGAAGTGTGTCAGAGTTATCAATAAAAACAATTACTCACGCAGATCATCCAATTTGGGGATTAGCTTGGCAACTTCCTGGAATCGGAGCTTCTCCGTCGACTCGTACTGTTGAAAAGCGTTTCCGAGTTCATTCCTTCGTCACAAATTGGCCATCTCCATAGTGGAATCCATTGATTCCACGAGCCACCCATACAAATAACAGCACGAATGCTTTTTGCCAGACCCAATCCATACCAAGAGTCATATGGAGCTCTGCAACAAATTTCGAAAGAAGATGAAGATCGTTGTTGATGAGACCGGAGTAGTGAACCCAGGCTGGGTGCGATTGTAATTCTGCAAAATAACGCTTTGAACATAATTGAAACCATTTTTCAGGGGATTCTAGGCCATTTTTTAGGGTTTCTAGGCCATCTCTCATGGTTTTAGGCCATTTTTTAAAGTTTCTGGACCATTTTTTATGGATTTCTAGGCCAGTTTACAGGGTTTTTGACCATTTTCAAGGGTTTGTAGGCCATTTTCCAGGGTTTTCTAGGCAATTTTCCAGGGTTTTCTAGGCCATTTTTTAAGGGTTTCTAGGCCATTTTTAAGGGTTTCTAGGCCGTTTTTTGGGGGTTTCTAGGCCATTTTTAAGGAATTTCCAGGCCATTTTTTAAGGGTTTTTAGGCCATTTTTTAGGGGTTTCTAGGTCATTTTCAGAGGTTTCTTGACTATTTTTCAGGGGTTCTAGAGCTGCTTAGGGCAAAATGGTGGGTTCTGAAGAACTTTTGGGGTATTTAGGCCAGATTTAGAATGTCTAGGCTGGTTTTTGAGGTTCTGAGCCTTTTTCTATGGGTTTTTGTCAGTTTTGCAAAGTCACGGGTTGAAATAGCGGCTATGAGGTCAAATATATATCTTTTTAGGGAAGAATGAAGGGTTCTAGGCCATTTTTCAGGGGTTTCCAGGCTATTTTTTTGGGTTTCTAGGCTTTTTTTCTGAGGTTTCTATGCCTTTTTTTAGGGGTTCTAGGCCAATTTTCAAGAGTTTCTAGGCAATTTCTCAGGGTTTTCTAGACCATTTTTTGAAGAGTTTTAAGTCAATTTTCAGGGGTTTTAGGCCATTTTTTGGGGGTTTCCAGGCTATTTTTCTAGGATTTCTAGGTCATTTTTAGGGGTTTCGAGGCCATTTTCCAGGGCTTTCAAGGTTATTTTCTGAGGTTTCTAGGTCATTTTTCAAAGGTTTCTAGGCCATTTTCGTGGGTTTCTAAGTCATTTTTACTCACCCATCCGAAGTCCTTTTGTACGGTAGCCTTCGCTTTTTTACTTGTGTAAGAGTAGACGCGATCGTAAAGCTGAAAGATCATTTGGATCTTTTTTTTACTTCTTTTGGAGTAGGCTTCCGAGCATTTTTCTGCTGATCTTGAACCGGAAGAGACGGCAATTTTTCAAGGGTTTTTAGGCCATTTTCCGGGTTTTCTATGCCATTTTTGAGGCACTTCTATGCTATTTTTAAGGGTTTCTAGGCCATTTTTCAAGGGTTTCTGAGCTATTTCATAGGGTTCTAGGTCATGTGCACTTACCTTGAGCAACATTCCGATTCAAATCGACCCAATTTTGATGAGAATAGCAGTAGAAAATGAGAAAAATTATAAATAATCAAAGAAGACGAGGGGTAGGCCATGCTAGTCGTGCGGCCAGAAGGAAGGAATGAATGAATGGGTCTGTCGTCGTGAAGACCCCCCTTCAAAGAGGGAGAGAGAGAACAAGGCGGAACAAGAGAGCGCAGATGCATTGACCTTCAATCACTCGCCCTGTGAAGGGAGGAATGTTTGTTTTCCCTCACACGACCCCTCTTCTCCCGACGACAGATTCATTCATTTATTCCCTCTGGCCGCCCGACTGACAAGGCCTACCCCTCGTTTTTTGATTATTTTTAATTAGCTAGTACTATTTTTGCTTGGATGCTGATATTAAATCCGCGTTCATCGTGACATCGAAGATAAAATCATACGTGATCCGAAACTTAAATAAAATTCGGAAATCTTCCCACGATCTGAAGCGGATACAAAGTTTTCTTCAATTTCTGCTGTACTCTGCACACGAGCACTTTTATCCCAAGGAAGACTGCATAAAAATATGAACGATGAATTCGTAAAGTGAGTGAATTGAATTCTTTCAATATTTCATTGATAACTTCAGGCTGCTCTTGAAGTATAATCCTATTGATGCCCAATCTCACTTTTAACACGGCTGATGTGATTCCGGTCCGGTCAGTTCCTTTTCTTTTCAAAAGTCGAGACGGTTCGAATGAGACATATTTTGCTTGAAAATTGAATATAGCGGGATTTCGGAGCATCGTTAGTCAAAAAAATCGGAAAAATCCGAATTAAGTCATGATTATACTCATTTGAACCGTCTTGATTTGCTGATTTCAAAATTATAAGTTTTATGGGTCTCAAAGCGAATTTGACCGAGATACGGCAGTTTTAAGACCCATGCGCCTTTAAGGTAAAATTCGAATTTTTTCGAAACCTAGTCATGATTATACTCATCTGAACCGTCTTGATTTGCTGATTACAATGGTAAAATTATCATTAAAATCGGACCAAAAATGACCGAGATACGGTAGTTTTTATATTTTCGTGGCGAGACCCAAATTTTCAAAATGAAGCTAGGAATGTCATGATTATACTCATTCGAACCGTCTCGACAAGCTGATTACAATGGTACAATTATCATTAAAATCGGACCAAAAATGACCGAGATACGGTAGTTTTTATATTTTCGTGGCGAGACCCAAATTTTCAAAATGAAGCTAGGAGTGTCATGATTATACTCATTCGAACCGTCTCGACAAGCTGATTTCGAAAATGTCATTTTCATGGAAATCGGACCGAAAATAATCAAGATACGGTGGTTTTTATGCAATTTTTCAGAAAGTAGCTTGTTGACGAATTGGACCATGTAGATGAGCAAGCTCCAGTGAGCGAGGATGTGGCTAGACACCCCCAGCTGGTGAGCAAGAGGATGCTCCAGCTCCAGAGCTCTAGAGGAAGAGAGGAAGACGAACCGGCTCAAAAATTTGGAGAATTTGTGTTTTAATAAAATTTTAATCTCTGAAAATTGATTTTTTCCTATTCCTTCATGCAAAACTTGTTTTTCTGAGCCATGTACAATTTCTTGGACATAATTTTCTTACTTTGGTTTGGAAATCTTGTGGTCACGAAGTGGGTTTTTGGAGTGAAAAAGTTAAAACGAACATTTTATAGACATATTTATTGCATGTTCAATCGGAAATCTAGAATACAATGAATTATTATTATTGAGAAGAGACTGCTGTCACATGATCTGATTCTCAAAGCAATGAACGAGTAGTCCTTCTCCTTTCTTGGTCTTGGCCAGTCTTTGCCTGTCCTTTGCCTCGTTCATCGAGTTCATGACATCCAACAGTGCATAGTTGATCATTTTTCCATTCATTCTCGGGATCTTTCCACTGGTAATAGTTCTCCGAAAGTTTTTTGGCGTTATTTTCGACGTTGGCTGCTCGTTGACTGCACTTCCTTGAGCTATTGAAAAGTCCAACGAGAAATTCCATTGTTTCTAGTCGTTCTGTCACTCCCGAGAACAAGTTTTTCCATACGGAAAGTACTGTTGCCATCTATCGATCCGATCAGTTGAGAAGTAGATGCATGTTCCCAAGAAATCATCTGTGTTTGTACCGTTGGCAAGTAGGAATCCCTTCGAATAATGGTCTCGAATCCGATTCAACAAATGTTTTGGTCGATGTCGTTGAAACTGCGTCTGAAGATCTTGCAACAAAGGCAGAAGATCTTGTCCTCCATCCCATGTTCCGGCCACAATCCAGTGTTGTTGAAATTTGCGAGGAACGTCAACAATTCCACCGTCATTTGGTATTGCTCCTCAGACCGTGACCTAGAAAATCAGATTTAGCAAGAAGTTAGGTCATTTTTAGGTGGTTCTAGGTCATTTTTAAAGGATTCTAGGCTATTTTTAGGGGTTACTAGGCCATTTTTTAAGTGTTTCTAGGTCATTTTTTTAGGGATTTCTAGGCCATCTTATCTCGATTTTTAAATTTTTTTTCTCTTTTTTTCATTTTTTCTCTCTTCCGAGTTTTAGAGGGTTCTAGGTCAATTGAATGAGTTTCCAGGCCAAATTTAAAGTTTTTGTGGTCATTTTTTAGCATTCAGCGCATATTTATGGAATCATAGGAGCGTTTTAGGGTGTAGAGGCATTTTTAGCAGTTTCTAGATCATTTTCGGGGATTCTAGGCCATTTTTCAAGGGTTTGTAGGCTATGGGGACTTACCTTGACACACTGTGAGCAGCATCCGGTCGAAACCAACGAGAATAGCAGTAGAAAACGAGAAAAATTATAAATAATCAAAGGAGACGAGGGGTAGGCCTTGCCAGTCGGACGGCCAAAGGAAACAATGAATGAATGAATGTGTGTCGTTGAGAGAGAGGAGGGGGAGACAAGTGGGGAGGGCGCGTTGCGTGTCGCGTTGCGTATAAACATTAGACTCCCCCCCCCCTCTCCCTCTCGACGACAGAGGTCCATTCACTCATTCATTCATCCCTCTGGCCGCCCGACTGGCAGCCCTACCTCTCATCTTTTGATTATTTTTAATTTTTTTCCCCTACTTCTATTCTCGTCAGTCTCAATCGATTTGGATTCGGATCCTGCTCGTAGACTCTCAAGGTATGTCCGTGGTGGTCCAGAATCTAGATATTGACCTAGGACCCTTCATTTTTCCCTAAAAGGATATATATTTGGTCTAGAAACTTTTATTTCCATTTTGTAGCCCTGCAAAATTGGCAAAAAACCAGAGAAAAAGGACTCAGAACCTCAAAAACTAGCCTAGACATCTAAAACCTGGCCTAAATACCCAAAAAATGCACAACAAGACCCTCCGGAATGGTTGAAACCCCTAGAAAATGATCCATGCTGTCTATGAAAATCCCAAAAATCTTACAATCTTACTTTGTTAAACAGGCTCAGATTCTAGGAACCCCTGAAAAATGGCCTAGAAATCCCTGATAAATGGCCTAGAAACCACTAAAAAATGGTCCGGAAATCTCTGTAAAATGGCCTAGAAATCCCTGAAAAATGGCCTAGAAATCTCTGTAAAATGGCCTAGAAATCCCTGAAAAATGGCCTAGAAACCTCTGTAAAATTGCCTAGAAATCCCTGAAGTCACTGTTCCCAGACCAATCTTATCATCCAAACAGTTGTTCTTTTTCCGGAATCCATGAATATCTTATCTTATTTTTCAAAAAACAATAGAACCTCAAATCTTATCTTATTGTCCAGTTGATGCTCAGAGGCCCCCCCCCCCCCCCTCCCCTCCCTCGGATAAGATAAGACGCTTGAGAACCTTGCGGGCCCTTGCTCTCTCGTTAATTCTCCTACTAGTTTTAGTCTCCCTATTTGTTCGCCCCCCAATTTTTTTGAATTTTAGACGAAAAAAGTCGTGCTTGTTGTCCTGCCCCTCATCACCATTCTTAATTCCCTGAGAATCGGGGGTGAGCGGGTCGACTGGCGTCGTCTGGGGCTTGAAGCCCTCAATCGTGCTTTGCACGATTTGGGGGTCTTCACCCTCCGCCACATTGGGGGCCGTTGGGAAAGAGCCGGGCACCTCCAGGTGTCTGAGGACAAGTAAGTTTTTCCCCCCCCCCCTTATCATTCCTTCCTTTTTTAACCCTCCTTTTTCCAGTGCCCGGACTCGTAGATTTGGTCCCCGCAGGGCCCAAGTCACAGTCGAGGAGTACTTCCTCCGCCGAGATGGGCTTCGCCTCCTCTCCCCCTAGGATAGACTTGTCTATCTTGAGGGCTACCAAGGGGAGGAGTTCCCTGTGGAGATGGTGGACGTGCTAATAGTTTTCGCTGAAACTCTCAACAATCCCGCAATATTCGTCAAGTTTGATGAAGTGAGCAGAGAGGAGTATGCTTTGGAATTAATAAGATACGCCCGAAATCAGATGGCCACCTCTTTGCTTAGTATTGAACTCGAGATGATTGCTTCACAAGACTCAATCAGAGAGGTTCTAGAAGGGAGTGTAGGGAAGGACACAGTATTGGTTTTATCCTCACAACTACCGGCTGATTTTGAGTACACGCCTCCAATTGGTGGATTCAAGTTTAAGGAATTCGTCATAAAAGGATTGGGACAATGGATCACGGAGACGTAAGTTTCTTTTTTGTAACTTTTTAAAAAAAAATTTTTTGCTTTTCTTAGTGCTTACTCCAAAATTTTTAAAAGGGTCTCCCCTACATGGAGTATTTCGCGAAGAAGGCGATCCACTTTTAAAGGGCCGAACTGAGACTCGTCTCAGTCACTAATGCCCCGGGGTCGACGCACCCTGTTGAGCTGGCCAGAGTTTTTGATTTGGAGAACACACGTAGGGCGATCGACGCTCGGAAGGACGCTCAGATTGGGAACGAGCGTCGAGTCCTCTTGGCCAGAAATCTGAAGAGATAGAAGGTATTTTTACATTCATTTTTCCTATTCAAAAAAATCTTCTTTTTTTCAGGATACCCCTCACAGCCAAAGTACTTCAACACCTCCGCCCATGCCCTCATGACCCTCTCACAGCCAACCCTCCTCAACTCCTCCGAAAGTTTTCAAATACTTTAAAATTGTTATTTTTTCATTTTGCTTGTGAACTTTTCTTTGTGATTCTTTTTATTTCAAAACAATAAATTTTATTGATGAAAAAACATCGAGTATGGGAATATCATAAAGAATGAATGGGAGTAACAATAGAGGGAATAATAAATTAGGCATTGAATTGTTTTTTCTTGTGACATGGTAGATCGTGCTTAAAAAATTTCTGGTTTCTTTGATAGTTGATCCAAGTTCTGCACACGGTGCACAGATTGATGACCAACCCTTGGTTTCCTCTGTCCAGTTCCAAGACTTGCATTTTACGACTAGCCACTCGGCAGTCCCAACCAGGGGTGTGCGAAAAATTTTCGAAAAATTTATTTTTTTTTCGGTTTTTTCGGCCATTTTCAGAAAATTGTCCGTCTTTTTAAACCGAAAACTTTATTTCGCCAAAAAATACAGAATAAAAAACGGAAAAAAATTGCGAAAAAAACTTCAGAAAACATGTTTTTACCGCCTTTTCACCCATTTTTCATTGAAATAAACAAAAAAATTGAAAAAAAAATCGAAAAATTCCGAAAAATAATTTTTCGATTTTTTTGCCCTGAAAAATTCGAGAAAAAAAGTTTTTCGATTTTTTTCGGAATTTTTTTCCGCCCAGTTCTGGCCCCAACACAAACGGATAAAAATTGTCGGCCTACTGAACAAATATTTCGGCTTCAGAACTGCTTGTAGGCACTTCTTTACATTTTTCTGTCTGTCTGTCTGTCTGTCTGTATGCTTATCTGTCTGTCTGTCTGTATGCTTATCTGTCTGTCTGTCTGTCTGTATGCTTATCTGTCTGTCTGCCTATCTGTCTGTCTGTCTGTCTGTCCGTTTGTCTGTCTGTCTAAAATGCTTCTGAAAGTGCTTTCTATGAATTCCCGAAAAATAGACATTGATAGCTTTTCGGGGAAAAAATTGACTTTTTGGCTGAAAGGGGGCGTGGCCAGCTGTAAAAGGGGCGGAGCCAATAACAAGAGGGCCATCGTGTTCAGGGATCCTTATTAATCTGTTGTACCAAGTTTCAGCCAATTCGAGAATTTTGTCCTTGTCTGTTTGCTTATCTGTCTATCTGTCTGTCTATCTGTTTGTCTGTCTGTCCGTCTCCCGTAATGAGAAGCTCACTGGTTAGGCACGAAGTTCTAGGAAATTTGTGATTTTATCTAGGTAAAATTTGAAAATTTTTCAACAAAATCTCAAATTCATGGAATAACTGATTTTTCAGAGCGGTCTTACTTGACGACCTCTGTCTGTTCATCTGTATGTCTATCTGTCTATATGAGCAAGGTATGTAACAAAAATGATTTTTAAAAAAATTATTCAAAAAAAATACAAAACTTCGATAAAAACCAGCTATCCACATTTTCAAATAGGGTTATCACGACACAAAACAATGATCATGCCAAACAAGCATAGCGACAACAGTTGCTTTCACTCCGTCATGTCTATGAAAATCGATGTTTTCTTGCAAGGGTCCTTGGCATTGATTGATACTTGATCCCTTCCATAACAGTATTGGCATCTTCCAGTTCGTATATCTAAAAGATGTTTGATGTGGACGATTTTTTTTCAGATTTAAAGCGGAATTGGAGGGTTTTAAGGCCACTAAGGAGCATTTTAGGCCTTTCTTAAGGGGTTTCCAGGCCCATCACCTTGAGAAAAGAAAAACTCACGGAAAATATCTTCCTCTTCCTTCCTGATCAGCCTTTTTCGCATTGAATCTTCCTGTCGTTGTTCTCCCATTTGATTCCTTTGATCCGATCAGTCAGCATACCATTCAACCATTTCAAAAAGTCAATTCACAGAGTGTAGCCGTCTCTGTGTTCTTACTGGGAAAGTTTTCAAAATTGTCGAAAGGCTTTAAGAAATCTGCATCCCTGAGAAGTCCTTTTTTGACATCTTATGAGTTGTCGGCTTCCATGCTTCGTGAGTAGTCGTGGACTTCTGAAATACGGGTTTTGGATGTCGATTTGATTTTCAGAAGCCAAATAAGCGGCTGTTTGGCTGAAACTAAGTCTTTGTCGGACAACTTAGCATCATTCAGATCAAAATTAGGGAATTCTGAGAAAATTCTGTGGTATTTGGGCGCGCTGAATACCTGGGAATTTTGGGCGATTTAGCAGCTTCTAGGGCGAAATTAATGGGTTTTAAGGCCATTAAAGGTTGTTTTAGCTAGTTTTTAAGGGTTTTTAGGCTATGGGGACTTACCTTGAGAGTCTGCGATCAGGATCCGAATCCAAATCGATCGAGACTGGCAAGAATAGTAGTACGAGACAGAAAGATTAAAAATAATCAAAAGACGGGGAGGCCTTGCCAGTCGGGCGGCCTGAGGAAAGAATGAATGAATGTTTGTCGTCAAGGGAGGGGGGGGGAGTCTTTTGCGGGACATTCGAGAAGGTTCTGTCCATGATCTAATGGGGTAAGATTAAGGACCTTAATCTTACCCCGCCC
>GL379815.1:444701-458587 GCA_000143925.2 Caenorhabditis brenneri
TCAAAGGAAAAGTACAAAAATACTCTGGTGGTGTCTTAAACAAATAAAGAAAAATTTGAATATGTGCGAGAACGAGCCTTCGCAGCTGGTAAAATGTGTATTTTTAAGTGAAAAAAGAATATATACTTTTTTGCCGGTGGTGAAAGACTCCCGTATACAAACTTGGGGTTCTGAGCAATTCAATATATCTGATTTCTTACACTAGAAATGTATCAAAGACAGAAAGAAGTTAAAAAATTTAAAAAAATTTTTGCGGGAATTCAAGATTTCAAAATTTTTGACGGGATTTCAAAGTCTCTCTCTCTCTCTCTCTCTCTCTCTCTCTCTCTTTGTCTCTCTCTCTCTCTTTGTCTCTCTCTCTCTCTTTTTCTCTCTCTCTCTCTTTCTCTCTTTCTCTCTCTCTCTCTCTCTCTCTCTCTCTCTCTTTCTCATTCTCTCGCTCTCCTCTCTCTCTTTCTCTCTCTCTCTTTCTCTCTCTCTCTTTCTCTCTCTCTCTCCCTCTCTCTCTCTCTCTCTCTCTCTCTCTCTCTCTCTCTCTCTCTCTCTCTCTCTCTCTCTCTCTCTTTCCTGTTAGCTATTCGGTACCAGTCACAAACAGTTATGACCGACGCCGGTCATAAAAAGCACCACCGCCGGTTTATCGTTTCGTTCCTTGCCTCTCCCGTCGTCCACACAAGCAGACGAGCCGTACCAGGCCCATCGGCTTTTTTTCTCTTTTTCTCTCTCTCTCTCTCTCTCTCTCTCTTCTACAGCTATTTCTATCCCTTCCCATTATCGATTCCTATCATCTTCTGGCCTCTCTTTTCATTGTTTTCCCCTCCATTCTCCATTTTTGTTCCTATTGCTCAGAATAAAACCTACCTCAGACTCATTGCAGATCAACTAAATGAAACTACGCTCCACTGATAAATGGGACCTTCTCCTCCAAAAATTCTCTCATGTTTCCTATGGTAACTAACCCCAAAATCGGACTATTTTTGAAAATTTTTTTTCAGGAATTCTACACCTCCTTCTCTTCTTTTCTTGCACTGCTTCCTTGGTCTTGGGGGCTGCATTCAATTTTTGATGATTTTTTCGAATTTTAGTTAAGGTAAGTCCGAATTAGAGTATTTTTTCCCAGATATGACCTAGAAAATCTTGAAAACTGCCTAAATTTTTGTATCGCTACCGTAAGAGAATTAATCGGGTAGATACTCGACTACTATGAGGGTGATCATCTGCTGTTACCTCAACTGCTAGTGTCTCAACTGCTTTATTTGACTCTTCTGCTATGGATCAACTGCTATTTTCGCCGCTTTTGATGTTCCAACCAGGGCTGTGAGAAAAAAAAATTGAAAAAATCGAACAAATTTTTTTTTCGAATTTTTTAGGGCGAAAAAACGAAAAATGATTTTTCGGATTTTTTTTCGCGAATATTTCGGATTTTTTCAGGAAAAATGGATATAAAAAGGCGGTGAAAATATAAAAATATACAACTAAAAACATTTTTTTTCTATCAATTTTTTTTCGGCGAAAAAAAGTTTTCCGGAAAAAAAAGGCGATAACTTTTCACCCTGAAAAAATTGAAAAAAAGAAGTTTTTCGAATTTTTACGGAACAAAATTTTCGAAAAAAAAAGTTTTCGATTTTTTTTCGGAAATTTTTTTTGCACAGCCCTGGTTGGGACACCAAAAGTGGCGAAAATAGCAGTTGATCCACAGAAGAAGAGCCAGAGATAGCAGTTGAGACAATAGAAGTTACAACATAGCAATTAATCACCTTCATAGCAGTTGAGTAGATTTCATAGCAGCAGAGTATCTACCCATTTTTCTTAATTGTTTTTGTTTAGAGTATCTTGGATCATCCGAATCAAAGTTCACTCTGCAGCTCGATTGTTCAGTTTCCAGAAAATCAAATCAATGTGAGTGAATTCAGAGCTTCTGATCCAGGCTGTGCGAAAAATTCTCGAAAATTTTATTATTTTTTTTCGTTTTTTCGCTATTTTAAACCAAAAAAACAGAAAAAAAACCGAAAAATCATTTTCGAATTTTTGCGGACAAAAATTTTTGAAAAAAATTTTTTTTCCATTTTTTCGGAATTTTTTTTCGCACAGCCCTGCTTCTGATAGTAATTAGTCAGACTTTGAAATGAAATGACCATTTTCAGGATCCAACACTGACTCCGGAAGTTGTGGAGATGTTCTGGGAGAAAATCCGCCTTGTCCGTCTTCTTATCGCCGTAGGAGTGCAGCCCTACACTCCAGAAAATGGAGAACTCGCTGGGGAAATCGCTGCTGCCTTCAGATGATGTCGAAGTACTGGATAGACGACGTCGCCAGTTCCGTAGCAGAGTAGATGGATGCCTAGCTCAGGCACTGGGTGCAATACAAAATGCTAAGAACAATCCAGGAGATACTGAGCAGAAAAATAGAAAACAATAGAAGCCATTAAAAATGAAGAATAAGTTTGTTATCGATTTATGCTGGGCTTCTAAATGAACAATTTATTTTTCAAATTTTTCACTATTCACAGTATAAACACAATGCAACCGACATATTCAGATAATTGATTTGTATTTTCCTGGAAGTGCATTTCTCTGAGCCATAAACGTTTCAAGTACGTCACACGAAAATGCATTGCGGATGAAGTGCCGATGAGAACACGAGCAATTATGGTCAAGAGATCATGTAAATAAGAATGAGGTAGATCTTGGCATACAATCAAATACGTTATAGCTAGGGAACGCAATGAAAGGGGGCGGGGCGTCGAAAAGCTTGCCGGCGGGGTACCTAGACAGGTTTGAGGGACTGTACCAAAAAGTGAAACAAAGTTGGGAAGGCATATTTGATTTGTCTTTATGTAACTTGAGCCGTAGAACACGATGGTGATACCCTATCACTTCAATCTTTTCTAGTTTTCCAGATAAAGTTAGGAAGTTGAAAATTTTCAGTGTTTTTTTCGATTTTAGTGACCTAAAAAGTCAAACACGCATAATTTTTTATGGATTCTATACACTTTGGATATTCAAAAATGGAATCTGTCTTCAGAATTGGCTCAAGAGTTCCCCGAATTTCAGCATTTTAAGCCACCATTGCTGAAAAATTTCTGAAAAATTTTCAGTTACGACCCATAGTTTTTATAACATTTCCTATTAGTATAACCCATGAATATGCTATGTATCAATTTTCAGCCTTAACGGATCATTTTGAGCACATTTCATACCGGCCAGAACGGGTGTCACTTTTTAGACTTTCAGTTCTCCGGGTTTTTAGACCTATTGTAGGTCGAACACGCATGTTCTCTCTTCACATTCGGATTCTGAGGGAAATTTCCGACAACTTTCCTATTCACACTTTTTCTCTAGGAGTTCCCCATTTTCAGTTCTAATCGTTTTTGCTCGAAAAATTGAGGAAAAAACGGCTGCAATAGCAGTGGCTCACAGGGGTAGCCGCCGCTATGTAATAAGGGCCATCTCTTTCCGGCCGGTTTTCCGCAGTCATGGTATAGTGGTAAAGCATCTCGACGGCGATCAGCCGGCGGGGGTTCAACCCCGCGACTCGCCTTCTCCCCCTTTTTCCTTGCCGCCGGCGACGTCCGACAGCAACTTCAGTACTAATGAATTTCACAAAAAAAGAGCTGTAACTCAGGAAGTAGCGGATCTTTTTTCGTAAAAATTTGGGAACACACTAATTTCAACGTCATGAAGACATCTATGCAAAAAGTTTGTAGAAATATTCACTTTGAAAATTATGTTGCGGTCCCTAGTTATAGCTGATACAAACTTTTTTCACTTCAAGTTTGACTCACAGCAGGTCTTAGTGTTTTAAATCAATTTTGAGAGTGGAAATCGACGGAGTCAAGATAGTTCGAATGCCCCATGTGCCTTCAAAGTAAAACCGTAGATTCAACAAACCTAGTCATGAAAGCTGTGTTCAAAAATGCAGTTTTGTTACGGATTCGAAAATTTTGGCGGGAATTCAAACATTCGAAAATTTTGGCGGGAATTCAAACATTCGAAAATTTTGGCGGGAATTCAAACATTCGAAAATTTTGGCGGGAATTCAAAAATTCGAAAATTTTGGCGGGAATTCAAACATTCGAAAATTTTGGAGGGAACACAAAAATTCGAAAATTTTGGCGGGAGTTCAAATTGTCAAAAGTTTTGGTGGGAATTCAAAAATTCGAAAATTTTGGCGGGAGTTCAAATTGTCAAAAGTTTGGGCGGGAATTTGAAATTCCAAATATTTTCGGGAATTCAAAAATTCGAAAATTTTGGCGAGAATTCAAAAATTCTGAAATTTTTGACGGGAAATCGAAATTCCAAAACTTTTGGTGGGAATCCAATAATTCGAAAATTTTGGCGGGAATTCGAATTTTCTAAAGTTTTGGCGGGAATTCGAATTTTCTAAAGTTTTGGCGGGAATTTAAAATTTCACATTTTTTGGCGGGGATTCGCATTTCCTAATTTTTGTCGGGAATTCAATTTTTCAAAATTGTTTGGCTTGAATTTGAATTTCGAAAATTTTGACGGGAATTCAAAAGTTCAAAAATTTTGGCGGGAATTCAAATTTTCAAAGTTTTTGGCGGGAATTCAACTTTAGAAAATTTTTATGGGAATTAGAATTTTGAAAATTTTTCCGGGAATTCAAGTTTTGAAAAATTTGGCGGGAGCTCAAATTTTCAAAACTTTTGGCGGGATTTCAGAGAAAAGCTTATCTGTTAGTCGGTCTGCCTGTCTGTTAGTCGGTTTGTCTGTCTGTTGGTCGGTCAGTCAGTCAGTCTCTCTCTCTCTCTCTCTGTCTCTCTCTCTCTCTCTCGCTTAGCCTCTTCCTACCACATGAGCATACAAGCCGTACCAGGCCCCTCCGCTGCTTCTCTGCTTTTCTCTCTCTCTCTCTCTCTCTCTCTCTCTCTCTCTCTCTCTCTTTCTCTCTTCTGCTTTCTTACGTATCAGTCGGTACTAGTCACAAACAGTTTTGACCAAGACCGGTCAAGAAAACACCGCCGACAGCTTTCTGAGTATTTCTGTCTGCATGTTCCTCTCTTTCCATTCACCGACAACACGAAAACATACAAGCCGTATCAGGTACCCGACTGTTTTTCTCTGAGGCTCTCTCTCTCTCTCTCCCTTTCCTTTCTATCACTCTTCCTATCTCTTTCATGCATATTTATGACCATTTTGACCATCTACCGACATCTTTTTTCACTCTTTTCCTATTGCTCAGAATATAATCTATACATTTCAGATCAACCTACCTGTCACCATAATGCAAACACGCTCCAAAGCCAATCTTGCACCCATCGCCTGGGATCTTCTCCTCCAGAAATTCTCGCATGTTTCCTATGGTAACTAATCCCAAAATCGGACTGTCTTTGAAATTTTTTTTTTGCAGGAACTCAACCCATTTTTCTTCTCGTACTGCTCCCTTGGTTTCGGGGGCTCCATCCAATTTTTGATGATTATTTTGAATTTTAGTTAAGGTAAGTCCGAATTTAAGTATTTTTTCCTTATAAATGACCTAGAAATTCTTGGAAATTGTTCATTTTGACCCAAATTTTGATCAGAAAGCTGTCTAGTTATCATAGATCTTTTCAGAATCCTACTTCTAATGCTGTCATGGTAACTTGGTTACCGTAACCAGTTACTCTCAAGCTGGAATGGGACCTACAGATGCCATTACTGCCCAAATTGCTCATTCGCGGGCTTTGAACAAAACCCTCACAGATGGTCAACTTATGGCGATTCGTAAATATGCTCCGGAAGTTCCCGTTGCTCAGAATTCAGTGCTCCAGCATGGTGGCCTCCAGTTGATCATTCCCAATTAGGTACGTGTATATTTAGGATAAAATGACACCAACAGAATCTTTTCTAGAACTCAAATTACATCATAATGACAAAGGACAATTGCGCTGCTGGAAGATTGTGCTGTGCTCGCTTCTACACGGGTCATCTTGGATTGAAAGAGGTATGTATTCGAAAAAAAGTGCTAGATCGTAATATGACATCAGATTTTTCAGCAAAAATGCAGAGAATGTGATAAGACCTACCACACTCACTGCTATTTGGGCTCTGCTGTGCTGAACCGGTTCTATTCAAGCTCAGGCAATGCTCAATGAAGAGTATTTCCTCCAAGATGAGGCAAATTTCGAAATAATTGAAGAAGGACCAGTGTATAATATATAATAATGTATAATATAATAATCATAATAATTATGTATAATAATTATTTGAAAATAATAATTTTTTTAAAAAATGAATAAACCATTGTGCTAATTTTTTTAAATTTTCACAATGTCTTTGTTATCATGAGCAATTTATAATATCTGATTATTTTTCACAGGTTTTTTTCGGCTTGAAGGTTTTTCTGTCTGTCTTTCTGTCTGTCTGTCTGTCTTTCTGTCTGTACGTCTCTATCCCTCTCCATTCATTCATCGGACACTCACAGCAATACTCAAACTCACATAAAAACTCACTGTCCTCTTCTCCCTTCTCTCATACAGGTCAGACCGGCAATAGCCTGGGCTGGTCATAAGGACACCCCCCCACGGCTGTCTGGGTCTCCTCCTCCCTGTCTCTCTAGCTGTCTGTCTCTCGCTCTTTCTCTTCTACAGGTCAATTCATTCCACCTTATGGCCGCCCGTCTGGCTTGGCCTACCAGCAATTGCTGTTTTTCTGTCTGTGTGTCTGTTTGTCCTTCCCTCTCTCCAATCGCTCACTGACACTCGACCTTCGCCGTACCAGACACTCGATCTGTTTCTCCCTTCTCTCTCTCTCTCTCTCTCTCTCTCTCTCTCTCTCTCTCTCTCTCTCTCTCTCTCTTTCTCTTTCTCTCTGTCTTTCTCTGTCTGTCTGTCTGTCTGCAAGTCTTTCTATCCATAACCGCCACTCACACTTCATCTCATACAGGACAGACCGGCAATAGCCCAGGCTGGTCAAAAGGGCACCCCCACGGCTGTCTGAGTCTCTTTCTCTCTCTCTTCCACCGCCCTTCCTATCCGCTTCAATAACATTTTTAGGCCATTCCGACCATCTTCTGACCTCCCTTTTTGACAGTTTTCCCTTCCGTTTCCAACTTGTGTTTTCTTATTTCGCTGAATAAAACCTATCTATTCCAGATCAATTCACCTGACACTTTACTAATGCAACCCCGCTCCACCGTCAACTATCCCACCGCCTGGGATCTTCTCCTCCAAATGGTTTCAGATGTTTCCTATGGTGACTTACCCTAAATCTTGACTAATTTTTACAATTTTTTTCAGGAAATCTACCCTTGTCTCCTTGCATTGCTTCCTTGGTTTCGGGAGCTTCATCCAATTTTCCATGATTATTCTGAATTTTAATTGAAGTGAGTTAAGAAAAAAAAACAGCTAAAACCTTTGAAAGGAACCTAAAATTCCATAAATACAGGTTATTTTGAAGCCAAAATTAGGGATTTCCGAGCCTAAAATTAGAGATTTTTGAACCTGAAATTATAGATTTTTGAGCCTAAAATCAAAGACTTTTAAGCCTAAAATAAGGAATTTTTAGGCCTCAGATTAGGGTTTTTGAGCCTAAAATTAGAGATTTTTGGGCCTAAAATTAGTGATTTCTGAGCACAAAAATAGAGATTTTTAGCCCAAAATTACGGATTTTTGAGCTTAAAATCTGAAATTTTTCAGCCTAAACTAACCTGCTTATCTCTGTGCACTACGCTCCTCAACCAAGTTATTATGGTGGATACAACCAACAGCAATATGCTCCTCCAGAGCAACTGGTAACGATGAAATTGCCATTTTTGTGAAAAATAAAAAGTTTTCAGCACCGTCGACAGGATCAGAAGGAAATAGCAAGCTTCGAACTGCAAAATCAATGGCAAGACCTTTATCAAAAAGTAAGAAAATCACTTTTTCACATTTTTTTCAAAATTTTTTTCTCGAATAATTCGAGCTACCTGGCCCAAATTAGCCCGAATCGGCCCATTTGACTCGAAGTGATTTAGGCCATCTAGCCCAATTTGGGCCGATTTGGTCCGATTTAGGCCTTTTGGGCTGATTTTGGCCAATTTTGGCTGTTTGGGCCAATTTTGGCTGATTTTGGCCGATTTAGGCCGATTCGGGTCATTTTGGTCAAATGGGCCAATTCGGGCCGATTCAGGCTGCCTGATTCTATTTGAGCAAATTTGGGCTGTTTGGGCCGATTTGGGCCGATTTAGGCCGTTTGGGCCAAATCGGGGTGAAATCGGGGTTTGGTTCTGATTTGGCCAAATCGGGGTTCGGTTCTGATTTGGGGTAGCTTCGAAAATTCATTTTTGAAATTTCAGTAAGCTGATGTCTTCCGAGGAAAATCGGACAGTTAATGAGTTGGAGTGCCGGAAACGAGCTGCAAAGTTTTGGAAATGGCCAAAACACCCAGGATGGCACTGCCCGCTCGCTACTGCAGGAATGGCTTCAGTCCCGATTGCTGACAACGTTGAAAGCGAAGCTAGTTCGGTTAGATGGTGGAAGAGGCCACGTAAGTTTAGAAAAAAAATTTGAATTTTTTCTTGTATGACATCTTTATTCAGAGTGAACATCAGCATGGAAATGAAGAAGACGAACCAACAGCCACAAGGAATCGTCTTGAATTTTCATAAAATGTATTGTGATTTTTTAATCAATCATTTTTCAATAAATCTGTTATGTTCCCATTTGTGGTTTTCGAAAATTGATTCCTATGAACGAAATAGTTCTTCTGAGCAATATATAATATCTGATTATTTATTACAGGTTAATGTCGGCTTGAAAGGTTTTTCTGTCTGTCTGTCTGTTTGTCCGCCTCTCCTCATCTCAGGCTCACAGAATTGAAAGTTTTTGGCAGTTATCTGTCTGTTTGCCTCTCCGTCTTCTAGCTTTTTCGCTCTATATTTTTGTGTCGTTTCTGTCTGTGTGTCTGTTTGTCTGTTCGTCCATTCCTTTTTCCTGCCGCTCACTGGCACTCACACTCAATCTCAAATAAAAACATTTTTACTACAGGTCCATTCATTCCACCCTATGGCCGCCCGTCTGGCTTGGCCTACCATCCATTGCTGTTCGTCTGTCTGTGTGTCTGCTCGTCTATCCCTCTCTCCAGTTGCTTACTGGCACTCGCCCGTACCAGACACCCCATCTGTTTTTTTTCCTTCTCTCTCTCTCTCTCTCTCTTCTACCACGCTTCCTACGCTTTTTTCATTAACATTTTCGACCATTCTAGCTATCTACTGGCCTCTCTTTTTCACTTTTTCCCTATTGCTCAGAATGAAATCAACCAATTTCAGACCTACTAAGTCAATTACAACAAATGCAAATGCCCTTTAACTCAGCCCCCACCTTATGGGACCTTCTTCTTCAGAAGTACTCAAATGTGGTAGGAGTCACTGTTCAATTTCTTAAATTCTAGAACAAAATTTTCAGAAATTCCATGATTTCCAACAATCCGGGATGTCACCCTTTGGTCCTTTGGTTTCGGACCTGCTGCTCACCCCTCATGATTTTTTTGAAGTTTTCACGACGGTCAAAACATGAACTATTACAATGTGATTCTGATTGACGAGAATCAGAAATTCCATGTATGGAAAGAAGTGCGTTTGATTGAAAAAACCACAAATCGTTCAATAATGCATTTTCCAGCACCTTGTCAAACGATGCCCATACGTTGATGGTCTTTTCTTTGGAAACTTTGAAGAAAACGGAAAGAATGAAGTCACGCCCCAAGAAATCCCAGCTGACGGTTTTCAGCTTTTCCTAGAATGCTTAAAAGGAGTATTGGAAACCGACGGTAATATAATCGTTTTTGACACGAGAAAAGAACTTTATTTTCTCAGAAATTCACAAAAACAAATTTGTTCAAAGTTCTATAACTTTCAACTTTAACTTTCAACAACTAACTTAACTTTCAGGTGATGTTGTTTGCACCGTAGCATGTCTGCTAACGAACAAATGTGCAAACTGGCTGGTCTCCCTGCGATCTTGCAAATTTTTCCTTGGATACAATTACAACATGGAAAACGTGAAGGTGAGTGAATTAAAGGCTCAAATCGGCCTAAACAGCCTAAATCGGCCCAAATCGGCCTAAACAGCCTAAATCTGCCAAAATCGGCCTGAACCGGCCTAAACAGCCCAATCTGGCCCAAATCAGCCTGAACAGCCTAATTCGGTCCAAATCGGCTTAAACAGCCCAAATTGGTCAAAAGCGGCCTAAACAGCCCGAATCGGCCCAAATCAGCCTGAACAGCCTGAATCGGCCCAAATCGGCCTAAACAGCCTAAATCGGCCCAAATCGGCCTAGCAGCCCGAATCATCCCGCATGGGTCCGAAGGGCCTGAATCGACCCGAATTGGCCTTTATCGGCCCATACAGCTCGAACCGGCCGAAATTGGTCCAGGCGGCCCGAACCGGCCTCAGTCGGCCCAAATGGCCCGAATCGTTCAAATCGGCCTAAACAGCCTAAATCGGCCCAAATCGGCCTAAACAGCCTAAATCTGCCAAAATCGGCCTGAACCGGCCTAAACAGCCCAATCTGGCCCAAATCAGCCTGAACAGCCTAATTCGGTCCAAATCGGCTTAAACAGCCCAAATTGGTCAAAAGCGGCCTAAACAGCCCGAATCGGCCCAAATCAGCCTGAACAGCCTGAATCGGCCCAAATCGGCCTAAACAGCCTAAATCAGCCTGAATCGGCCCAAATCGGCCTAAACAGCCTAAATCGGCCCAAATCGGCCTAGCAGCCCGAATCATCCCGCATGGGTCCGAAGGGCCTGAATCGACCCGAATTGGCCTTTATCGGCCCATACAGTTCGAACCGGCCGAAATTGGTCCAGGCGGCCCGAACCGGCCTCAGTCGGCCCAAATGGCCCGAATCGTTCAAATCGGCCTAAACAGCTTAAATCGGACCAAATCCGCCTAAACAGCCCAAATTGGTCAAAATCGGCCTAAACAGCCTGAATCGGCCCAAATCGGCCTAAACAGCTTGAAAAAAGGCTGATTCGGACCGTTTTAGGCCGTTTGGACCAAACCTTTACACTAATCAGTGCTATCTACTACTTCTTTTTTTCAGGTTGCCGCTATTCCGGAACTGACTAATGATGAGCTGGAGGAAGTAACCAAAGATCGTATGCATGATCAAGAATAAAAGATTTGCTGTTCAACCGATCAATGACCATTAACAAACAGCTGCAGCAACAATATGTGAGTTTCCACCTACAAGTGTTCCGAACTTTTTTTTTCAACCTTCAGATTTCGGTTGTAGTGAAGAGCGAATTTTCAAGGGAAGATCAAATTCATCTGCTTATTTGCAGAATTGAAGAAGCTCTGAAGGTGCCTTATGAAAGATCAAGAAAAGAAGAGAAGCTGGGCTATATTCAATTAACGTCCCCCCCATAATTCAAATATGACCCCCCAAACGTTATCCTGGAATAGCCCCCCACCGGTAAACTGCCAAAAGCATCAGGTTCAAGCAGAGCCCCCCATTCTGTCGTAACATAAAATGCCTGGGAATTAAAGAAGAGCCCCCCATTTGTGCGTGATTTCAAATGCATTGCAGATTATCGAATGCGGACTCCAAAAAAAAATTATTTTTCATTTCTTTTTTTTCCCGATAACTCATTACTTTTCACCGATTTCAGCGTTTTTTGCCGTCTTTTTTATATTTGTAGGTGCGCGACTGATGTTTAATTCATATTTTTAATCCATTCCCAACTTTTGACCAGGCTTAGGCCTCTGATGGTGGGGGGCTGTCCTTGGATCGTTTGGTGGGGGTCTCATATTGAATAAATTGGGGGACTATTTTTGAATGTGGGGGGCGTATTTTGAACTGAAATGGTGGGGGGCTTTGGGGAGGGGGGGACTCATCTTTAAGTATGCCGGGTAATTGAAGCAGAGCCCCCCATTTCTACAGGTGGGGGGCTAATGTTGAACAGAGAAATTCAAGTTTGACCCCCCATTCTAAAGAAGAGCCCCCCACCCAATTTGTACTGGTGGGGGGCTCTCCCAGGGTCGCTTTCAACGTGGGGGCCTCAACCGGATGGGGGGCTCTCCTTGAATTACGCCGAGAAGCTGCTAAAATTATTGGTTGCATTCCAGAATGGAACTATATTAAATTTCCTGATTTGGACATGTTAAAATTGTTTTCTTATTTATTATCAATAAATTTTATTCGAAAATATCAATTAAAAATTAAAAAAAATACTTCCTCGTAAGAAACTTCTCTAGAATCAACTGGTTATATTCATTAATTCAAATAAAACTTTGAAACGAACTCTCTCCAACGGTAACACCTCTGGTTCGAAGACTGGTGGAAGTCTGCCAGACAACAACGACATGCGTGAGCTTCGGGAAGTTTCCCTGCATCCACTGTTCCACAAAATCACGCCTTGTTTGTTAACGAGGTGCCCGTTACGAACAGTCTCTCCTATTCTGAATTGAGAAGGTTGTGACGAGTGAACCAGGTGGCACATTGAATCCGAATGGGCTCTTCAGCTTCGAATCAACCCAAAGTTTATTCACAGTCTTGACGCTTTCAAGGAGTTCTGTGATATCGAGTGCTGGACCTCCAATGTGTCTTATCTTCAACATATCAATTTCCGTTTGTTGAGCGATGATAGAATCGATAGAATATAAAAGCTTCATTCGGTCTTCATCAGTAACATCCTGTCCTTCTAGAACAATATCCAAATTTGGTATTCCAGGTTCTCAAGAACGTATTGGTTTGAGGATCGGTGAGGGAAATTTGATTGATTTCAAGTGCTGCATTTTGATCCCTGCTTCCATGATGGATCCAGATCGCCCGGTAAATTCGAATTTCAACTAGAATCTCTCTCGATTGCTTTGTTTTTTAACGAGGCACCCGTTACAAGCAGTTTCTCCCATTGTGAACCAATTGACTTGCTGCTTCATGTGGAATTTCTGAAAAAAGGAAAAAAAAAACTACATTATCTCGGTGGCTATTGATCCAAAATTATTTTTGGCTATGAATTCAGGTTACCCATGAAATTAGCTTTGATATGAGTATGAACAAGGCATACTTTCAAAAAAATTGAATTTCGACTTTAAAGGCGCATGAGGTCCCGAATTCGGTCAATTTTGAAGTTCAGAAAATTTTGATTATAGATTCGGAATCAGCGTGAAAAATGCTTTGATATGAGTATAAACAAGGCATACTTTTAAAGAAAAGTTGAATTTAGACCTTTTAGGCGCATGGGGATCAAAAATACCGTATGGGGGTTCTAAGCCAATTTTGAGGGTTCTGGAACCTTCTGTGATGGTCCAGGAAAGAGGGAAATTAGGTCATCTTTGGAGGGGTCTAGACCACTTACCTTGAGAATCTAGCAGCAGAATCCGAGTCCAAATCGATCGAAACTTGACGAGAATAGTGGTAGAAAACAAAGAAATTGAAAATAATCAGAAGACGAGGGGGAGGCCTGCCAGTCGGGCGGCCAGAGGAATGAATGAATGATGGGTCTGTCGTTGAGAAGAGACTCCCCTCCAAAGAGGGGGCGGGGCGGGGTAAGATTAGGGTCTCACTCGAGAAGGTTCTCTCAACAAATCTATTCCAGACACGACCTTTATCGCGTGTATTCTTTTGTCGTATATGTGCTCACCCACCAAATTTTTATACTTATTGGACCGTCACTCACGACGCGGATGACGCACACAAACATTACGTCTATTGCACTTTATCCCCACATGAACCCTTCCTTTTTAAACGAGCCATCGTTCCATGATTTCCATGCGTAAATAGCTCACCTCTCATCGGCTTGATTGTCTTTAAGGAACCAGAAGGAGTAACTACGCCCTTACGACGGTTCGGGTGGAAACCCTGGAGCTATTCTTTAGAGAGTCAGGTCGGATCTAGCTCTTATTCAACTTGCGCAGTATGTGTGCCCTGGGGAGTGTTATGGGCAGAACTGTCAATGGAAT
>GL379815.1:463093-481913 GCA_000143925.2 Caenorhabditis brenneri
GCATTTCAGGGGGCCGAGGCTTGTGACTGATTGTCTTTGTTTCAGATCTAATTGACCAATACGAGCCGACCTCCGACTGTCTCGCCCGTCTGAATCTTTTCTGCCACATAAAAAGGTTTCTCGGATCTGGGGGCAACGGGCCTTTTCACGAGTACACGTAGTTTAATATGGACTACTTACCATTCCTGCGCTGCTGCCCCGTCTAATTAAACGAAACCTTTCCTCCCAAACAGATTCCAACACTGTTATTCGTGGGGATAAAAAGCTTGACGGAGCCTCGTTCCAACTCGCCCGATTTGACTGCGTGCAGCTCTTTGGCTGCCTTTTCCCAGGAGACATTTGTCATTTAATACAGTTAAACCCCCGGCTAAAAGTAGACGTAATAAAACACTGAAGCCATTTCTAATGCGGGGTAGCACCAAGTTAAAAGGTAAAAAAAGCCCAACGTAAAGCGTTTACTCCTCTCGGAGTCGAGGAGACTCCAGTTACTTGGGGGCTATGTATATCGTTTCAGAGCGATTTTTGACATATGCTCCAAGAGGAAAATGTTCATAGAAAAAGCAAATACACCGGAATAATGAATAAAAACAATGCGAAAAAACGACTTCAGTCCTCCTTTAAGGGTTTTTGAGCCTAAAATTAGGTGTTTCTGAACCCAAAATGCAGATTTTTGAGCCCAATGAAAGTTTCTTTCAGCTGTAAAAAAGGATAGAAGAAAAAAGTATGTGCCGCCGGTGGATGACTTTATGTCCAATGGGCCAAATTTGATGGAGCTGAAAAGATTGTGATAAGCGGAGAATTCACTTTCAACGATAAGAACCTCACCGGCCGATTTGTTTTTGAGAAGATAAATTGTTTTGATTTCAATTTTTCCAATGAATCTATCACTAAAAATTTTTGAATCTTTAATAAATACAAACAAAACGACTTTCGCTTTTTTGAATTCCCGCCAAAATTTCTGAATTTCCGAATTTATGTCAAATTATTCTGGAAGACGTCAAAAAACGAGGAGCCGAGATTATGGGGATCAGGGCTTTGCGAAAAAAAAATTCCGAAAAAAATCAAAAAAATTTTTTTTTCGAAAATTTTGGTCCGAAAAATTCGAAGGGCGAAAAAAAACGAAAAATGATTTTTCAAAATTTTTTTTTTTGAAAATTTTCGATTTTTCATGGAAAATAGGTAAAAAGACGGTAAAAACCTACAACTAAAAATACGGTTTTTGAAAATTAAAAAAAAATGTTTTCGAAAAATTTTTCGCCAAAAATTTTTTTTCGGAAAATGTCAGATAAAACCGAAAGAAATTATCGCACACCCCCGACGGTGATCAATTTGGAAGTAAGTATTTGGAAGTTGGAAAATATTGGAAAAAAATAAAAAATTTTGGAAGTATTGATTGAAACTTTATTAAATTGAACTTGGAAAAAAAGATTTGTAAAGGCTTTGGAAAGATTAGACAAAAAAAAACAAATTGATCACTTTTGTGGTCTGTATGTCCCCGGGTAAGATCTGTTTCCAGTTTTTGCATTTCGGTTCTGTCCGCTAGGCATCAGTCTTGTTCTCACGTCGAGCCTTGGCTACTACCTCTTCGGCCTCAAGCATCAAATCGAACACGCCCATTTGATCCTTCCAATTGTTTGCGAAGATCCTCAGCTTCATGACAAGAGGCATCCAGATCAGCTGTCAAGTTGTGGAGCTGCAGAATTGCGTATCATCAGTGGGATCTTCAATTCTGGACCTCTTTGGAGCTGGTGGTGCGTGACTTCCCATCAGATTCAGGGATCCATCACGTGCCGAATACTTTATGATCCGCCCCTTTTTGTCGCATTCCACATCTGCGTGCTCGCGGAGCCTGAAGACAGTTATAGAAAAGTTGAAAAGATATGTCTTACTCTTTAAGTGTCTTCCTGTCAACTGAAACACTCAGTCCGTAGAGCTGTCGAGCTTTTGTGTTTCTGTCGAAAAAAAGAGTCCGGCAGAGACTCTTTTGATAGTCCTCGACCATCTTTCTCAGGGCTCCATAAGTGACAGATGTGTCGGACGCTTGCATATAATCCAGATCACTCAAACAGGCTCGATTGCCAACTTCAACTGGAAACCTCAACTGCGAACCGGATCTTTGCAAAGTCACGACGACTATCAGCTTCATACTATGTCTGAAAAAAGAAAAATTTCAGGGTTTCTAGGCCATTTTTAGGGGTTTCTAGGCCATTTTTCAAGGGTTTCTAGGCCATTTTTTAGGGGTTTCTAGGCCATTTTTCAGGGTTTCTAGGCCATTTTTCAGGGGTCCTAGGCCATTTTAGAGGGTTTCTAGGCCAAATATATTTGATACTTTTGATATACTAAAAAAGGGCCAAGACACTAAAAATGACCCAAGACACCAGGAATGCGTCAAGAAACTAGAAAAGCGCCAAGACGCCAAAAATGCGTCTAGAAACTAGAAAAGCACCAAGACACCGGAAATGCGCCAAGACACAAGAAATGCGCCAAGACGCCAAAAATGCGTCAAGAAACTAGAAATGCGCCAAGACACCGGAAATGCGCCAAGACACAAGAAATGCGCCAAGACTCAAGAAATGCGCCAAGACGCCAAAAATGCGTCAAGAAACTAGAAATGCGCCATGACGCCAAAAATGCGTCTAGAAACTAGAAAAGCACCAAGACACCGGAAATGCGCCAAGACACAAGAAATGCGCCAAGACTCCAGAAATGCACCGAGACGCCAAAAATGCGTCAAGAAACTAGAAATGCGCCAAGACACAAGAAATGCACATCTCGAACGTTTTCTAGAGGATTCTAGGCCATTTTTCAGGGATTTCTGGGCCATTTTTTAGAGGTTTCTAGGCCATTTTTCAGGGGTTTCTAGGCCATTTTTTAGGGGTTTCTAAGCCACTTTTTGGGGATCCCGGGCACCTTACCTTGAGAATCTTGCAGCAGCAGCATCCGGATCCGCATCGATCGAAACTCGACGAGAATAGTAGCAGACGATAAAAAATTAGAAAAAATCAAAAAAGACGGGGTAGGCCATGCCAGTCGGGCGGCCAGAGGGAATGAATGAATGAACCTGTCGACGAGAGGTAGGGAGGGAGTCTGACCTTGCTCCTGGGAAGGAACGTTCTCGAATATCGTGGCGGGACCATACTCTGCACACCTCCCCCTCCCTTTTTGGAGAGGGAGTCTGCTCGACGACAAACATTCATTCAGTCATTTTTCTGGCCGCCCGACTGGCATGGCCTACACCTCGTTTTCTGATTTTTTCTAATTTTTTATCGTCTGCTACTATTCTCATCAGTTTCGATCGATATGGATTCGGATCCTGCTGCTGCTAGATTCTAAAGTAAGTAAAGTGACCCGGCGTTCCCTAAAAAGTGGCCTAGAAACCCCTAAAAATAGCCTAGAAACTCTTAAAATGCAAAATGTTCAGACTCGAAAAAATATTCATCCATGAGCCCATCAAGGATTACACCAAATTGATTAAAGAACTCAATATCAAACGGGACTATTGCTTCATCCCAATTCTCACAAGCTTCATCAACAACCTGCCGAAAGCTTCCGGCAAATATGGAGACTACTTTGATAATTTGTCCGGAGCAAATGAGATGTACTTGGTGGATCAGGAGAGCAACAAAATAGAAAAAAATGCAAGACCAAAGGAGAAGTATGGAATATGAGAAATCCAAAATGGCTGATTCATTCATGGGACGACAGCTGTACTATCTTGATATGCAAATCAAAACAAAAACTCGCAAAATCGGCACCGAAAAGGAAAGACAGATGATTCTCAATGTAAGTTTTTTGATGAAGAATGTATACAACAAATATAAAATGAACATGTATCAAATTATCTATTTCAACAGATGACACCGGAACGAAAAGAAGACAATCAAACAAGTGGTCAAAAAAATGACACGCTCCAAGGAACCGGTGCGCTCCAACCAGGTCATAAATCCGCAGACATGCACATCCCAAAGGAAGAGCCTGGAAACTCGGTCGGGTCCAGTCAGATGAGTTCTAGGAGGAGGTCCATTCCAACCAGGCCAAAGATCCGCATATGGTGAAAACTTCCACTCCGCGCAAGGCTTCTTAGCCTCTCTGGCTCAGTGGAATACGAATCAGGTACAGACTGGACTCACTCCAACACAGAAGGTCACCGCTCAAGCTCAGAAGCCCTCCACTTCTGCTCAGGCGGCTCTCACTCAGACTATTTAATTATAAAAATTATTATCTTTCAATAAATGTTATTGCTAAAGAAAATGTTTGAACTAAGGTTCCGAATAAGGCTCATAAATGAGTCTAAGCTCATATGAGCTTTTAATGAAGCAAGCTCATACAGCTTGTCAATGAGTTCACGTCAAAGCTCATCAAGGCTCATTTTTCAAAAGGCTCATTATACAAAGAGCTCATCAAGGCTCATTCGCATTTGAAGCTCATTTTCAAACAACTCATCGAGGCTCGGTGCTTTTTGATGAAAAAATCTATCTTGATAAAAAGTCACCTAGAATGGCCTGCTCCTGTCCAACACTAGAATTATCCGGATAGGACCAGACCGGATCGGACTGGAAACTGATTGGACGGACCGGGATCAGACTGGTTCAGTCCGACCTGGCCTGGTCTGATCTACTCCGGCCTGGCCTGGTCTGATCTACTCTGGCCTGGTCTGGTCTGATCTAGTTCGGCCTGGTCCGGCCTTGTCCGGCCTTGTCCGGCCTGATCCGGCTTGATCCGATCTGACCTGATCCGGCCTGGCCCCGTCTGGACCGGTTCGGTCTGGTCCGGTCTGGCCTGGTCCGGCCTGGTCCAGTCTGGCCTGATCCGGCCTGGTCAGGTTCAGCCTGATCCGGTCTGGCCTGATCCGGTTTGGTCCGGCCTGGTCCGGCCTGATCCGGTCTGGCCTGATCCGGTTTGGTCCGGCCTGGTCCGGCCTGATCCGGTTTGGTCCGGCCTGGTCCGGCCTGATCCGGTCTGGCCTGATCCGGTTTGGTCCGGCCTGGTCCGGCCTGGTCCGGCCTGGCATGGTCTTGCCTGATTTGTCCTGGTTTGGTCTGGCGTGATCCGGTTCGAAGGGTTTCCCATTTTCGAACTTTTTTGGTTGAAACAGTGAGCTTCAGTGAGCTTTTTCTGGAAAAGCTCAAATGAGCTATGAGCCTCGATGAGCTTTTCCCGAAGCTCAAAATGAACAAAGTGAGCTGTTATGTATTTAATAAAAGGCTCATGGGTGAACTCAATGAGCCTCATTGAGCTCTTTCAAAAGCTCAAAAGCTCATAAAGGCTCATTCTTGAATTTTTCATTCGGAACCTTAGTTTGAACCATATTCATTTTTATATCCGCGTAGCCAATTCATCCCGATTACAATTTCAAAAAATAGGGTTACTGTAACTGCCGTAATCCTACAGTAATCCTAGCTCCAAGTGGAAGGTGACCTGTAGCCCCGGGGTGTCCTCACCTTCTGTTCGGTCTTCAGGACAGCTTTACTGCTTTTTGGATCTGTCTGTCTGTCTGTACGTCCCTCTCTCTCTTCTGCTGACTCACTAGCACTCACAGAAACACTCACAGCCCTTCTTCTCCAGCCCCCCCCCACACTATTTTTTCGGGGCGGGCCGATAGGGCGCCCCCAACTGCATAGCGGACAAGCTCGGGCAAGCTGTTCACAGCCTCCCTGTCCCTCTATACACTACCCAATCTGTCCGGAACAGCCTGTTGCCCTGCGCCATCTGTTCCCCCAGATTTCTGTCTGCGTCCCTCTTAGGCTCTCCACTCTCTCGCTTCCTCTCCCATCTGGTGACTCATTGTCCTCCCTTCTTTCATCATTTTTCCCCGTTTTCTCCACTTTCGTTTCTTTTGACGCCTAAATTGGTTATTGATTTTCTGAAAATAATTCTATTGCTCAGAATAAAATCCGTATTTGCAGACCAACTTACCTGCCACTTTAACTATGCAAATACGCCCCATCGACAAAAAATCCACCGCTGTCTGGGATCTCGTCCTCCAGATGATTTCGAATGTTTCTCATGGTAAATACTTATCGAAATTTGGCAAATAAGAACAATTTTTCCAGAAAAATCACCTGTTCTCTTCTTCAACTGCTTCCTTTGGATTTCGGGAGCTCCCAACTTTTTGATTTTTTTCAAAATTTTTCAAATATGGATTCTTCTGCAAATTGTGGATATAGGTGAGTAAATGAACGAGAAATTCTATACTTTGGCTCAAAAATCCTAGCTTTTGAGCCTAAACTCACCAATTTTGACACAAAAGAGCCTTTGAACCCTTAACTAGGGCCTAAAAGTGCAGTAACTCGGTCAGTTTTGATCCGATCTCAATGAGAGTAATATTTTTGGAATCAGCTCGTCAAAACGGTTCGAATGCGTATAATGTTGACTAGGTTCTGAAATTTTTCAATTTTTACTTCAAAGGCGCATAAACCTTAAAACTACCGTAACTTGGTCAGTTTTGACCCAATCTCACTGACTTTGATATTCTTGGAACCAGCTTGTCAAGACGGTTTGAATGAGTATAATCATGACTAGGTTTGGAAAGTTTTGGATTTTTACCTTAAAGGCGCATGAGCTTTGAAACTACCGTATTTCAGTCAGTTTTAGTACAATATGGGTGAAAATGATATTTTTGTAATGATGAAATCACGGCGGTTCATATGAGTATAATCATGATTAGGTTTGGATAACTTTTGATTTTTGACCTTTGATGAGTTTCAGTTTCAGAGGAACAATTTGGAGTACTGGATCGTTGGCATGGGACGTAGACCGGCTTCAAGATTGGGTCCTACCGGATCATATCGGAGCATCCAGAGCTGGCAGAGATAAAAACTCTCAAGGTACATAAATTTGTAATTTCAGAGAAGATATTTTTTGAGTTCCGGCCGTCTCGAATGAGCCTTCTATTTCTATCCAACCTGAGAAACTGTACTAAATATATTTCAGACGTACTCAATTGAGACAACAGTACCCACCACTTCATCGCCAGTTGTCTATGAAATGCTGGTTGCTTCGGAAGCAACATCTCACTCAAAAAACCCAACATCCATTTCCACAGCTGAAACTTGGCCCTATAGAAGGAAAATGATGGTCAAGTTCACACGAATTCTTCAATGGCACAATCGAAATAATCAAGGAAAATGACTTATGAAAAGTCTAATTTTTTCATAATTAGTGTCGTTGTTCTTCTTCTTTTCATAATGCTTTATCCTCTGAAACAAATTTTCTTGATGTATTTTTATTACAATATTCAATCATATTATCAAGACCATTCAGTCCATAATGAATGAATTAGATGATTTTTGTCATTTTCTTTTGATTTTTTCTGATTTTTTCTACGCGAAACTTGTTCTTCTGAGCAATACCAAATATCTGAAATTTTATAGGGGCAGACTAATTCTAGATTTGAGAGTTTTCTGTCTGTCTGTTTGTCTGTTTGTCTGTCCGTTTGTCGGTTTGTTCGTTTGATTGTTTGTCTGTCGGTTTGTCTGTTTGTCCCTTTTTCAGGGACGGACTACTAGAGGTGTCATCAGTGGGTCTGTCCGTCTATCCGTTTGTTTGTCCAGTTGTCCATTCATCTGTCTGTCATTCTGTCTGTTTGTCCGTTTTTCCAGTTGTCCATTCGTTTGTCTGTCTGTCTGTCTAAATGTTTGTCTAGATGTCTGTGAGTCAAAATTATATCTCGCAGTGCCCACAATGACTCATTCTGTTCGTCTGTCTGCCCGGTTGTTCATTTGCCTCTAGCTGTTTCTCTATGCCACATCCAATCTGTCCGGGACAGCCTGTTGCCCTTTTCCATCTGCCCCCGGGCTCTGCGTCTCTCCTAGGCTCCTCTTTCTCTCCCTTCTCATCAGTTTTACGACCATCGTGACCCCTTCTCCTCTTTTCTCCCCTTCCATTTTTCTCAATTTCCTCTCTCCTTTTGCCTAAATTTCGTTATTGATTCGTTTCGCAATGCTATTGCTCAGAATAAAATCTACTTATTGCAGATCAACTTCACTGTCAATCTAATTATGAAAATGCGCTCTATTGACAACAAATCCACCGCTGCCTGGGACCTTCTTCTTCAGATGATTTCCCATGTTTTTCATGGTAAATATTCTTGAAATTTAACGGATTTTTACAAATTTTTTTCAGAAAAATCACTATTTCTCTTCTTCAACTGCTTCCTTTGTGCTTTGGGAGCTATCAGTTTTGATTATTTGAAAGTTTGATAATGGATTTTCTTCGTCGATTCTGAATTAGGTAAGTGACCCATAAGAAATTTGAATTTTGGGCCAAAATTTTCTAATTCTGATTTGAACGAGAGTGAGTGAGAGAGAGAAAGAGAGAGGGCAGAAAAAATACCTTAAAGGCGCATGAACCTTAAAACTACTGTAACTCTATCAATTTTTATCCAATCTTGATGAAAACAACAGTTTTGGAATCAGCAAAATGAGCCGGTTCAAATGAGTATAACCATGACTAGGTTTTGAAAATTTTCTATTTTTACTTTAAAGGCGCATGAACCTTGAAACTACCATAACTCGCTCAGTTTGTGCTCAATCTCGCTAAATTTGATATTTTTGGAATCAGCAAAATAATCCGGTTCGAATGAGTATAATCATGACTAGGTTTGGAAAATTTTGGATTTTTACCTTAAAGGCGCATACACTTTAAAACTACCGTAACTCGGTCAGATTTGATTCAATCTCAATGAAAATAATATTTTTGGGATCAGCGTAAAAAAACCTTTCGCTGACTTGTATTTTCGAGTGATGAATTTCAGTTATCACGGAAAAACACTCGTTCATTTACAGCAACCCTCTCAGTCAAGAGTATCACAAATCCCATAGCCGTAATGATCAAGACAGAAAAAAGTGGAATGACAAGTGGAAGGCCGGTTGATGTACTTCTCCAAGTTTGTAGACCATAAGCTCACTGGTAAGCCTTTTTTTGAATTCACGCCAAAATTTTCGAATTTCCAAAATATCAGCCAAAATTTTTGAATTTTTGAATTTCCGCCAAAACATTTGAATTTTTGAATTCCCGCCAAAATTTTCGATTTTTCGAATTCCCACCAAAATTTCAAAATTTTCGAAATCCATTCAAAAATTTCGAAATCTCGCCAAAACTATTTAGTTTTGAATTCCCGCCAAAATGTTCGAATTTTTGAATCACCACCAGAATATTCATATTTTTAAATTCCCGCCAAAATTTGCGAGTTTTTGAAATCCCGCCAAGTTTTTCTAATTATTTTTGGTTTATCGCCAAAACTTCCTGAGTTTTCAAACTCCCGCCAAAATTCATATTTTCAAATTCCATTTTTTTTCAGAGAAGGGCATTCCTGCTGGGAAAGAGACCAGAGGCTGAAGGGATTCTTGAAGAGGCATGCAGACCGAACGAACGAGAGGTACACGAACTTCATTGGGTACACAATGATGTGGTTCTACCGTACGCTTGCGAAGAACGTACACCACAGGAATGGGTCCCAGAATCTCAGGGAGCTGAGTTCAATGCGGAAGAATGGAGATTGATGAAATTGATCCTGGTATGAATAATTAAAAAAAATAAATTTTTATTAAAGAGTTTCGGCGGGAATTCAAAAAATTCAAAAATTTTGGTGGGAATTCAAAAAATTCAAAAATTTTGGTGGGAGTTCGAAAATTCAAAAATTTTGGTGGGAATTCAAAAATTCTAAAATTTTGGTGGGAGTTCGAAAATTCAAAAATTTTGGCGGGAATTCAAAAGTTCAAAAAATTTTGGCAGGAAATCAAATATCCAAAAATCTCGGCAGGAATCCAAAAATCCCATAATTTTGGTGGGAATCATACTTGTCCAACCGGGCCCGCCGGGCCCGAGCGGGCCTTGCAATAACTTTCTTCAAAATCAAAATTATGAGCTCAAAAACATATCGAAATGTAGATCTCGGTGAGTTCTACAACTCTGAAAACTTTGGATCACCGTTCGACTCACCTGTTCTGCACGTGACCGGCTAGAGTGTCCGGGCCCAAAAATCCGGGCCCAGATTGGTGGGCCCGGGCATTCTTGCCGGTCCCGTTCAACCAGGATTGATCGAAAGGGTATTCTAAGTTTTCAGAGTTGTAGAACTCATCGAGATCTACATTTCGATATGTTTTTGAGCTCATACTTTTGATTTTGAAGAAAGTTATTGCAAGGCCCGCGCAGGGCCCGGCGGGCCCGGTTGGACAAGTATGGTGGGAATTCAAAAATTCAAAAATTCTTTGCATTTGTTTGCCGAGTGACCATTAAAGTTCTCGAAAAATCTAAAAATTTCATCCAATCAACGTATTTTCAGGTAGAAGGCAATCGAGCTGAACAAATTCGAATCCTCCGACAATCAACATATTGGTAATGGATGATGAACAAGCTCGTTTGACACTGGGCACTTCTTCAAAATAATTTCAAACCCCTCCTTTAGTTTCACTTTCAAATTTACTTCACCCCAAATTTGGATTTACTTGTTTTTTAATGTCCTTATTTCTATTCTTCTCCATTGTCAAAACTCTTATAATTACGTATGCAAAATTTATTCATTTTCTGAGAGAATATATTTTCAAAAAAAAAATTAATTAAAATATTGTTGAGATCCTTGTTGAGGAATTGTTGAGGAATTCCCACATTCCTCCAATTTATAATCTGTGACGGATGATGATAGGGATAGTACCGTCTAGATTGAACATGTGGATTTTCAGCCAGGTCTGATTTTAATCTTTCGATGATGCATGCTGGACTCAGTGCCTGAAAATGTCTCGAATTTGATAAATTTTGACCATTTTTGGTGTCTTGGCGCTTTTCTAGATCTTTGGCGCATTAATGGTGTCTTCGCGCTTTTCTAGTTTATTGGCGCATTTCTGGTGTCTCGGCGCTTTTCTAGATCTTTGGCGCATTTCCGGTGTCTTGGCGCTTTTCTAGTACTGGGTCAAAATATTTTTGATATACTTTGGTAAATTCAACTGGTTTATTACCTGTTATGTCCAGTGTTCAGTTTATGGCTTTTTGCAATTTATTCTTGGTCGGCTCGATGGATTCATTTGCTCAATTCAAGTTGTCATATCTCGACGGAGAATGTTGAGTGACGATGCTGAGGAACATTTGTTCCTTTTTGTTGAAGTAAATGTCTGGATTTTTTCGTTGTGGTATATGAGAATTGGGAACAGAAATCTGACTCAAAAATTCCAAAAAATCAAAAAAAAAAATTGCAGGTCCCGAATCCAAGAGACCAATGCACTTATATCCAAAAACACTTTCAAAAAATCAAATGAGGACAGACCCCGAAACACAAAGGGGTCATCATTTCTATTGTTCCTGTTCTGAAAAAAAATCAATAAATAATCTATCAAAACTGGAATATTTATATATTTACCAGGCCCAAAAAAATTGTGACAGACTCCGCACACTTTTTTGTTCTCTCAAAACAAACCTCGATTTAGAGAGAGAAGGTAGGAAGTATGACGGATAGAGAAAACAGGAACAAAGAGAAATTGGAGAAGAAATGACTGAAAACGGAGAGGATAGTGCTGGTTAAATACTCCCCCGAACGGTGCTTTTATGGCTCATAAAATCTGGAAAAGAGAAGATCGGGCTCATAAACCATGTTCATAAAACCAAACATAAAATCAAAAAAAAAGGATCGAGAAGCAGCTTCCGAGTGCGGGTTTTAATGACCCTTCCGTAGAGAAGAGCGACCAGAAATGCGTCAAAGCACAAAAAAGGCGTCACGACACAATGAAAGGGCGAAGACACCAGGAAAGCGTCAAGGCACTATAAATGCGCCAAGACACCTGGAGGGCGCCAAAGTACCAGAAATGTTCCTCCTTTTTCTCTCTTCTCGAAAAATAACATTTTGTAGTTTTTATTTGTTGCAAAGAATTCAAATGCACAACACTTCTGGCTACGTATACCAAATTTATTCATATTTTCAAAATTGTTTTATGAGGATTCCGAACTCTTCTCTATTGACAGAACTGGCCCATCTCCCGAAATCCAACACGATAAAGTTGTTTTTCCAATATTTCCAGCGAGAGATGAGTTGAACATTTCTCGATTGATCTTTGCGAATCGTCACTTCCATGTTTGATGCCATCAGCTTCTCTTGAACTGATTTGATTTTCTGGTAGTTCCAGTAGTTCCATGTGACATTTCCTTCGAGACGATCTTCCTTTTCCAAGTACTGTGTAATGCTTCAAGCATGGGATAGAGGAGTTTCCCAATCAAGGAAGTAGTGGATGGATTTTTGGTAGAAAAAGAATGGGTTCAGTCCTTGATGAAATCCAGTAAACCGAAAATCGAGCATGAAATCATATTCCTGACGTCGTAAGGAATAGCTAACAAAATCTTCTGTTTCTGCTTGTTTGAGAGTTTCCAAATTCATGCATCGTCACCGAGTGGACGGAATATTCGGGGTGCAGATGGGCCCAGAAGATTTCCTCCTCCATTTTTCTAATGATCCCTTCTTCATCACATTTCTCCACCGTGAAGCCGCCATACTTTGCAGAGATGGAGACAATCGAGACGTCATACAGCTTGGCCAAGAAAACAGTGCGGGTGTTGGGGATGACGAAGAATGGATCGACACAAGTTGGTAGCTGTGGTTATGGAGTGAAACGTCCTGGACGATGACTGTCAGGATGGAGCATGGAGCATTTTTGGAGCAAATTTTTTTACCTGAAATTTTTTGTTGTTGGAAAATTTTGGGGAAGTTTTTGAATTCCCGCCAAAATATCCAAAATTTTGAACTCTCGCCAAAATATCCAGATTTTTGAATTCCCGCCGAAGTTTCCAGATTTTTGAATTCCCGGCGAAATTTTCAGATTTTTGAATTACCCCCAAAAATTCCATTTTTCAAAATTTCGAAAACTTCAAACTCCCGCCATAAATTCCAATTTTCGAATTTTCGAGAATTCATAAACCCCTCCAAAATTTTCAGATTTTTGAATTCCCGCCAAAATTTCCAGATTTTCGGATTCCCTCCAAAATTTCCAGATTTTTGAATTTCCGAGAAATTTTCCAGAATTTTTCAATACCCGCCAAAACTTCCAGATTTTTGAATTCCCGCCGAAATTTTCCAATTTTCGAAATATCGAAAATTTTGATTTCCCGCCAAAATTCCCATTTTTCCAAATTTATGACTCACTTTTTTGAAGGAAGAAATTAGAGACAATCAGAAAAAATTGAGGTCCGAATCCAAAGGACCAGTAGAGAACGGGGAAAGTGGGCGGAGTCGAGGGCAGGACCGGGAAGTTCTGAAAGAAAATATTCAATTTCATGTTTATCTGTGCATCTGGATATCCGGATATCCAGTCTGTCTGTAGCCGCTTACCTTCAAAAATGAAAGATTGAAGCACATTCGAGAACTTCTGGAGAATAAGATCCCAGATAATGGCGGTGGAGCGCGTTTCAGTAATCATAGTGATGACAGTGAAGTTGATTTGATCTGCAATGAGAAGATTTTATTCTGAACAATTCGATACATTTTAAGCGGAACGGAAGAAAACAGAGTGATAAAAGAATGACAATGTGGTATGACGGCCATGATCATGGAGAAAAGGTTGGAGAGAGCAAAAAAGCTAATAGAGACGCAGAGTAGCCAATTGGGGTGGAAGGAGGACAACTGGTACGAGTGTGGCGCACAGTGTGTTGATCGAAATGGAAAGCCATCAAAGCATCAAAAAGGATGAGCTGCACCCTCCGAGTAGGGTTTTATGACGCCGACAAAAGGGAGAAAGAGAGAGAGAGAGAGAGAGAGAGAGAGAGAGAGAGATAGAGAAAGAGAGGGAGAGAAAAAGAGAGAGGCACTGGAAACCCGTTAAAGCAGCAGGGGCGCGTCAAATATCTCATATCTCAAAAATATCTCAGAAATGCAAATTTTTTTAGAGGTTCGGGCCGTTTTTGAGAATTTCCTGCCATTTTTTCAGAACTTTCTAGGACATTTTTACAGATTCTAGGACCATTTTTCACAGGCTTCTATGCCGTTTTCTAGAAGTTTCTGGAAAAGATACATAGTTTTTGGAGCTTGTGAACTCATTGGACTACACAAAAAGGAGTGGCTAACAACAAATACATTAATTTTTTTGAAAAATTTTGAAAAATTACAAATCATATACATAATTCTGGCAGGTATGTACAATGTAGCCGACGATTCCATTCTTCGAATGACGCTCGATATGGCTTCTTCATCACATTTCTCCACCAACAGCTTGTTCCGGAAAAACTCCTCGACCGTGAAGCCGCCATACTTTGCAGAGATGGAGACAATCGTGACGTCATACAGCTTGGCCAAGAAGACAGTGCGGGTGTTGGGGATGACGAAGAATGGATCGATTGGTAGCGGTGGTTATGGAGAGACACGTCCTGGACGATGACTGAGGCATTTTTGACGCAACTTTTTAAACCTTAAATTTTTTGTTGTGTGAACTTTTAATGGATAAAAATTTTCGGAAAATTTTTTGATTTCTCGCCAAGATTTTTGCATTTTTGAATTCCCGCCAAAATTTCCAGATTTTTGAATTCCCGCCAAAATTTTCAGGTTTTTAATTTTCCACCAAAATTTTTGAATTTTTGAATCCCACCCGAAACTTTTAATTTTTTGGAATTCCCGCCAAAGTTTCTTATTTTTCGAATTCCCGCCGAATTTTCCAGATTATTGAATTCCCTCCAAAATTTCCAAAATTTTAGATTCCCGCCAAAATTTCTCATTTTTTGAATTTCCGCCAAAATAACCAATTCTCAAAGTTTATGACTCACTTTTTTAGCAGGAAGAAATTAAAGACAATCAGAAGCAAGGGTCCGAATCCAAAGGACCAAGTGGGAAAAAGCAAAGTGGGCGGAGTTGAGGGCAGGTCCAGGAGCTCCTGAAAAAAAAGTTCAATTTCATGGCTGTCTGTTGGTCTGTGCATCTGGATGTCCGGATTTCCAGTCTGTCTGTGATCACTTACCTCTGTAAATGGAAGATTGGAGCAAATTCGAGAACTTCTGGAGTAGAAGGTCCCATACATCGTCGATGGAGCGCATTTGCATAATCATAAAGTAAGTGGAATGGATTTGATCTGCAATGAAAAGATTTTATTCTGAGCAATCACTTGTATTTCAGGCGGAACGGAAAAAAACAGCAGAGAAAAGAGAGAGGAAAGGATGGCAATGTGGTATGAAGGTAATGATAATGGAGGAGGGGAGCGGGTGGTTGGAGAGTGATAGAGAGAGAGAGATAAAAAACCTAATAGAGACGCAGACAAGTCGATAGATGGGGTGGAAGGGGACGACTGGTACGAGTGTGTCGATCGAAAGGAAAAGCCATCGGAACATCAAAAAGAATGATAGGGCTGCACCCTCCGAGTAGGGGGTTTATGATGCCGACAAGAGAAAGAGAGGAAGAGAGCGAGAGAGTGAGAGAGAGAGAGAGAGAGAGAGAGAGAGAGAGAGAGAAAGAGAGAGAGAGAGAGAGGGAGAGAGAGAGAGAGAGAGAGAAAGAGAGAGAGAGAGAGAGAGAGAGAGAGAGAGAGAAAGAGAGAGAGAGAGAGAGAGAGAGAGAGAAAGAGAGAGAGAGAGAGAGGGAGAGAGAGAGAGAGAGGGAGGGAGAGAGAGTACTTTAAAGGCGCATAAACCTTAAAACTAACGTAACTTGATCAGTTTTAGTCCAATCTCAATGAAATTAACATTTTTGGAATCAGCATGTTAAGACGGTTCGAATGAGTATAATCTAAGCCTTTGATGTGGGGGGTTGAATAAGCGGGGAAAGTTTGCCCGCTTTGCCCGTTTTCCCCGTTCGTTCCCCGTCCTCCCCACAGGTCACGATTAATTAATTAAACAATTAAAATTTGACTGACGTTATTCAGTTTTTGAAAAAATGAACTCTAGATTATTGGCGTGACCGTCCTACTGGGCAAACTGTGGGTAGGGCGAAGGGCGGGCGGGGGAACGGGCGGGGTGGGGGGGCAAAAATGCGAAAATATCAAAGCCCTAGTATAATCATGACTATGTTTGAAAGTTTTTTGGTTTTTACCTTAAAGGCGCATGAACCTTGAAACTACCGTAACTCGGTCAGTTCCCAAGAAGCAATAGTAGTATGATAGAAGGAGGAGGGCAATGAGGCTTTATGATTGTCTTTGGGAGTGGCAGTTGCCAAACGTAAAGAGAGTCGGATACAAGGAAAAAAAAAGATAAAATATAGTTTTCAGAGTTTGCTAACTCCTGGTCCACAAAAACAATGAAGACTTAATGACAACATAAACTTTTATTGATTGAAAGGAACAATTAAAAAAATATTTGATCCAACCCTTCCGAGAAGCTGATCATTTTGTCCCAAGTGACATTGAACTGGATGGCTTGTTGAAGCACATGTCGGTGATGTGACGGACCTAACATTGGAATATTGAGATATGATTAGACATTTTTAACTTACCACTCAGGTGTCCATAGCATGTTCCATCCTCCACGACCTCGTCTCTACTGCTTTCGTCCTTCTTGTATCGTTTGGTCGCTATTAATCTGGAAAGAAAAGATTAGTAAGTTTGACAAAACTTATATAGTAGACCTTACTATGCTTGCTATCCTCATCATCGATGATCGAAAGAATCAGATCATAATTCTTGATCAGGAAAACATGCTTGTTCTTCCGTGTTGGTGGCTGACATTCTCGTCAGAAGTTGCTCGATCGAATCTTCACTATTCTCCAAAACTGCTTCCATCTTGTCGCACATCTCTCTTCCAATGGGGCCTTTGCGATCAGAATGTGTGTCGAACCATTGCCTTGGTATGAAGATCCATTACTTCGTCCAGGATAGAGTCGGTGAGTCAATGAATTCCAGCTGAATTGAACGGAAGAGCGTTTCGAATTGATACTGAAACACAACTAATTCCCGCCAAATTTTCAAAATTTCGATTCCCGCTAAAAATTTTGAAATTTCGAATTCTCTCCAAAAATTTCAAAATTCGAATCCCCGCCAATAATGTTGAAATTTCAAATTTCCACCAAAATTTTGCAGTTTCAAATCCCTGCAAAATTTTCGGAGCTTCAATTTCCGCTAAAAGTATTTATAATTTCAAATTCCCACCAAAAACTTTGAAATGTCAAGTTCCAGCCAAAACTTCGGAAATTCAAATTTCCGAAAAACCTTCGAAAATTCAAATTCCCGCCAAAAATTTTCAAGATTCAAATTCCCGCCAAATTTTGAAAATTTAAATTTCTGTCAAAAATTTCAAAATTTGAAGTCCCGCCAAAATTTTCAAAATTTCAATTCCCGTCAAAATTTTTGAAAATTCAAATTCCCGCCAAAAATTTCAAAATTTCTATTCCCGCCAATTTTTTTAGAATTTCAATTCCCGCCAAAACTTTCGAAAATTCAAATTCCCACCAAAAATTTCAAAATTTGAATTCTCGCCAAAAATTTTGAAATGTCAAATTTCCGCCAAAACTTTTGAAAATTCAAATTACCGCATGTTGATTCTGAGTAGCAGCATGAGGGACGATCAGGGCGCCTAGAAAGTCTTTGGACAGGATCTGATGGCGTTGTCCGATGGAGAACACGGTGGCCTTCTCTCGCACGACATGCTTTTTCGAAGAGAATAGGCCGCCCATTTGGCTTCGCGGAATCGATATTGCCTAGTGTGTCGTCTTTGGTGGCCACGTCGTTCATCTGAAATTTCCAGATTCTTGAATTCCCACCAAAATTTCCAGATTTTTGAATTCCCACCAAAAGTTCCAGATTTTTGAATTCCCACCAAAATTTCCGGATTTTTGAATTCCCGCAAAAACTCCCAGTTTTTTTGAGTTCCCGCCGAACTCTCCATCTTTTTGAATTCCCGCCGAGCTCTCCATCTTTTTGAATTCCCGCCGAAATTTCCAGATTTTTGAATTCCCGCCGAAATTTCCAGATTTTTGAATTCCCGCCGAAACTTCCAGATTTTTGTATTCCCGCCAAAATTTCCAGATGGATGAGAAAACGGCAGGATAAAATCTCATTTTTCACTCACCGCCAGCTTGAAGAGTCGGGCTGCGTACGCTTTGAAATACGTGAAGAACATCTTGCTGGATGCGTAGGTCAAAAGCTGCATTGGGCAGTTGTGGAAAAGAAATCACATTTTGGGACTGAAAATTTGAACATGAAAGGATTGGAAAGTATATTATTTCGACTTACCTTAAGGAAAATTCAAAAAAATCATATACAAAAAAGGTGCAAGCTCCCGAATACCAAAGGGAGCAGTGCAAGGAGAAAGTTGTTAGGGCTCCTGAAAAAAAGTTTTCAGAAAAAATCGAAATTTAGAAATATTTACCGTGGGAAACATTGGAGAACTTCTGAAGAAGAAGGTCCCACTTTTCGGTGGCTTTGTTGGCGAAAGGGCGCATTTGTATTGTACTGTTAGTTGATCTGCAATGAATTCATTTTATTCTGAGCAATAAGTGAAAATTTTGGCAGAACAAGAAGAAAAAGTGGGGAAAAATGAGTAGAAAAGGGAGTACAAGGGGTCACCAAGGTCGTAAAAATGATGGGGATGTCTAGAGAGAGAGGAGAGCCTAGAAGAGACGGTAGAGAAATCCGAATGGGAGAAAGCAACAGTCTGTCACGGACAGATTGGATAGTTGGACATTGGTGGAACGTAATACCGAGACGAGGGAAAGAGACGTAGAGTACAATGAGGGGTGCCCTCTTCAGTCCCGCCCCTGAGCAATAGTGGCGAGACCGGTATGAGGAAGATGATGAGCCTAGAGGGGGGGGGGGTGCCCTCCTAAGCCCCGCCCCCCGGGAAAAAATGGGTGTGAGCGGTATGACGGAGGGAGGAGGAATGTGAGTGTTCCTATGAGTGTGCCGGTGAGTGCCAGTGAGTGGATGAAGAG
>GL379815.1:481923-556809 GCA_000143925.2 Caenorhabditis brenneri
GGCGCTCAATGCTTTGGACTCCATTGGACTCAATCTAGCTGACTACTCAAATGATTTCGATGGTGCTCCGGAGGCTTTGAAACAAATCGATATGTTCTTTGCAAAAAGAAACAAGAAAGTCGATCAGAGTATTCCATCGAATCCGACTCAAGTGGGGACAAACGGAAGTCTGGCAGTATTAGATGATGATGCCATGTTCGAGGAGGCTACCACTGAAAAACAGTGAGTTTTGTAGTTTGTAGTTTGAGAGAGAGAGGGAGAGAGGGAGAGAGAGAGAAAGAGAAAAAGAAAGAGAGAAAGAGAGAGAGAGAGAGAGAGAGAGAGAGAGAGAGAGAGAGAGAGGGAGAGGGAGAGGGAGAGGGAGAGAGAGAGAGAGAGAGAGAGAGAGAGAGAGAGAGAGAGAGAGAAAGAGAGAGAGAGAGAGAGAGAGAGAGAGAGAGAGAGAGAGAAAGAGAGAGAGAGAGAGAGAGAGAGAGAGAGAGAGAGAGAGAAAGAGAGAGAGAGAGAGAGAGAGAGAGAGAGAGAGAGAGAGGGAGAGGGAGAGAGAGAGAGAGAGAGAGAGAGAGAGAGAGAGGGTAGGCTAGAAGAGACGGCAATGAAGTCCAGACTGCAAAGGGAAACAGGCTGCCCCGGACAGATTGGATAGTGTATAAAGGGACGGACAGCTTGCTCTTTACGATCAACTGGGGGAGTGGCTAGCTTGGGATAACAGATCTCGTTTAGGAGTAGAGATACAAAAAAGTGATCAACTAACAAAATGTTTGCCATCAATTTTTGCATTTTTTATTAGTTTACCACTTTTTTGTATCTTTGATAGGAACCAAAATGAAGTGACCCAGAAAGATCCCATTTTTAGGAAACGTGACCGGAATGAACTCCATTTTTTATCAGTAGTATCTACGTGGACCACGCTGATCTCAAATATGGTTTCTATTATTCCGCCAAAATTTTCAAATTTTTGAATTTCCGCCAAAATTTTTGAAAATTTGAATTTCCGCCAAAAATTTTGAAATTTTGAATTCCCGCCAAAATTTTTGAAAATTTGAATTCCCGCTAAAATTTTTGAAAGTTTGAACTCCTGCCAAAAAGTTACACGCTGTGAAGTTTCTGGAAGGTATATAGTGTTTTCGCGAGAAAAAAAAAGTTTCAGTTCAAAGGCGCAGTTTTTTGGGTCTCGTTGGGAATGCTTGCGAATAATGACATTTATTGAAAGAGAATAATTTTTACAATAAAAAAAGACATGGGTTCTCCCGGATGATTTTCGCTTTCTTCTTGCTTTCTGAGACTCGGATCTTCTGTCCTACGGTGACCAATGTTCCAATTCCGCTTCCTATATCAACAAAGACATTATTTTTTCCAATTTTCGATTAGTCGAACATGCTAGCAAGCTGATTGTTTTTAACTTCACCATATACCTGAAATAATAATTTTTGAATTTTTCAACACGAAGGAGCAGAGCTAGAAGCTTGGTTGAAACTGTGAAAAATGCTTCTAAAAGTGTCTTCTATCGATTCCCGAAGAGTAGACATTCGGGAAAAAATTTTACTTTTTGGCTGAAAGGGGCGTGGCCAGCTGGAAAAGGGACGGAGCCAGAAATAAAGTGGACCATCGTGTTCAGGGAACCTTATTTACCTATTACACCAAGTTTCAGTCATTTCTAGGATTCTTAATGACATCGAATTCTCGACTTACTCACTTCTGATCGGGAATAGTCATGCGATAGGAGAGTGCAAGTCTTGCTCAGTAGTTCTTCGGAGTCAATCAAGGGTGTGACAGGAAACTGGAAAAGAGGAAAACACTGTTTGCTGAATAAAAAAAACAGAATATGAACCAACCAGCTCATTGTAATTTTTGACCTTTGCGTTGAGGTAATTGAAAAAGTCATCTACGATTTCTGTCGGATTGCCAAGCTTGGCCAACGCCGGTTTATGTCACATATTGAAAGAAATCACATTTTTGCACTGAAAATATGGATTAGAGGGTTAGAAACAGATATTTTCAGCCCTACTTTGATCTGAAATTAAAAAAAAAACGGATCAAATTAGTTTTGATGTTCATGCATGAAAACAATGAACTCACCGGTTACGAAACTGTTTTGGGACAGGAGTAGCTGTAAGCATCATGATCGTAACTTTTGAAACATCGGTCAAGTTTGGCGTTTCGATAACATACTTCAATATTTCCGGAATTCTGGAACAAAATAGTTCTTGAAACAGTTAATGTGTTCTGAGCCAACCTCCAAACTGAATATGGCTCCACTCGTTTCTCTCCACTCTTTGTAACCTTTCGCCAACTCTTCGATTGACCTGACTCTCAAAGAAGTTGAGCTTATATCCATTAGGTAGCCAATCACATTATCGCTCTGAGAATCAGTTTTTGTTTCTTTTTTTCGATTTATGATTTTTACCTTTGGCTCTCCGAAATATTGAGTATCGGTCCAATCAAGTTCTTGTAGTAATCCTTTTTCATCAACATGGATACCTTTTTCCATAAATCTGAAAGAAAGCATTTATTGTTGTTTTAGACCCTTTCACCGTTTTTTGCAGTTTCTTACTTTTCGTGACAATTCTATCCTTCAAGTTCAGGAACTCATATGGATATCCTGCAAACTGTTCTTCAAAGAAGGTCATGATGCGATTGAATTCGTTTTGAGCAAACGTCCTGAAAACCAATAAGTAAAACAAAATAAAGCAGAATGAGATTTGGTTAACAATAAAAAGTTTTAGATAAAGTTTGCCGTCAAAAATAATGAACGTTGGAAAGCGAGAATTCTTTGGAACATTCTATGGGTTTCTAGGCCATTTTTAAGAGCTTCTAGACTATTTTTAGGGGTTTACTAGACCATTTTTTAGGGGGTTCTAGGTCATTTTTAGGAATTTCTAGGCTGTTTTTAGGGGTTTCTATGCCATTTTCAGGGGTTTACTGAACCATTTTTAGGGGTTTCTTGGCCATTTTTTAAGGGGTTTCTAGGCTATTTTTTGAGACTTTTTGGTGACCTAGGAAACCAGGGGAAGTTAGATCACTTTCAGGAATGGCGGGCCACTTACCTTGACAATCTAGTAGCAGCAGGATCCGAACCCATATCGATTGAAACCGATGAGAAAAATAGTAGCAAATAAAAGTTAATAATAATCAAAAGACGAGGTAGGCCATGCTAGTCGAGCGGCCTGAAGAATGAATGAATGAATGTTTGTCGTCGAGGAGACCCCCCTTCAAGGAGGGCGAGGAAACGGCGCGAAAACAGTAGGGTCTCGACACGAATTCAGTGGAGCGCAGATGCATTGCGCTCTTTGGAAGAAAGGGGGGGGGGGCAGAACCATAGGAGGGGAAGGGAGGTGGATGTTCCAAACTGCCTAAAAATGACCCAAAAACTCGCCTAAATCTTCTCAGCTACTGTCTCAGAAGCTGTAAAATCAATCTTTTTCAGAAGTACTAGGTAGCTTCCAATTCGACCCTAATGTCTGAGAAACAGTCAGAACCCCACTAAAATGGCCTAGAAACCCCCGAAAAATAGCCTAGAAACTTATGAGATTCTTCGCAAAGACGGACAGACAGACAGAAAGACAGACAGATAGACAGACAGGCAGCATAGAGATCCGGACATCCAGATATACAGACAGAAAGGTCTATGGAAGGTCTATGGTCTGGAAGAAAGGTCTATGGTCTGGGGACGGGCACACGGACAGGCAGACAGACAGTATAAAGATTTGGACATTTAGATATACAGACAGACATACAGGCACACAGAAAGACACGAGATCTGGACATCCAGATGTGCAGACGAACCGAGAGGCTGACTGGCTGCACATCCGGACATCCAGATGTGCGGACAGACAAACAGAACATTGCTTTTTTCAGAAACTCCTGGTCCAGCCCTTCGCTCCGCCCCCTTCACTCATTCTTAACTGGTTCTTCGGATTAAGGACCTCCAATTCATTTGATTATCTTTAATTTTTTGTAAGTACCCCTGAAATTCGAGAGAAATTGACGTAACTAAAGGATTTTTTTTTCAGAAAATCTACCCCTCCTTTCTCTGCTTCCTCTGTGTTTTGGGAGCTCCAACCTTTTTGATTTTTTTGAATTTTTTTTATTAAAAGAAACTATTTATTCGTCAATTCTGAAAATGGTGAGTATATTTTTTTTGTTGTTGGTAGGGTGCCTAAAATCGAGAGATTTTGGGCCTAAATTAAGGGGTTTTCCGGGCTCAAAGTTAGGAAAATTTAGTCTAAAATTGAGGATAAAGTTGGGGAATTTCGGATCTGAAATAGAGATTTTTGTGCATTTTTCCAGGATTGTCAACGACCTACACATGACCTTCCTGTCAGGAGAAGGAAATATTGCGACGACTCAAATCGGTATGTTTAGGCCTAAATCTATGGATTTTCGGGCCTAAATTATTAAATTCAGAACCTTTTGTGCCTGCTAAGGGAGATTTGAGCTCCAAATTGGGTATCTAGGACCTTAATCTAAGAATTTTTATCCTATATTTACGATTTTCTGGGCCTCCTAAATAACAGGAATTTCAAGCCAAAAATGAAGATTTTTAGCCAAGAATTAAAGATCTTTCAGACTAAAATTGAAAGCTTTTTGGCCTCAAATTATGAGTTTTAATTACTCAATTTCAGAAAATTAATGGAAAGTAGCAGTGAGGAGCACAAAAAAGGATGTCTGACAGTGCTTAGTGCTGCCTTCTGAAAGGACGCGCACCCCCAAAACTGCCACGAATTTTTCGATCAAGATATTGAAGAGAATTTTATTTTTGAATTTTATTTTTATTTTTTTCTCTGCTACCGATTTACTGTAAAAGTTAATTAATTACTACATCATCATCAATAAAAAAAATGAACTTTTTTTTTCAAATATCGATTCAAAAAATCGTTGTTCTGAAAAATCTGTCATATTTGATTTCATCTTGGTACTCTTTGTCTGTGAGGTGTTTTCACCGGGGCTAACTGTCTATCCGTTTGTCAGTTTGTCTGTCTGTTTGTCTGTCAGTCCATCTATCCGTCTGCATGTCCTCAAGGAGCCTGTCTGTCTAATTAGAAAATTCCAAGTCTAATTTTCGAAGGTGTCGAAGTATCTCGGAGCTCTTTTGTCTGTCTGTCTGTCTGTCCATCTCTCTTTGGTTGTCCAGGTCACCCCCACTACACCTGTCGTTTCTCTATACAGCTCGTCCCCTCTATATACAATCGAATATGTCCGTGCTGCCCTCTACCACCCGTACCGCCAGACTTCTGCCTGCGTCTCTTCTAGACTCTCCACCCTCTCTCTCTCTTCTCCGCATCTCATTTTTTACGACCCTCAGCACCCCATTCGTCCTCCTTTCCCTTCCTCCTTTCCGCCACTTTTCCCCTCTCCTGTTCCTAAAATGCCATTCGACATCGATTTTATCCGTTTAGAAAATACTATTGCTCAGAATAAAATACATCAATTGCAGATCAAATTAAAATGCAAACTCGCCTCTTTGCCAATAATTCTATCGCCTGGGATCTCCTGCTCCAGATGATTTCGAATTTGATTCATTTTTCGATTTTTGAAGGTAAGCCAAAATAGGTGGACATACGGACAGACAGGCAGACAGACAGACAAACAGAATAACAGCTAAAATAGATGTCCTTTTTTCAGAGTTTCCTGGTCCTGCCCTTGACTCCGCCCCCTTCCCTTCTCAATTGGTCCTTTGGATTCGGACCTCCAGTTCATCTGATTTTCTTTAATTTTTATGTAAGTATCTTCTAAATTTGAGGGAAATCGACATAACTAACATCTATTCTTTTCCAGAAAATTCCATCTTCTTCTCATTGCTTCCTTTGGTCTTCGGGGGCTCCAAAAACATTTGATTTTTTGGAAATTTAATTTGAAAAGTAAGTGAGAGCCCAAATTTGATGGTTTTTGGGCCGAAACTCAAAGACTTTTGGGCCAAGGTTCAAAGCATATTTTTCAAGGCGCGGCCGATACTATGACGAAGTGGATTCGGAGGTACTCAAATGAGGACGTCCCAAAGATTCGAGATGAAGCGAAGAGAGCAAAGCAGCTGTTCGGTTTGAGTGTCAAGGTCGACGAGAACTTGCTGAAGGAGTGAGTTCTTCTTATGAGGCATAGATCTCAAATTAGAAATTCTCGCATGTGGAACTAGAAATTTTGAATTCCCGCCAAAATTTTTGAATTTTTGAAGTCCCGCCGAAAATTTTGAATTTTTGAATTCCCGCCAAAAAAGAGGAAGAATGTTCTGAACAGTTATCTATCTACTGCTTGTCCGTGGGGTTTTGGAGTACCGTAACTACCGTAATCCTACAGTAGTCTTCACCATTTTTTGTTGGTGTACTATTGGGGTCCCTTAGATAGTATATGCAAAAAATGGAACAGATCTGAGCACTCTGAACCCGTTTTCTAGATACAATTGGAGCTCGGATTACTGTAGCTACCGTACCCCTACAGTAATCAGGGCTCCGAACGGAATAGAATTGAAGCACTCGGTGACTCATGACCACATGCCAAATATGTTAGAAAATGGTCGAGGGGCTCAATAGTTATTCAGTGATAAGTGCTGGACAGACTGACAGACACACAGACAGACAGAGCTTGCCACTTAGTATATAGATTTTTCAAAAGTTTTAGCGGGAATTAAAATTCTAAAGCTTTTTGGCGGAAACTCCAATTTTCAAAAATTTGCGAATTATCTTTACCAAATTGTGGGGAAACCTAAGCTTTTCCAACCAAAACGATTATTTTCATAGTTGTGACGGGCCGGCCCGGCCCGGCCCGGCCCGGTGAGCCCGGCAAGCCCGGCCCGGCTAGCCCGGCAGGCCCGGACAAGAGGCGCGAATTTTGAATTTTTTTCAAAACCCGTTGAATAACATTAGTTAGTATAGTTTTTGAGCGTTATGAGTTTGTTTCACATTCATTCCTTGATAGCAAAACACTTTAATGCTTTCATTACGAAAACTATTGAAAAAAAAAATTTTTTTGAAAAAAATTGGAAAAAATTCGAAAAAAAAAAAATTGTCCGGGCTTACCGGGCCGGGCCGGGCTTCCGGGCTACTCCGGGCCGGGCTTCAAAATCACAACTATGATTAGTTTTCAGACTCTAAGCCCATGCTCACGTCGTGCTCGACTCCAACGGAAAGATCGTCGAATACGTCGCCAAAGATGGAAGCTTGACTCTGAAAGGAGATCAGAGTCACGGCAGCAAACTGAAGAAAGTGTACATGAGTCGGGTGGCAGCGGCGACATAGCAATTGGAACCGATGACAAAAATAATTGTAACCGTTACATCTAAGTATTATGTTTTAATAAAATTTTGAAATCTAAAATTTGAAATTTTTTTCTATTTCTTCATGCAAAACTTGTTCTTCTGAGCAATGTACAATACCTGAAATCGAATTTTTTTTGTCTGTCTGTTTGTCGATTTGTCTGTCTGTCTATCTGTCTGTTTGTCTGGATGTCCGGATATCTGTCTTTGTATCCTTGGTTCGGGGTATCCGGATATCTAACGGTGTGTTCGGATGGTCGTATGTCTGTCTGTAGATCTGAATGTCCGGATCTATATCTGTCCATCTGTGTCCCCAAATCTCTGTTTGTCCATTTTTTTGTCTGTCTGTCTGTTTGTCTGTCTGTCTGTCCGTTTTTCCTTCTGTCCGTCTGTATATCTGTCTGTCCGGATGCCCGAGAGCACAGAAGTCGCAGGAGTCCCGCGCAACCAACGGAAACAACTACGACTGTGTATTCCTCTCGGACAAGCTGTACACAGCTTCCCCGTCCCTCCATACCTTATTCAAACCACCCGTGACAGTCTGTTCCTTCCAGCTGTCTCTGCTTCTCTGCCGTCTCTCCAAGGCTCTCCACTCTCTCTCCTCCGCTTCCCATTTTTATGACCTTGGTCGCCTCTCGTCCTCCCTTTTCCTTCCTTTCTTCACATTTCTTTTTTGCTTTTCAATGCTATTGCTCAAAATGAAATCTATTCCTTGCAGACCAACTTATCTGTCACAGTAATGCTAATGCGCTCCATCGACAATGAATCCACCGCCTGGGATCTTCTCCTTCAGAAGATTTCGGATGTTTTCTACGGTAAATATTTCAGAAATTTGACTATTTCACCTAAAAAAAAAGTATTCAGAAACTTCGGACCTGCCCTTGGCTCCGCCCCCTTTTCCTCTTCTCAATTGGTCCTTTGGATTCGGACCTCCAGTTCTTCTGATTTTTTAAAATTTTTATGTAAGTACCCCTAAATTTGAGGGAAATCGACATAACTAACATCTATTTTTTTCCAGAAAAATCCATCTTCATTCATTGCTCATACGATTTTTTGGAAATTAAAAAAAAATTTGGAAAAATTTTTCGATTTTTTGGAAATTTAAAAATTGATGTAAGTGCACCGAAATTCGCGGGAAATTGCCGTAACTAACATAGGTTTTTTTTCCAGAGAAACACAAGCTCGGTCTCTTCCCGTGGATGTCCCAATCGTGGAACAACTCCCTCTCCAACCGTGCCTATGACCGCGAGGAAGCTCGTCGCATCAAAGAGGAGAACAGACGAATGGACTCCATCCCATTCCGTCCTTGAGATGGAAAATGGTTCCCAATTTGATTGTTTTGGATTCTTAATTAAAGAAGTAAGTTAAAATGAGCCCGAAGTGGAGGCTTTTTGACCAAAAAATGAGGATTTTTAGGCCTGAAATATTTTTTTTTTTTTTAGGCCTGAAATAAAATTAGGCCCGGGTACCTGTCCCAACACAATTAATGACTTGCCAATGCATCACACGTTTACTCTCAAAGTAAACAAAGCAATCGACACTGGTTACATCCAAATACTTCGACGATGCATCTTATCCTCTCGAACTCACTTACAACAAAAAAATTGAAAAGTTTAGTTTTATTCGATATTTTGACTGTTTTTTTTTTTCGAATAAATTGATCAACAGAAATTTTCATTTTACTCACAACTAAATCAGTGAACGAAGTGTTTTTCTTAGAATAACTGGAAACTACAGCATTTGCTTTTAGGGTTTTGTGAAAAAAACTAACAGACAGACAGACATCATTTCCGTTGAATTGGACATCCGGACATCCACATAAACAGAGAGACAGACATCCGGATAGACAGACAGGCAGACAGAATTTCGGCACAATTCCAATTTTTCCAAATTTTTGAAATGCAGCACTTATCCTGAGTCTGAAAATAGGATATCCAGACTTCTGGATAGTTTGACAGACAGACAAACAAATAGACATACTGAGTATCAGTAAGAATACCCCGAAGACAAAATATACCGGGGTGAGCGGATATTGTATATTGCTCAGAATATCAATTTTGTTAATAAGAATGTACAATGATGTTATAATTGATGATTTATTCAGACAAATTTCAAAATTAAAAACAATTGGATTAAATATTATGACTAATATCAAGTATTCTATCAAGAGTCGCATTCTAGTATCCTGCCATTGTAAGAAACCAAGTATTGTACATTGCTCAGAAGAACAAGTTTTGCATGAAAAAATAAAAAAAAACCAATTTTAAGAAAAATCGAAATTTTATTTGAACAAAAATTCTTCAAAATTTTGAACCGGTACAATTATCTTGGCGACCTTTGGAGTTGGAGCTGTCCCAATTGAAGCTGCTGGAGCTGAAGTGTCCATTGATTCTTCTGCTTCCCCGGCTGACTCTTCCTCGTCAATCTCCATGACTTCCGCTCCATGGTCTTGAGAAACCTAAATCTGAAAAAAACCTATGAAAACTTTTCAAAATCTTTTCGTTTTGAGTGGAAATTAGACGGCTTTGGTTTGTGCATTGGGTTCATTTATACGAATATTTTCTGAAGTTTTCCTTCTTTTATTGACCCTTTCAGTATGTTAAGCACGTATTTTGAATCTATTTATTCTCGACGTTTCGGCTGGTTTGCCATCATCAGGAGGAGTGATTACAATCTACAAGTACCAAAAACGAGGAGATTAGAAGAGATCAGACACAAAAATTACTTACATAACTCGAGAACGATATAATTAGGAAATGATATGTGAGAGAGTTTTTGGGATAGAAGATGAAAGGAAATTAGAACACGTGATAGACTGAGCATAGGTTTTGAAGGATAATAATAAAAATAGAGATCTTAGAGTGTTTGGATCTGTTACTCTATTTTGGTTTGGCGTTTACAGGATGTGTCCAGAGATTTCAAAATCTGCAACAAAACGGGAAAGCTCCTCTTTTATGTTAAGACTCGGCTTTAGCATGTTTATGTGGATGGCTTCCAGCGCTTTTCGTCGTGTGGTGTTGCGTTCGACCCCGAGCAGTTCCAGCGCAAAACCTATCGGCTTTCCTTGGTGCTTTTCTTTTGCGTGTTTTACCCACACACTCGTTGCATAGGACTTTGTCCCCGGCTTACTAGCCGCTTTTGCATGTTCATTCACTCTTTCCGCCAGAGGACGACCTGTTTCCCCAATGTAGATTTCTCCACATTCACAAGTTAGTTTGTAAATCGTCCCCTTCTTCTCACAACCTCCTCTTCCTACTTCTGGACATACTCGACACGAGTTCCGTGTGCATCTTACATCAAAAGCTCTGTTGTGGGTGAGCTGATCTCGCAGAGATTTACCTTTGAGTTCCACCACCGTTGCCTCTAGCCCAACTTCATCCAATGATTTTCTTACTATTGTTGTCATCTCGTCAGAAATGAAACGTAACGAGGAAGGAGCGAGACGCACTGAAGGCACTGAAATCTGATGGAAGAGAGAGAGAGAGAGAGAGAGAGAGAGAGAGAGAGAATCGTTCGTGGAGGTGTGGAGCATCTGGAAGAGTGCAGCAAGGTTGTCCAAAAAAGTCTTTGGTTCAAAACAGAGGTCAAACATATTTTACAGAACTTCCTGGTTGCAGCTGTTACGTACATGAATGCGACTAACAATTCACATTTAATGAGCATATTTCTCATTTACTAATTTTAGTTAAGAGAAAACCACCTGTTCCATACGCAAAAATAGACAAAAGATTTGAAACCAAATGTCAACTTTTCACCTGTTCTACACCAAGCTTAAACAAACCTGAATTTCAACCAACTTAAAGTAGTTGCTCTTGCTTTCTTCGTGTTTCTTCGATGAACGATTCACTGAACATTAACCCCAACCAAAATTTTACGGAAAATTCTATCCTTACTGATAAAGTTCTATTTTGCATTTTATTGGGCCCAACAATTTCAGTCTCGTTCTTATTGTTTCCTTTCTACAGTTACGTTTTTGGGATAAACCGAGAACGTGAGAAGGGCATCGCCGTATTTCTGTTTTTGAATTATTCTTATAAAACTGTGAAACTGTCTCATGGGATTATATATGCATTGATGTGCAGCGCGTTACTTGGACATATCTTTGATGGTAAAGAATTCGGTGCAATAATAACTTTTATATTTTTCCCATGCATATGGATGATCCTAGTGATGTGTGAAGCGAATCAGTTGTTAATATCGTTATTAGCTATTCAAAGAGTTCTACTCTACTTCTTACCCAGTTATGAGAAACATCTTCAAATCTCTGAAAGTGGCATGAAGAAAATGTTTTACCTTTTTCCCATCTTGAATACTTTTTACACAGTGTACTTATTCAAACTGAGTTTCAATGACAAAGAATCCGCAGACCGAATTCACCTGGCAAGTTCACTTCATTTCTAGTTTTTCGTGATATATTCTACATTTCAGACAGTCGACATCGTTTTTCACTCGATTTTCTTAACATCCGCTCTACTTTATATTCCAATTTTAATGAGTATTCGAAAAGTGTCATATTTGGTTTCAGTCCAGGAGAATCAACCACAACTTTATATTACGTGGCAAATCGTTGTGATTTTTGCTGAGAAAGTTGTAAGGTTGATACCCCGAATTCTCTAATATCTCTTCAAATTTCTAGATATGCGGACTCGTGTTTATTGTTTCCATCCTTCTAAACTTGATCAATGAAACAGGAACCAATGTAATGTTTCGAAACGTATTTCATTTGATGAGAACAGAAATTCCAGATACTTGTTAATTTTAAAATGTACGAGAGTTTCTTTATGCCACTAGTCATTGAAGTGACATACATTGGTTGCAACCGCCGTAACTTGTTAACTGCACTCACTTCTCTGAAAAGCAGACGTGGATTCAGAAGTGTATGTTGTCCGTGGATAATGGCAACGCAAGTGGAACCAAGTGGCAACGTTGCGGCGATCAGTTTGACTAATATGGAGTTACGTGCAGCTGTTCAGAATTGAATAACCAATATTTCACTGATATCGTGGGTGAAAAACTACTACAGCTTCTAATATACAATTGTTTTACAATTTTATGAGCTCACTCCACATTGTTCATTTTGTTGTTTATTGAATAAAAACCTATGCAGACAGCCTACAGTTTCTTAGAACGATGATTGGTTCGATTGCGTCAGTAGTTCAAAACAGAGGTCATACACATTTAACAGAACTTCCCAGTTGCGTTATGTACAGTGAAAATATTCCCTAATTACTTGCTTTTCACCTGTTTCATACGCAAAAATAGACAAAAAGATTTGAAACCAAATGTCAACTTTCCACCTGTTCACACCAAGCTTAAACATACCTGGATTTCAATCAACTCAAAGTAATTGCTCTTGCTTCCTTCTTGTTTCTTCGATGAACGATTCACTGAATATCAAGCCCAACCAAAACATTACAAACGATAATATCGGTACTGATACGCTTGTAATTTGCATTTCATTGGGCCCAATTATTTCACTCTCACTATTGCTGTTCCCTTTCTATAATTACGTTTTTCGGATGAACCACGAACGTGAGAATGGCATCGCCATATTTCTGTTCTTGAACTATTCATACAAAACTGTGAAAATGTCTCATCCGCTTATATTCATAGTGATCTGTGCCTACTTTTGTTGGTCCGTTTTCAATTCTCCAATAGCTGCATTTATATACATTGCGACGCAACTCAATTGTTGTTGACGGTAATAGCAGTTCAAAGGATTTTGTTGTACTTTCTACCAAGGTATGAAAAACATCTACAACCCTCTGAAACTGTTATGAAGAGAATTGTTTACCTATTTGTCATATTGAGTACGGACAGACAGACAGACAAACGTATAAAGCGACATGAAGATCCTTGAAGACAAGGTGTACTAAACTACACTTTCAGTAATTTGCAACTATAAGAAATCAGATACTCTACATTGCTCAGAAGAACAAGTTTGCATGAAAAAATAGAAAAAAAAAACAATTTTTAGAAATAATAATTTTATTATAACAAAAACTATTCAAAACTTTGAACCGGTACAATTATCTTGATCTTTCCTGGAGTTGAAGTGTCCATTGGTTCCTCTGCTTCTCCGCAGCTGACTCGTCCTCGTCAATCTCCATGACTTCAGCTCCATGGTCTTGAGAAACCTAAATCTGAAAAAAAAACTATGACAACTTTTCAAATTCGTTTCATTTTGCAATATACCTTCTTCTTTTTTCTGTGTTAGCACAGCCCGAATGGGACATCCATTGCGCTCCATTACCAATAAGTCGATGATCGTCTCTATTGCATCTGGAGCCTGAATAATCGGCTTCTCCTGAGCTGAGGGAGTCTGAGCCTGAATGATCCGGAGCGCCTGATCTGATGGAGCTTGTGCGGGAGCTGAGGAGGTCTGAGCCGGAACTGAAGGGATCTGAGCGTGTCCATGAGCTTGATTAGCCTGAGCTAACTGACTCTGAACCTTGGCCAACACATCCACAGCCGAGTGAGGTTGATTCTTAGTCATTTGGCTCTGATTATAAGCCACGAGGGCCTCAGCTATAAGAGCCTGTGCCTGAGCTACAGGATCCTGAGACTTGCAGTCAATTTGAAAATTCATTGGAAAGGCGTGCTGAAAAATGAGGTATTTCTGAAAAAAAATCGTAAAAATTTTCCGGAAAAGGTATTGATTGGTTGTTAACCAAGCGAATCGTTGCTAAATAGAACTATCGACAACATTTTTATATAAAAAATTAGAAAAACAACGAGACAAATTAAAAAGTTAAACAATTCGATTCTTCCCGACGATTGATTGCATCTCAAGAGCCAAAGTCCATGAGCCGCCATTGAAACCGCTGGCGTCATGTCTTGGTTGAAAATTTGTATCGCCTCATCACCGCCTCCGTCTTCCAGGGCCCGGAAAAATTCGACAGCTTTCCTGTAAACATCTTCCCGACGCAATGGTGGCTTTCCGTTCTCCTCGTATGCTTGGAGCTGACTTTCCAGCTCCCTGTGAGCAGCAGTTCCATTTCGTCCTAGAAGACCAAGTAACTTGATTCCTTGCTCGAGATCCAAATGACGACTTGTTTCGAATTCTACATTTGAGACGGCCAGAAGGTAGACCATGTAACCGAAGTGTCTTGGATTCATGCCATCTGGAACGAAGCCGAATGACTCTGGATTTGAATGTTTGGCCATTGTGGGTGAAGTCGATGAGCCCGCCAAGATTTCCAATCCCACATAAACGTTTGAATTCCTCCGGCAGCTCATTGAATTTCCTCTTGTCCACCATTTCTTTCAAAAGCTGATCCTCGTCCGTTCTGTCTCAAGCCATTTCCATTTGAATCGTGGTGCGAGACCATCTTAGCCTTTGCTAGACTTTTTGCTCCTGAGATTAGTTTTGTCAATTCCCCCTCAAAATTCAGGTGAACTTACATAGAAATTAAAAAAAAATCAGAAGAATTTCAAGGTCCGAATCCAAAGGACCAAAGGGGAAAAGTGGGCGGAGTCAAGTTTCTGGAAATTTGTTACATGAAAAAAAGCCGAATTTCAAAAATGCTTACCATCGAAAACAAATTCGAAATCATTTGGAGCAGAAGATCCCAGACAGTGGATTTATTGGCTATAGAGCGCATTAGCATTACTGTGACAGATAAGTTGGTGTGCAACGAACCGATTTTAATCTGAGCAATAGCAATAGTAAGTGAAAAAAAAGTGAAAGGAAACGAAGAAAAAGGAGAAAGAGAGGGTGACCAATGTCGTAAAAAATGAGATGCGGAGAAGAGAGAGCGGTGGGCCTAGAAGAGACGGCAGACAGAAGTCTGGCGGTGCGGGTGGTAGAGGGCAGCACGGGCTGATTCGATAGTGTATAGATCGACCGGTGTGTGGTCAGAGTGCTATACATGCTAATCATGCTAGTCGGGAGTGAGACTGAAGCGAGAGATATAGAGAGAGAGAGAGAGAGAGAGAGAGAGAGAGAGAGAGAGAGAGAGAGAGAGAGAGACAGAGAGAGACAGAGAGAGACAGAGAGAGAGAGAGACAGACAGGCAGACAGACAGACAGACAGGCAGGCAGACAGACAGACAGACAGACAGACAGACAGACAGACAGGCAGACAGGCAGGCAGACAGACAGACAGGCAGACAGACAGACAGACAGACAGACAGACAGGCAGGCAGACAGGCAGGCAGACAGACAGACAGACAGACAGGCAGGCAGACAGACAGACAGACAGACAGATTCAACGACAGTAAGGGTACCTTACAGGAATCGCCATCAAAATATTTTGATTTTCGAATTTGTCTCAAAAATCTTAGAGGGAGTGTGAGACAGATGGACAAACAGACACATGAACCGACGGAAAGGCAGGAGCGATTTCTGTGCTAAATCAGGTATTGTACATTGCTCAGAAGAACAAGTCTTGCATAAAGGGATAGGAAAAATCCAATTTTTTTTTAAATATAAATTTTATTGAAAAAAAATCCTTTAATATTTTGGGCCGGTACAATTATCTTGATCTGTTCAAGTGTCCATTAGTTCTAGCAACACCGTTTCGATTAATTTCATCAATCGGAAGATTGCCCACAGCAAGTTCTAGAGCTCCAACATTATTCCGTTTGTTTCGATTTTCAAACTCAAAAACTCTTCCACTATCAAATGAGTCTCCAACCATCTACACTGATCTGCTAACACTTGTCCTTCATGGTTTTGGATTCCGACTTGCTCCAATATCGCATCGATCCATTGTTCAAAAGTTTCTTCGTGTTCCTTGGGAGGCGGTGACGGTTTCCTGTGCCTCAGAAGTTCAAAAGCTTTTTGCAAGACAATTGATTTTGTATTGTTTGACGCTGAAATTTGAACTTGGGATTTCAGGTGCTACCCCGCATTAGAACTGGCCGCATTAGAACTGTCCCGCATTAGAACCGGCCGGATTAGAACTGGCCGCATTAGAACTCACTTGTTCTGCGCATTCCGTTGTAAGGCTCTGAACCGGCCTGAATCGGCCTACAAGGCCTACATCGGCCTAAATCTGCCCGAACGGCCTGAATGCACCCAGTTCGGCCCAAACGGCCTAAACCGGCGCAAATCGGTCCAAACAGCCTAAATCGGTCCAAATAGGCCCAAACTGACCCAAACGGCCTAGAACGGTTTAAATCGGCTCAAATGGCCTAAATCCACCTAGATCGGCCTTCGGTTCGATTTGGGCCGTTTGAACCGATTTGGACCGATTCGGGCCGTTTTATGCCTTTTGGACCGATTCGGATCGATTTGGGCCGTTTGGGAGGGTTTGGGCTGATTCGGGCCGATTTGAGCCGCTTGGGCCGATTCAAGCCGTTTGGGCAGAATCGGGCCGATTTGGGCCGTTTGGGCTAATTTGGGAAAATTCGGGCCAAAAATACTGACCGGTTCTAATGCGGCCGGTTCTAATGCGGGGTAGCACCGGTTTTCAAAATAGATTCGTTATCTTACTACAAGCTTCTCAGAATGAGAGTTTTCCGCCAGTGTGAATTGATCCTTTAGAGTTAATTCGGAGCTTTGGGACAGATGTTCCAGGCATTTGGCCTCCAGTTTGGGTAGGTAGTCCAACACCGACATCACTCCTTCGATGTTTTCTTCTGGAAGTTTTTAGAATTCAGTATGTTTCCAGATGAAGGTCAGCTCCTTTCAAATAATGAAAGTTAATTTTCCAAATCAAAAATCATCAGAAAAATTTAGGTTCGTCTTTTTTTTATGCCCAAAAGTCTTTGATTTATGCCCAAAAAACCCTAATTTCAGGCCCAAAAAGCTTTAAATTCAAGCCCGAAACCTCAAAAAACTGACTAACTTTTCGAATTGAATTTCCAAAAAATCATATGAGTTGGGGCCCCGAAAACCAAAGGAAGCAAAGAGAAGAAGATGGAATTTTCTGGAAAAAAAATCAAGGTTAGTTACGTCAATTCCCCTCTCAAAATTTAGGTAAACTTACACAAAAATTAAAGAAAATCAGAAGAATTTGAGGTCCGAATCCAAAGGACCAGTGGAGGAGGAGCAAAGTGGGCGGAGTCAAGGTCAGGGCCTGAAGTTTCTGGAATTTTGTTTACATAAATTAGTCAAATTTCAGTGATTTTACCATAGAATACATTCGAAGTCATTTGGAGCAGAAGATCCCAGGCGTTAGAATTATGGGCGATGGGGCGCGTTTGCATTTTAATTTGATCTGCAATTGATATATTTTATTCTGAGCAATGGCATTTCAGGAACAGGAGAGAAGGAAAGTGGCGGAAAGGAGGAAGGGAAAGGAGGACAAATGGGGTGCTGAGGGTCGTAAAAAACGAGATGCAAAAGAAGAGCGAGAGTGGAAAGTCTGAAAGAGACGCAGACAGAAGTCTAGCGGTAGAGGGATGGTAGAGGGCAGCACGGACAGTTTGAATAGTGTATGTATAGGTCGTCTGGTGCATTTGAGTACCCTGGGAGCGAAAGAGAGAGGGAGAGAAATCAGGTATTGTACATTGCTCAGAAGAACAAGTTTTGCTTGAAGGAAATGAAAAAAAAATCCAATTTTTAGACAAAAAAAATTTTATTGAAACAAAAATTCTTCAAAATTTGAACCGGCAAAATTATCTTGATCGAGTTGAAGTGTCCATTGGTTCCTCTGCTTCCTTCCGGCTGACTCGTCCTCTTCAACGTCAATCTCCATGACTTCAGCTCCATGCTCAAACTTGCCGGTGGCCTCAATCTGAAAAAAAATCAATAAATTGACTTTGACTTGGAGAGACTTTTGCAATATGCATACCTTCTTCTCTTTGCGCTCCATTACCAATAAGTCGATGATCGTCTGCGTGGGGTGAGTTTGGCAGAATCCAGAGTGTGGAATTCGAGTGAGCTGGTTCTCGATGAAGTCCTCAGTGACGGAGCTGCTAGGGAAGAGAACTTCCTTTGAAATGTTTCTTGAGAGCCTTCAATGTCTCAGTTTCGTCCACCACTCCTATTTCCTTGAACTTCTTCTCCATTTCACTAGGGTAAAACCCGTGCTCATAGCAGTGTTGACTCCTCGCAGCTCAATCCTTCATTCTCGGCTGTCGACTTCTTTGCAACCTTCTACACCATCCACTCGATGAGTCCATTTGGCGTAGGATAGTCTTGAGTGATTGGATGACCGTTGAATACATAGTCTTCGTTTGCTCCAGGAGGCTCAGCATGAAAATGAATCGTCTCGAATCCAGAAGGTGAAGATGGACCGTGTTGTTCTTTTTCGATTGAACATTCTTATATTCGTGAACGAACATAATGAGTGTCAGTACATAAGAACCACCGATATTTGAGAAAATACCGATGACCTTTTGTACGTACGGCACAGGTTGGAGTTCCGACAGAAATGGTGTCTCTTCTCCTTTCCCAAGAACATCGAAATACTTCTGGAATTGGTCCTCTCCTCTCTCATTGGCTCCCGTTCCAGCTTCTTCTTCGGATTGGTCCTCTCCTCGGCTTTTCTTCGCTGACGGTGAGGCCGTTTCTCCTGCAAGAAAATTATAATTAGCAGGACATTTTTAAGGGGTTTCCAGGCCATTTTTTAGGGGTTTCTAGGCCGTTTTTTAGGGGTTTCTAGGCCATTTTTAGGGGTTACTAGGACATTGTTTAAGGGGTTCTAGGCCATTTTTAAGGGTTTCTAGGCCATTTTTCAGGGGTTTCTAGGCCATTTTAAGGGGTTTTAAGCCATTTTTCAGGGGTTTCTAGGCCATTTTTCAGGGGTTTCTAGGCCATTTTTAATGGGTTTCTAGGCCATTTTCCAGGGGTTTCTAGGCCATTTTCCAGGGGTTTATAGGCCATTTTCCAGGGGTTTATAGGCCATTTTCCAGGGGTTTATAGGCCATTTTACAGGGGTTTATAGGCCATTTTCCAGGGGTTTATAGGCCATTTTCCAGGAGTTTATAGGCCATTTTCCAGGGGTTTCTAGGCCATTTTTCAGGGTCTCTAGGCCATTTTTCAGGGGTTTCTAGGCCATTTCCAGGGGTTTCTAGGCCATTACCAGGGTTTCTAGGCCATTTTTCAGGGGTTTCTAGGCCATTTTTCAGAGACTAGCATCATTTAGAGCGGAATTGGGGGTTTTAAAGAAACTACATCATAGCTAAGTTTGTTTTATGACATTCCTGACTACTTTATACCGTTTAGGATCAATTTAACAGCTTCTAGGCAACATTTGGGAGGATTTTAGGGTAATTTTGGGGGATGAAGTCATTTTTTTTAGAGTTTTAGATGAAATTAGCGGCTGCTAGGTTGAATGAAAGGCATTGTCAGACCCTTTAGCATCTTTTAGAGCAAAATTGAGGATTTTTAAGCTATTTTGAGGAAATCAGCGCGTTTTTCAGGGTTTTCCAGGTCATTTTCAAGGGGAATTCAAGGGGTTAGGGTCACTTACTTTCAGAACTCAACAGCATCGTTCGAATCCGGACAGGAATCTTTTGGAATAGTAGAAAAAAACTAATTAAAAATAATCAAAGAATACGTGGTAGGCCATTCCAGTCGGGGGGCCAAAAGAATGAATGAATGAATGTTTGTCTGTTGAGGAGACCATCCTCAAGGGAGACGAGGAAATGGCGGGAAAACAGTGGGGTCTCGACACGAATGCGGTGCAGTGGAGCGCAGATGCTTTGTTCTCTTCGGAAGGAGGGGGGGGGGGGCAGAATCATAGGAGGGGAAAGGAGGTGACAACTGAAGGCATTGGGGAGTCTTGGGACAAGAAGGGATGCTGTGATATCGAGATACACAGACAAACAGATGGACAGACAGACATCCGGATACTGGGACATCAAAACGGATCCTTGCTGAGTTGGACATCCGGTCATCCAGAACAACAGGGGGACAGACAGACAGATAGACAGACAGACGAACAGAAAGACAGATATCCGGATGCTAGGCCATCCAAGCAGGTTTCCGATAAACCGAACATCAGGACATCCGGACATCCAGATGGACAGACAAATCGACAGATAGACAGACAGACAAGCAGAAAAATGGCCCAATTCCAATTTTTGAAGTTTTGACGGGATTCAATATTTTCAATTTCTCGAAAGATTGAAAATTGGAAATCCGGACTTCTGGATATCTGGATAGACAGACAAACGGAACGACAGGCAGACACAGTAAAAATACCCCTGGTGGTGATCTCATTGCTCAGAATAGCAATTTTGTTAATAAGAATGTACAAGGATGTTGTAATTGATGATTTATTCATAAAAAATTTAAAAATTAACAAAAATTGGATGAAAAAACTGAAAGTGGATTTGAGTGAACTGTGTTGGCAATGGAACGACTGCATTGCGTGGTGATGAGTGGTGGGACGGGACCAATATCGAGTATCCTATTAAGAGTCGCTGAATCAATGTCGGGGAACATTGATCTCACATGGTGATGATCCATAGTTCTGGAATAAAAAAAAATTTTGGCAGGAATTCAGAAATTTCAAAAATTTTGGCGGGAATTCAAAAATTCAAAAAGTTTGGCGGGAACTCAAAAATTCAAAAATTTCGATGAAGAATTCAAAAATTAATCGGGGCCAATGGATTTACGATAGCTACAGTAACCTAAGATCACTGAAGTCCATGAAACTTACGGTTCTCGGGACTATTGTGGCGATTCCCCTCCTCTTGGTGATCGTGCTGGTCCTGACGGTTTCCGGAACGGTTGCCTGCTGAAATTTGGAGAATGAACGTTACGACTAAAGAGTTACAGGAATCTAAATCAGGGCTGTGCGAAAAATTTTCGAAAAAAATATTTTTTTCGGTTTTTTCGGCCATTTTCCGAAAAAATTTCTCCTTTTCAAACCGAAAAATTTTTTTCGCCGAAAAAAATTTCGAAAAAAGCTTCTAAAAACATGTTTTTACCGCCGTTTCACTCATTTTTCTTTGAAAAAAAAAGTTTTTCGAATTTTTCGGAACAAAATTTTCGAAAAAAATTTTTCGATTTTTTTCGAAATTTTTTATTCGCACAACCCTGGTTACGACTAAAGAGTTACAGGAATCTAAATTCACTTACAAGTGCGACGTCTTCTTCGATTTTGAGCCTGATTGGAGACCCTGCGTCCACCGGAGCATCCACCGGAGCGTCCGCTTCTCCCGGCTCACTCTCCATTTCCTTGGTTTCTTCGTCGGCGGTGGTGAGGCGCATCCCTGTGTGCAGAGGATCCTAAATGTTAATTACATTAGTTTTTATAACTCCCCATCATAAGCTTACTGGAACGACCCGGCGATGACGAACGTCTTCTTTGACGCGCTCCATTTCTTTCCCGACGTTTTTCTCTCTCCCTTTGCATCTGGCGGCTCTTCCTCTCTTCATTGAATGGCGAAGCTGAAAATCCAAGTTTTTCATCCGCGAGATTCGCTTCATGAACTTACCCGAGCGTACGCTTTCCGGGGATGAGTTGGGGTTGCAAAAGAGGACCTCGAGCTCCAATCCTACCGGCCCATGGATGACTCATTCTTCTTTGACAGCTTTCAACAAGTGAATATAATGCCCTGCAAATAGTCAGTTTTAGGCCCAGAAATCTTCAGAATTAGGCTCAAAAATCCTGAATTCATGCTCGAAAACTCTTAATTTAAGGCTCAACAATACTGTTATTCAGGCTCGAATTTTCACAGCTTCAGACTCAAAAATTTCAAATTTTAAGCTCGCAAACCATTAATTTTAGGCCCAAGAATCCTATTATTTAGGCTCGAAAATTCTCAAAAATCTCTAATTCCAGACTCAAAACAGCTTAATTTTCGGCCCAAAAATCCTTATTTCTAAGCTCAGAACTCTTAAAATTTATACCCGAGAAAACTCAATTTCAGTTCTAAAACCCCAAAATTTTGACTCAAAAATCTCTAAATTCAAACTGGAAAATCATCTTTTTCAAGCCCAAAAAATCTTCCACGACTTACATTTTAAATAAAAAATTTCCAAAAAATCAAATGAGTTGGAGCTCCCGAACCACGAAGGAAGCAGCGGAAAATCTGAAATACATAAATCTAATGGTGAAGATAGAATATAGAAAAATTGACTCACTTTTTTGATTGAAAATTGAAAAAAATCAATATAATTGGAGCTCCCAAGCCACAAAGGAAGCATAGAAAGAAGGGAAAAATGGGATTTCTGAAAAAAAAAACCTTTGAAATTCGTCAAATTTTCAGTTTGTCTGTCTGTCTGTCTGTCTGTCTGTCTGTCTGTCTGTCTGTCTGTCTGTCTGTCTGTCTGTCTGTCTGTCCATATGTCTGTATGTCCACCTATTTCCTATGGACTTACCTCCAAAAATTAGAAAATGGAGCAAATTCGAAATCATCTGGAGCAAAAGATCCCAGGCGGTGGATTCATTGGCAATGGAGCGAGTTTGCATTTTAAGTAGGTCTGAAATGAATATTTTTATTCTGAGCAATAGGTTGAGAAAGAGAAAATGGTGGCGTTTTAGGCCCAGCGGAGATAAAAAAGTGGCAGAAAGGGGCAGGAAGAGGAGGACGGAAGGGGTCAACGAGGTCGTAAAAAAGGGGGGAGAGAGAGAGTGGAGAGCCTAGAAGAGACGCAGAGAGAAGTCTGGCGGGACAGATGGCGAAGGGTGACCGGCTGTCCTGGACAGATTGGGTGGTATATAGAAGGGTAGGGAGGTTGTGTATAGCTTGTCGGCTAATTGGGGGGGGGGGGGCGCCCTAAAGACCCGCCCGCGGGAAGTGAGAGAGAGAGAGAGAGAGACAGACACACAGACACACAGACAAACCGACAGCGGCACAGACAGACACAGGGTAGCTCCTACCCGACTAATGTTGGGTTGTATCCATGGTTGGGTGGGGTGGCAGTCGCATATAATCGAAAATGGGGGGGGGGGGGAGGCGGAGAGGAAGAGCACAGGGCAATAGCCTACCTGACCGAAAAAGCGTCAAGACTCGGGAAACGCGTCATAGAACTAGAAATGCGCCAGGAAACTAGAAATGCGTTAGGGGGAACTATAAAAATGCGAAGCGACCAGAAGAGCGTCAAGACACGGGAAAAGCGACAAGGCACTGATAGTGCGCCAGGAAACTAGAAATGCGCCAAGGCACTCAAAATGCGCCAGGGAACTTCAAAAGCGACGAGGCACTAAAAATGCACCACGGCACAAGATATGCGTCAGGAAACCAGAATTGCGCCAAGGTACCAGAAATGCGTCAGGGGAAACTATGAATATGCCAAGCGACCGGAAAAGTGCCAAGCGACCGGAAAAGTGTCAAGACACGGGAAAAGCGTCATAGAATTAGAAATGTGTCAAGACACTAGAAATGCGTCAAGGTACCAGAAATGCACTAGGAAACAAGAATTGCGCCCATTCACTCAAAATACAAAAATTTCGAAAAAAAAAAGTATTGTACATTGCTCAGAAGAACAAGTTTTGCAGGAAGGAATAGAAAAAATCCAATTTTTAGAAATTAAAATTTTATTAAAACATAAATTCTTCAAAACTTCGAACAGGTACAATTATCTTAATGAAGCTTTCGAAATGTTTCTTGAGAGCCTTCAATGTCTCAGTTTTGTCCACCACTCCTGTTTCTTCGAACTTCTTCTTCATTTCACTAGGGTAAAACCCGTGCTCATAGCAGTGGCGATCCAGAACATCAACCAATCTATCCGACTCCTCGCAGCTCAATCCTTGACTTCTCCGCAACCTTCTACACCAGTAGAGTACCAATTAATGCGTGTAAGATATTTTTGATCTACACCTTGACTTGGAGGCTCAGCATGGAAAGGAAACACCTGAGCCAAACGCTCACTGCATATGAACAGTAGGCTTGGAAGGCTACTTGGTTCACCGAAGGTCCACTTTTTCTCAGAAAAATTGACGGAATCCAGAAGATGGCTCAGATTCTTATCCCTCTCGAAGCGAGTCCCAGCTTTTTTGGTTGCAGATAGGATCCGGCAACGATGATCATCCTTGTCCAAGTCCTTGGCTTCATATGTCTTTTGTTCACCACATTTTGTGCAAGTGAATGTGGTCTTGTTCCACTGCAGAGTGTGTGAACCGTTTGAGCGACAATCGGACCTCGATGGTCCGACAAAAAGGCCTTCTCCTCTCTCATTGGCTCTCGTTTTCGGGAGTGTCCTGTTTGGGCGGCTTCTTCTGAAAAAAAAATTATGAATTTAGCAGAAAAGTGATAGCATGTAGCTAGTGATAGCTATATAGCTAAAAAGCTAGAAACTTCTCGAAAATGGCCTAGAAACTCCTAAAAATGGCCTAGAAGTCCCTAAAAATGGCCCATATCTCCAAAGTGGGCGGAGCTAGGGAAAAGTTGTCAACTGGCAACTTGCTCCAAATTTAATACTAAAAAAGTTTGCAGTTGACAACTTTTTTCTAGCTCCGCCCAATTTTGAGATATCTGATTTGGAACAGTTCTAATTCGGGACAGTTCTGATTTAGATTATCGCTGATTTATCTACGTAGGCACAGGATCATTTTTGAAGCCCCCTAGGATCCGGGAGCAGGGCTGTGTAAAAAAATATTCCGGAAAAAATCGAAAAAAATTTTTTGGGGATTATTCGGAATTTTTTTGGGATTTTTCGATTTTTTTCGGATGTTTTCGTTTTTTTTTAATGAAAAATGGGTGAAAAGGCGGTAAAAACCTGAAAATATTTTTTTTCGAAATTTTTTTTCGGTTTTCTCCGAAAAAATTTTCGGAAAATGACCGAAAAACCCGAAAAAAATAAACATTTTCGAAAATTTTTCGCACAGCCCTGACCGGGAGGTCGAATAAGATCTAGGGTTACTGTAGGAACTTCCAGAATTGATAAAGACTCACCTCTGGTACAACTCTCTCGGATCAGTATTGGATTTTGTTTCCTTCACAAATCTGCTGCACAATTCCATCCGGAAAATCGGTTGGACAGCGGTCAGGCAATGTCTGTGGGCATAGTCCAAATAGGCCTTTGTCTCTTCAATTTCCTGGAATAAAACTGTACTAAGAGAGCACAAGATAACGGAATAATGGTCAAGGTTATGAAGGAAAATGATTCGAAAAGATTCGACATTTTTAGGTGGTCTGGGTCATTTTTTAAGGGTTTCTAGGCCGTTTTTAGGGGTTTGTAGGCCGTTTTTAGGGGTTTCTAGGCCATCTTTTAGGGGTTTCTAGGCCATTTTTTAGGGGTTTCTAGGCCATTTTTCAGGGGTTTCTAGGCCATTTTCAAGGGTATTTAGGGGTTGAAGTCACTCACCTTAAGAACTCAACAGCATCGTCCGAATTTCGACAGGAATCTTTTGGAATAATAGAAAAAAACAAATTAGAAAAAATCAAATAAGACGGGGTAGGCCATTCCGATCGGGCGGCCAAAAGAATGAATGAATGAATGTTTGCCGTCGAGGAGACCTACCTTCAAGAAGGACGAGGAAATGGCGGGAAAACAGTGGGGTCTCGACACGAAGAAGTGCAATGGAGCGCAGATGCATTGCTCTTTTTGGAAGGGAGCGGGGGGGGGGCAGACAGACAAACATACAGACAGATAGACAGACAGACAGAAGAACCATAGGAGAGGAAGGGAGGTGGTAACTGATGGCATTGGGAAGTTTTCGGCCAAAAAGAGATGATGCTGTGATATCGGGATACACATACAAACAGATGGACAGACAGACAGACTGATAGCCAGGCAGACAGACAGCCGGACGGTCAAATGGACAGACAGACAGACAGACATCCGGATACTAGGACATCCAAGCGGATTTCCGTTGAATACGACATCTAGACATCCAGATATACAGACAGAGAGACAGACAGACAGACGGCCGGATATTAGGATATCCAAGCAGATTTCGGATAAGTTGAACATCTGGACATTCAGACATCCAGATGAACAGATGGACAGACGGACATCCGGATAATAAGATATCCATTCTTTTTTGGAAACCGTTCAACGCCTTTTTCAATGAAGTTCATAACTTTTTAGAAATAATTTTATTCGAAAATAAAAATTCAAAAAAACTTTTTAAATAATTTATCTTTCCATCTTCCGAAGAATCCGAGTGTGAACACCCGTACGCCGCTTTTTGAAGGAAAATATATTTCCTTTTTCTTTCTGAAAATCCAAATCATTTATAGTTCCATAGTTTTTTTGTTACCTCCTTCTCCACAGCGTAGGTTCTGGCGGATATGAGGATATTACCAAAAGTTCAGGTGAATATCTGACTTTGGGGGTCCAGTGGTGAGGGTGGTGTGTAGAGAATCTGGAAAAAGGATGGTTGGAATAGTTATATTTTTGCTAGAAAACCGCTCTTTAAGCACGCACGAGAAACGCGTCAAAGCACCAGAAATGCGACAGGAAACTAAAAATGCGTCAGGGAACTTGAAAAGCGTCTAGGAGCACTAGAAAAACGTCAATGGATCGTATAAGCGTCAAGGCACGGGAAATACGTCAGGGGAAATTATAAATATGAAAAGCGACCGGAAATGCGTCATAGAATCAGATTTGCTTCAAGACACGAGAAATCCGTTAATGCACTGAAAACGCGCCAAGACGCAAAAACAGCGCCAGGGCACTAGAAATGCGCCAAGTTTCTAGAAAAACGTTATAGAACTTGACATGCGCCATCTCCGGGAAAATGGACCAAGGCACTTGAAATAAGCCAAGGCACTAGAAGAGCGCAAAGGCACCGAAAATTAGTCATCGCCCTAATGACGCGTCAAGGCACTCGATATGCGCCAGGCACTGGAAAAGCGTCAAGGAACTAGGAATGCGCCAAGACACTGGGAATGAACCAAAGCACTAGAAATGCGTCAAAGTCTCTCATTAGGGCTTCCTTGGCGCACTTTGGGATACCCTCGACGCATTTCTAGTGTCTCGACACAATTACAGTGCCTTGACACAATCCTCGTATTTTGACACATTTCCAGTGCCTTGGCGCGTTTCTAGTGCCCTGGCGCACTTTTGGTGCCTTGGCGCATTTTTAGTGCATTGGCACAATTCCAGTGCCTTGGCGCATTTCTAGTGTCTTGACACATTTCCAGTGCCTTGACGTTTTTCCAGTGCCTCCCTCTAATATGATGACCATTCAATCTGGTTATTGGTCACTGTATTTTATGCAGCTATGACTAATTGATAAGAATGGGGAGAGTGGAGGACCAAGGGGAAGGGATCACTAGAAATTGAGAGACGCAGAATGAGTCACTGACTTTTTTTCGTGGGGGGCTGGTGGTGATTGACCACTCTCTCCACGAAAAAACATGCATGAGTCATGGGCGCCTGGTAGCCCCGCCCCTTTTCCTATAGCTATGCGCCTTTAAAGTCGAGGGCGCCCTATGACTCACTATTCGAAGAGAGAATTTCCATTGATCAAAAAAAAATTAAAGAAAATCGAAAGTTGAGCCCCAAATCCATAGGAGCAGTTGAGAAGAGGCGAAGTGGGCGGAGTCAAAGGCAGGACCAGGAGTTTCTGAAAACAAAATGATCAGTTTCATGTTTGTCTGTCTGTCTGTACATATGTATTTCCGGATGTCCTGTCTGTCTGTCTGTATATCCAAATATCCGGATGTCAGACCTGTCTTTATTCCTGTTAGTCAGTCTATAGACATATATCTGTCTGTCTGTCCGACCATATGTCTGTCTGTTTATCTAGATGTACCGATGTCCAGTCTGTCTGTCTGTCTAGGTGTCCGGATGTCCAGCTTGTTTTTTGTCTGTCTATTCATTTTTCTGTCTGTCTCTCTGTCCGTGTGTCCGGACGTCCAGCTTGTTTGTCTGTCTGGGTGTCCGGATGTCCGGATGTTCATGATGTCTGTCTGTATGCCTGTGCCTCCGTATGTCTGTCAGTCTGTCGGTTTGTCTGTATATCCAAATATCCATGTATGTATGTCTGTATGTCTGCCTGTCTGTCCGTCTATCCTTTGAAAACTAACCGTCAAAAACCAAAAAGAAGAGCACATTTGAGAAGGTCTGTAGGAGAAGATCCCATGTGTTGGATTTTGGGTGTTCAGTAGAGCGTAGTTGCATAGTTAAAAGTGGAATTTTGGGGAACTGGGAGGAAGAAAAAAAAACTGATAAAATGACTGATTGTTTTACGCCTTCCGATTGTTTATATACCCCGCCTCCATTCAGATGGACGAGAGAGTGAGAGGGCGAAAAGGGGCGGAGCTTAGGGATTTCGTGGGGGGGGGGGGACCGCTGATGACTCATTATCAGTGAGGAGGCACAAAAACAGCATTGAGAAGAGAGAGGGGGAGACGCAGGCAGACAAACAGACAGCCGGATGGACATATAGACAACAGACAGACAGACAGATAGATAGATAGAATAACAGACAGACAGGCTAGACAGACAGACAGACGGACATCTAGGTAGACCGATAGGCAGATGGACTGACAGACAGAGAGACGGACGGATGGACAGACAGACAGAACATCCGGACAACCAGATGTACAGACAGACAGGAAGATGGATAGACTGCTTGGCGCTTTCCCGGTGCCTTGACGCATTTCACGTGCTTTGACGCATTTAAAGTTCTATGGCGCATTTTAAGTTTTATGGCACATTTTAAATTTCCAGGCACTTTCACGGTGCCCTGACCCATTTTTGGTGCCTTGACGCATTTCACGTGCTTTGACGCATTTCAAGTTTTATGGCGTATTTCCGGGGCTTCGACGCATTCTCGCTGTTCCTGTAAAGGGGTTTGACAGAGGATGTCTGTCTGTTCGTCTATCCGGATGACCAGATGTCCGACAACACTGCTAACCAATCGATAGGACAGTTTATCTCATTAATCCATTCATTTTTGATTATAAGTTAGAAATGACGAATACGAAAGAAAAGACAACGAAAAATGACGATCAACTTTTGAATACATAAGAAAAAAGAAACGATTGGGAACAAATAAAAACAAAGAACTTCCAGAGCCATGTTCTTCACATTGTCGGACAATTCGTCGAAGTTTTGTGGAACCGCGTCGTTCAAGGCCAACGGCTTCTTGATTCTCGAGAATGTTTGCTCCTGAAAACTTAATTTGAGAATTTTTAATAGTTTCCGAAATCTTACAAGTAGCTTTGTGCAATCAAGGACCTCCGCCAATGCTCGGCCATCGTGAAATTGGATTTTACGGCCAAGTGGTCCAGACATTTTTCCTCAAAATTTTGATTTTGGTGGATATTCAAAATTTCTATAATTTAGGCTGGAATTCAAAAATTCGAAAATATTGGTGGGAATTTGAAAATTCTAAAACTTTGGTGGGACTTCAAAAATTCCAAAATTTTGGTGGGACTTCAAAAATTCCAAAATTTTGGCGGGAGTTCAAAAATTCAAAAATTTTGGCGGGATCTCAAAAACTCAAAAACTTTAGCAGGGCTTCAAAAATACAGAATGTTTGACGGAAATTAAAAAATGCAGAAATTTTGGTGGGAATTCAAAAATTCTAAAACTTTGGTAGGAGTTCAAAAAATTCTAAAATTTTGGTGGGAACTCTAAAATTCAAAAATTTTGGAGGAAATTCAAAAATTCAAAAATTTTGGAAGGAGTTCAAAAATTCTAAAATTTTGGCGGGAATTCAAAAAAAAGTTACCTATCTCCGCAAGTTTTTTTAGTGCAGCCGAAGTAGACAATGCGACTTTGAGTACACCTTCAAGGATATGATCCAGGAATGAACTTCGAAACATCATTCGCAACTCGTCCAAGCGCTTTGATGGATCTCCTCAACAAGTTGTCCACTCCGCACTGAATGAGCAAAGTCCGTTGTTTTCTATAAAATACTTTATTTACTGAAAAAACGCCATTTTCAGAGACTTCTAGGCCATTTTTAGTGGGATCTAAGCCATTTTCAAGGGATATCCAAGGGGCTAGGGTCATTTACCTTAAGAAATCAACATCATCGTTCGAATCTCTACAGAAATCTTATGGAATATTAGAAAAAAGCAATTAAAAATAATCATATAAGACGGGGTAGGCCAATCCGATCGGGCGGCCAAAAGAATGAATGAATGAATGTTTGTCTGTCGAGGAGACCCCCCTTCAAGGAGGCCGAGGAAATGGCGGGAAAACAGTGGGGTCTCAGCACGAATGTCGTGCAGTGGAGCGCACATGCATCGCCCTCTTCGGAAGTGGGTAGGAGGGGAAGGGAGATGAAAACTGAAGGCATTTGGGAGTCTTGGGCTAAGAAGGGATGCTGTGACATCGATTCCGTAACACGCTGGATATCGTGTTTAAGTTGGTGTTACCCCGCATCAGAACTGTCCGTACCAGAGCTGCGCGAAAAAAAATTTCGAAAAAAATCGAAAAACTTTTTTTTTTCGAATTTTTCAGTGCAAAAAATCGAAAAAAAAATTTTCGGGATTTTTCGGTTTTTTTTTCAGGAAAAATGGATAAAAACTTAAAAATATACGACTGAAAAAACCGTTTTTTCCGAAATTTTTTTTCGGCGAAAAAAAGCTCTTCGGTTTGGAAAGGCGAAAATTTTTTCGGAAAATGATCGAAAAAACCGAAAAAAATAAATGTTTCAAAAATTTTTCGCACACCCCTGGTCCGTACTATAACTGACCGGGTTAGAACTTAGTACATATTCTGTACAAAAACTCTGACAGACAGGCTGTCTGTCTGTCCGTCTGTCTATCTGTTTGCCTCTTTCGATTTGTCTGAATTTCCGGATGTCCAAGGCAATGTCTGTCCGCATTACACAGCTTCATTCATTAAAAATTTGTTGGGTACATTTCAAATTTGTGAAATTGTTTCTAGGAATTCAATCTAGTTTATGAAACAAAAACAGTAATAGGTGATAGGTTCTATAAAATGATAACAAACAAGGATAATTTTTTACGATATCTAAGAACTGAGCGACAGTTTCATAAGTGTACGCAGAGCAATGATGGTAAGTCTGTAGTTGATACAATTTCGAATTGATAAGGAATGAAAGGAAAGGACAGAGGAAGATAAAAAAAAATATAGAAGAAAAAAATTAACTTTCTCCATAAAGAGCGATTCTGCTTTTCTCAAAAATCATTTGATCGAAGCGAGCCATGAAAAAGATACCTTGACCAGAGTGATTCATTGAAAACTCCCTAGATTCTCGTTCTTGTGTTGATTCACTCTTGTTGATCCACTCTTGTTGGGCGATACCGCATATATCCTTCATGTAACTGCAAAAAATATTTTGGACTTTATTTTTGAGATTTTTTTTTAAATTTTTGGTTAATTTTTTTTTTTACTGTGAAAAAAGCAGTTCGAACTCACTTCAATTTCGAAATTACGACACAGCCAAGGATTTCATCTATAGAATGAGCATTGTTGCTCAGATTTTGAAATCTCAACTGTTGATCCTTGATGAGGAGATAATCCTCATAACGGTCTTGAAGTTTGTCCATGAAGACATCCATGGTCACGATGTCGCTCTTAGAAGCTCCAACATTGATGGGATGTCTTGAGAAGTGAATGCAGTAGAATCGTTTTGGTCGAAAACCTTGAGCGCTACTCCAATGTCAGTGTGCATTCTGGCCCGGAACGCTTGTCTGAGATTTTTGCACTCCAGATGACGGTCCAGCAGCAATAGAGCGGATATACGGAAGAAGGCCACTCTGTTTGGAATATGAGCAGCAGCTCTTCTGAAAATTTTGGTGGGAATTCATAAATCCCAAAATTTTGGTGGGAATTCAAAAATTCTAAAAATTTGCCGGGAGTTTTTGTGGAGGAGGTGGGTTGTGGTCACTTACCTTGAGCATTTGGAGCATTTGGAGCATTTGAACTGAGCAGAATAGCAGTAAAAAAAACTAGAAAAAATCAATAAAGACGGGGTAGGCCATGCTAGTCGGGCAGCCAGAGAGAATGAATGAATGAATGAAATGTGTTTGTCTTCTCGAGGAGAGGGAATGGCGGAAAAACGAGGAGGTGTGCAGTGGAGCGCACATGCATTGACCCCTCTCCTGTGGATAGAGGGACGGTAGTCGACAAAAGGGAGAACTGAGGGTCTGAGGGTTTTAGGCCTGAAATCGAGGACTATTGAGTCAAATATTTTTGAATATTTATTTTCTTAAAACCCGCAACAAAAATTACCCAAATATCGAAAATCAATCACATAAAATCATAACAAGAATCAACTCTCAACAATGGTCCGATTATCCTCTGTTAACCTCAGTGAGGTCCAGTGGGGAAGGTAGTAATCAGCTGGGTGGAGATTTCCTTTTTTCTGAAAAAAAAGTCGTTGAAATGCATAAAAACAAGAAAAGTGCGTCAGAGCACGAGAAATGCGTCAGGTACGAGAAATGCGCAAAGACACGAGAAACGCGCCAAAGCACTGAAAATGCGTAAAGGCACGAGAAATGCGCCAATGCACGAAAAACACGCCAAGGCACGAGAAATGCGTCAAGACACCGAAAATGCGTCAATGCACAAAAAACGCGCCAAGACACGAGAAATGCGTCAAGTCACGATAAATGCGTCAACTCACATAAACTCGATCCTTGGTCAGCCTAATATCCATATAGTACACTTTATTCCCCTTCGAAACATATCCCATCCACCAGCCGAATGTTGAATGGGGTGCTGCAAGAAAATAGTGTCTGTCTGTGTGTATGTTTGTCCGGATGTCCATAACTCACCACTAATCAAAACCAAGTCACAGTGCTTTTTCGAATAAATCAGATCCTCGGATGGACTATTTTGAGACACAAAATGGATAGAACTGGGGGTAGAGGTGAGATTCTGAAACAAGAAAAATGCCGGTCTGTGTGTCCGAATGTCTGGATGTCCAGAAACTTTAGGTCGGGAGGTGCCCGTGTGTCTGTCTGTATGTACACCTGTCTGTGTTTGTGCCTGCCCGTCTGTCTGTCTGTCTGTCTGTCTGTCTGTCTGTCTGTCTGTCTGTCTGTCTGTCTGTCTGTCTGTCTGGATGTCCAGACATTCATGTATCCAGATGTCAATTCGTCCGGATGTCTCTATTTTTGCGTCTGTCAGATGGTCTGTGTGTACGGATGTCCAGATGTCCAGGCGCCCAATTTTCTGTCTGTCGGGATATCCGGATGTCTGTCGGTCTGTTTGTCTGTTCAACCGTCTGTCAGTCCTTCTGAATGCTCGGATGTCCTAGAGAATGATCTGTCTGTATGTGTGTCTGTCTGTCTGTCTGCCTGTCTGTCTGTATGTGTGTCTGTCTGTCTGTCTGTCTGTCTGTCTGTCTGTCTGTCTGTCTGTCTGTCTGTCTGTCTGTCTGTCTGTCTGTCTGTCTGTCTGTCTGTCTGTCAGTCTATCTGCCTGTCTGTCCATCTATCTGTCCATCTGTCCGTCTGCACATCCAGATGTCCACCTACCTGATTTGAAAGCACTGTATCATTGAACAAATTCCTCATAAATTTCAGATCGTCCCCAAAAATCACAATATTGGATTTCTTCATTTTTTCTTTTCCTTGAACATATTTCAGTGCATTTTTCAGAAATTTCTCATCCGTCGCCGCGAAGTCATTTGATAGGAAATCACCCTTTCGAATATGGGCGCAGAGTCTGAAAATTTGGATTTTTCGGCCGTTTCAGGCTTTTCTAGGCCGTTTTTCAAGGTTTCTAGGCCATTTTTGGGATTTTTATGCCAATTTTCAGGGGTTTCTAGGCCACCACTTACACATTCTTCTTGGGTAATACTTTGAAATTCTGAGCCGGCTTGGGTAAAAATCCAATTATCTCGTTTCGATACTGATGAAAGTATTTGTAACTCTGGAAGTTTGGAAAAAAATACATTATCCGGATAACCGGACAGACAGACAGACATCCGGACATCCGGACAAGCAAACAGGCGGACGGACAGACAGACAGACAGACAGACATGCATACATCCGGACATTCGTATACCTGGACACACAGACAAACGGACAGACAGAAACACGGAAATCTGGACAGACATTCGGACAACTGCATATTTGGACATCCGGACATCTGGATTTTCGGACATCCGGACATCTGGATATTTGGACATCCGGACATCTGGATATTTGGACATCCGGACATCTGGATATTTGGACATCCGGACATCTGGATATTTGGACATCCGGACATCTGGATTTTTGGACATCTGGATATTTGGACATCCGGACATCTGGATTTTTAGACATCCGGACATCTGGATATTTGGACATCCGGACAGACATCCGGAGAAGCAAACAGACAGACAGACACGACAACCTAGACATCAAATTCGGGTTTTATACATCTGTCTGTGTGTTCGTCTGTCTGTCTGTCAATAGATCTCTCGGTTTGTCTGTCTGTCCCTCCGTATGTCCGGATGTAAAAAGCTAAGTGCCAGGCAAACAGATATCCGGAAATTCGGACAAACGGACAGACAGACAAACACGACAACCTACACATCGAATTTGGGTTTGATATATCTGTCTGTGCGTCCGTATGTCCGTATGTCTGTCTGTATGTCTGTCTGTACCTACCTGATAATACTGTCCAGTTAGATGCAGAAACTTATAATCGATGGCTGCCAGCACCGACGGATTCACAAATACACAACATCTCGGGTTGAATGTCACTTTTTGATAGGCGGAGGGTAACTGAAAAATTGTTTGGAATCGTCGTCATATCTGATGCCAAGTACGCAAACACCGGATGTTACGCGGAAATGCAGAAAGTTTGTCTCATCGTTGAGGGAGGTGGATACTCAAGTGCTATGAGGTGATCAAGTGCTATTTTTTTCTTAAGTGCTATTTTTCCCTCAAGTGCTATTTTTTTTCTCAAATGCTATTTTTTCTCAAGTGCTACTTTTATTTCTCAAGTGCTATTTTTTCTCAAGTGTTTTTTTTTTGACATGTGCTATAGCGTAAGATATAAGTCATAGAATTTGAGCCAAAATAGCACTTGATCCCCCAATAGCACTTGAGTATTTGGCAACGATGCGCCTTCAAAATACTCACCGTCCCATTAACAATCACAAACTTGCCCATCAACCCCGGCATCGCCTTCCTCGAATCATTTATCATTTTCTCATAGTGCTTATTCTCCGTATAAATTATTGGGATTCGTTTCAAACTGCGAGCTATACCAAGAAGAGATGACAACTCGAATAGGTGATTTCCTGCAAAAAATGCGGAGTGTTTGTGCCGTTTTTAGGTTTTCAGGCCATTTTTAGGCTTTTTAGGCCATTTTAACGTTATCCAGGCAGAATTTCCGGGTTTTCAGGCCATTTTCAGACATTTCTAGTCCATTTTTGCCGAGTGGACTTACCTAGACGAGAAATTGGATCCAACTGGAAAGACAGGTACTTTTCATTGCTTTTTTGGACCGGGGTAGCGGGAGCTCTGAAAATTTTCGGATTTCTGTCTGTGTTTCAGGATGTCCAGATGTTTTTCTCACCGCCCGGACTTCTTATACCACTCACCGATATTTCACATTTTCCATGTACAGACAGACGTAAATAAATCCTGAAAAATATCAATTCAGGCCCTTTTCTAGAGGTTTCTAGGCCATTTTCAGGTTTTTTCAGACCATTTTTCAGGTTTTTCTAGGCCATTTTCAAGGGTTTCTAGGCCATTTCCAGGGGTTTCTGGGCAATTTTATATGGTTCTAGGTCATTTTTCAGGCTTTTCTACGAAATTTTTTTCGGACCTTTTCAGACGTGCTACCTTAAAGGCGCACGCTATTACTCACCAACAACACAGAAAATCAATATTAAGAAACAATAAGTCCGAAAAAATTTGTAAATTTTTTTCGGTTGGACTCACCAACAGCCAAAAAAACCAAAACTAAAAGCCTAGCTTGATGCGAAACCTTCATTTATATATTCCAGAATCTTTAAGACCTTGTAAAATTTGGTAGTGGTAAACCTCCAACGAAGAAGGGAGGAAGGAAAAATTGATAAGAAACACTCTACATGCACTTGTCTTATCAGTACTCTTACGATTTCCAAACTACGTTTATGTTTGTTCGATTGAGTATGCGGTCAAGATAATGTTTACATACAACGAATTGACTGTTTTACTCAATTTTACTACGAAATGTTTGAATTTTATCAGTTGAAAGTTGTGAATTTATACCGGGGAACATGTTTGTCAGCAATAGAAAAAAAGAAAAAATATTGGGACCCACTCGGAATTGAACCAACAACCTATCTGGTCAAACTGGAACTGGTTGGGACCACTAGGCCACAGGTACCCTTCAGAGGTTCACCCACGTCGCCTCCTCGAAGGGACCACCCTGGGCGCCCCTCTCCCCGGCCTCCTCTACGCCCTCCACTTCTCGCGCGCCAGTTGCCGCTATGGCTCAACTGGTAATAGTTTTGACTTTCATCAGACAGGTCCCGGGTTCGATTCCCCCTAGTGGCAAATGTTTTTGTTTTTTTTTCTAATGATGGCTCAGTGGGTTAAAGGGTTGCCTATCACCCACAAGACCCAAGTTCGATCCCCCTGGTGGCAAATGTTTTTGTTTTTTTTTGTTTTTTTTTTCTAATGATGGCTCAGTAGGTTAGAAGGTTGCCTACCACCCACAAAACCCAAGTTCAATCCCCCTGGTGGCAAAACTTTTTGTTTTTTTTTTTGTTTTTCCTAAAAATAAAAGAGGAAGATGGCTCAGTGGGCTGAGACGGCCAAAAACAACTTTTTTAAAAAGCAAAAACTCACCAAAAACCAGGAAAAGCAAAAGTAATAGCCTGAAATATTGTTCTAACCTCATTTTTTTCTCTATGAACCCGTCCGGAAAAAAAAGAAAAAAAAGTTCTTCCCATTATCAAATTTGCATATTTCGGGGGAGATTATTTTTCAACCTGACACTTTATGGTAATTTTGCTGTTCGCGAGAGAATGAGTACTAGGGAGAGACGCAGAGATAAATGAGAAATTCTAGTTTTTTTTTTTGGGAGTTTGAGTTTCGAATTGAAGGTACATGCACCTTTAAACTACCGTATCTCGGTTAGTTTTGGTCCAATCTCAATGAAATTAATATTTTCAGAATCTGCTCATCAAGACGGTTCGAATGAGTATAATCATGACTAGGTTTAGAAAAGTTTTGATTTTTACCTTAAAGGCGCATGGAGTCTGAAACTACCGTATCTCGGCCAATTTTCCTCCAAACTCAATGAAATTAAAATTTTTGGAATCAGCTCGTCAGGACGGTCAGAATGAGTATAATCATGATTAAGTTTCGAAAATTTTCGATTTTTGACCTTAAAGGCGTATAGACCTCAAGATGGCCGTAACTCAGTCAGTTTCGGGCCCATCTCAATGAAAGTGATATTTTCAGAATCAGCGCGTTAAGACGGTTCGAATGAGTATAATCATGGCTAGTTTTCGAAAATTTTCGATTTCGCGCATGCGCCTTGAAACTACCGTATCTCGGCCAATTTTTCTCCAAACGCAATGAAATTGACATTTTTGGAATCAGGACGTCAAACACGTTTGAATGAATATAATCATGACTAGGTTCTCAGAAATTTTATTTTTTGCCTTAAAGGCGCATGATCTCTAAAAAAATGGCCTGGATACACCAAAATTTTTTTTCGAATAAAAATCAAAAGCCTAATTATATTTCTATTTTTCCGAGGAAATCAAATTTCCTAGAAAAAAAAAATCAAAAATCATTCAATTTGCATATGAAATTGCAGCTAAACATGCACACCAGAGACCACTCACATAAAATTATATGTTCTTAAATTTCTTGCTCTTGCTCAGAATAATCAAAAATTGTCGAAAAAAAATTTTTCTGAAAATTTTTATTCTGAGCAATTTTCGAATTTTTCAAATTTTCGAAAAATCGAATTCCCGCTCGACCCATCCTTACAGTGCAAATATGCCTTACTGCACTTCCCCCGAATTCTCCTACCTGGACGCCCCTGAATTCAATTCTCTGTGTCTCCATATATCCGGATGTCTGGCCATCCCTCTCCACCTGTTCGGTGCCTACTGTATCCTCTTCAAGACCCCGGAATCGATGAAATCTGTGAAATTTACCATGATCAATTTCCATTTTTCCACTTTGGTCCTGGATTTGGTGGTCAGTGTCCTTGTAGGACCCTATTTGTTGGCTCCGGAGTTTGCCATTGCTCCAATGGGAGTGTTGGAAGGAATGGGGGTGGATGGAGGGGTACAGATTTGCTTGATTTTGGTTACAGGGGAAGGTGAGTGTGTCTGTCTGTGTGGATCGGTGTCCGGATGTCTGTCTGTATATCTGGATGTCCGGATGTCTGTCTGCATATCAGGATGTCCGGGTGTCTGTCTGCATATCTGGATGTCCGAATGTATGTCTGTATATCTGGATGTCCGGATGTCTGTCTGTATATCTGGATGTCCGGATGTCTGTCTGTATATCTGGATGCCCGGATGTCTGTCTGTATATCTGGATGTCCGGATGTCTGTCTGTATATCTGGATGTCCAGATGTCGCTTCTGTCTGTCTGCATGTCCAGATATCCGGATGCTCTTTGTCTGTTTGTACGTCCGGATATCCGGATGTCTAGCTGTGTGTCCGAATACCAGGATATCTCTCAGTGTGTCCGGACGTCTAGGTGTCTGAATGCCTAGATGTCTGTCTGTAAATCTAGATGTCCGGATGTCTGTCTGTGGATCCGGATATCCAGGTCTCCACATGTATAATGTGTCTGGATGTCCGGATGTTTGTCTGCGCTTCCAGTTATTCGAATATTCCTTGTCGGTCTGTATATCCTAGTATCCGGATGTCCGGTAGTCTCCCTGTCTGTCAGTAAGTGTCTTCAGATATCTGGATGTCCATCTGTCTGTCTGCACGTCCGTATATCCCGATGTCTGTATGTGTGTCCAAATATCTGGAAGGTAGTCTGGATGTCTGTCTGTCTGTCCGGACACCGGGATGTCTGTCTGTATATCTGGATGTCTGGATGTCTGTCTGTCCGGACACCGGAATGTCTGTCTGTATATCTGGATGTCCGGATGTCTGTCCGGATGTCTGGATGTCGCTCTGTCTGTCTGTCTGTCTGTCTGTATGTCATTCCAGATGTCCAGATAGTTGTAACCTCCTCCAATTGTCCTTTTTCAGTCACCTTCTTCGCCATCCTAACCGTTCTGGAAAATCGCTTTTTTGTTCTCACAGACTCCAAAGGATTATGGAGCAAAATTAGGAAACCATGGTTTTTTTCCGGATATATTGGAGCAATATTGGCTATTTTACCCATTTATTTGACGATTCCAGAGGATCAGGATAAGGCAAAAGAAGTGGTTTTTGAGGTATGTCTGTCTGTGTGTCCGGGAGGTCTGGATGTCTGTCTGCATATCTGGATGGCGAGATGTCCGTATGTGTCTGTCCGTACTCTGTTTGTCCCGATGTCCATCCGATGGTCTGTAGGATGTCCGGATGTCACCCTGTTTGTCTATCTGTGTTCCGGGGTGTCTGGATGTCCAATAGCCAAAGTTTGATTTTTTGATCTGTGTGCTTATAGGTCCAGGTGCCTAGACGGTCTGTCTGTCTGTTTGTCTGTACGTCCGGATGTAAAACTATCTTTTTGTCTGTCTTTCTGTCTGTCTGTCTGCCTGTATGTCTGTCTGTCTGCCTGTATGTCTGTCTGTCTGTATGTCTGTCTGTCTGTCCGTCTGTCTATCTGTCTAGATGTATGTCCCGATGTCTATCCGTTTTCCTGTATGTCTGGATGTCCAGTTGTCTGTCTGTCTGTTTGTATATCTGAATGGCCAGATGTCTGGATGTGGAATATGTCCGTCTGTACTCTGTTTGTCCCGATGTCCGGATGTCCACTAGCCGAAGTTTGATTGTCTGCTCATCTGTCTGTCTGTCTGTCTGTTTGCCTGTCTGTCTGTCTGTCTGTCTGTCTGTCTGTCTGTCTGTCTGTCTGTCTGTCTGTCTGTCTGTCTGTCTGTCTGTCTGTCTGTCTGTCTGTCTGTTTGTATATCTGAATGGCCAGATGTCTGGATGTGGAATATGTCCGTCTGTACTCTGTTTGTCCAGCTGTATGTCTGTACGTTTGTCCATCTGTCTGTCTGTCTGGCTGTCTGTCTGTCTGTCTATCTGTCTGTTTGTCAATAATGCCTGTTTGTCTGTCTGTCTGTCCATCTGTCTGTCTGTCTGCCTGTCTGTTCGTCCAACTGTCCATCTATCCATCCCCACATCCCGATGTCCACCACTTCCAGAACCTTCCCTGCCTCCCTGCTCACCTCCATCAACTCCCATTCTTTATCATGGCCGAGAACCTTCAAACCACAATAATCTCCCTCCTAATTTTCATCAACATCCAGAACATCCAGACCCTTTACTTTTCCTACCGTATCACATGCGCCTTGAAACTCCACGAGTCCCGCCTTTCGGGGCGGACCCTCCGGATCCAAAAGCAGTTTTTCCATGCTCTCCTCCTCCAAATTTTCATCCCCCTGATGACGATGGGCGCCCCACTGGCCTGGGTTTTTTTCGAGTGGTTTTTCGGATTCTATGCACAATTTGGGAACAATTTCGCGTTTATCACTTTCTCCGCCTATGGATTATTATCGACGGTGCTGATGTTGTTGGTTCATACCCCTTATCGGGTATTTGTGAAGAAATGTTTGAGGATTGAAGGCCTAAGAAAGAAGGAATCGATTAGTAGTGTGATGGTGTCCTCGGTGACGAGTACGAAAAATGTTTGAATTTTTTTTTTCGGAAGGAATAAATACTTCTATAAGATTCCCCATGAAATTCTACACATTTTATTCTCTTGGAGTTTTTTTCTAGCTCGTCTGACAGCTGAGATACGCGCATTTTTGATTTTGGGGCGGGCGAGAGACGCAGAGAGGCAGACTGTCTAGCTGTCTGCGTCTCTTCTCGCACTGAATTTCTCTGAAAGTAACACATGTTTTATACTCTTGAAGCGTTCTCCTAGTTTTTCTGAGAGCTGAGATACGCGCATTTTTGAAAAAGAGAGACGCAGAGAGTCAGACTGTCTAGCTGTCTGCGCTCTCTCACTCTTCCAGACAGCCAGAGTGTCTAGTCGTCTGCGTCTCATCCTCGCTGCCTCGATCGTTCAGCTAGCGTTTTTACGAGTAGGAATACGAAAAATAAGAAGAGAGAACGTGAGAAAGAGAGAGATGAGAGACGCAGACAGCGAGACCGTCTAGCTGTCTGCGTCTCCTCTCGCGCATTCTATTTTTCAAAGTATGATTTCAAAAACTAGATATTCGGATTCCTCGTAAAATTTAATTTATATTTGTCTCTTGATGCATTTTTCTAGCTCTTCTGGGAGCCGAGATACGCTCATTTTCAAATTTGAAGCGCGCGCGAGAGACGCAGACAGCTAGACCGTCTAACTGTCTGCGTCTCCTCTCGCCTCCAAATTCAAAATCGCGCGTATCTCGGCTCCCAGAAGAGCTAGAAAAGTGCTTCAAGAGAATGAAATGTGCAGAATTTTCTGTAGATTTTTATGCAATAATAAAACATCAAAAAAATTTTATTCACAAAAAAGTTTTCCTCCTTGTCTTCGTATAGACCTCCGATGGCAATACACTTATCGATCCATGTTTTTTCATCCGTCGAACTCCCAAAACTTCCAGAATATTCCAGAAAATGGAGACAAAAAATGTTCGATAGGGGGTATGAACAAGGATCATTAGAATAGTGGAGAAGGTACCATAGGATGCAAATGAAATAATCGATAAATTATTGATTTTCGGGGAGTAGAATTGAATAAACCACTCCAGAAAGATGAGTTCACATGGGACACCCATAAATATCCAGGGGATTGTGAGTTGGAGGATTAGCGCCTGGAAAGATGGACATTCCGAAATACGGACAGACGTACATCGGTATCTATGGAGGGACAGACAGACAGCTGGACAGACAGACCGACAGACAGATAGACAGACAGACAGACATACAGATATCTGGACATACAGATAGACAGACAGACATGCGGATTGGATATCTGGACAGTCGGATCTACTTGCAGACAGACAGACAGACAGACCGACATCTGGACATCGGGATCTGTGAATGAACAGGCAGCTAGATAAATGGACAGACGGTCAGACATCCGAGCAAACAGATTTCCGGACAGATTTCTGGTCAGTTGGACATCGGAACAAACAGACAGACAAACAGACTGATAGGCAGACATCCGGACATCTGGATGTTGTGATGGAAACTCTTCAATGGACACCTGGATATCCGGACTGCCCAATAGACAGACAGACATCTGGACATACAGACAGACAGACAAACAGACAGGCAGACAGACAGACAAGCCACGCCCACCTTAAAGAATGTCTTCTGCAATTTCAGCGTTTTCTCCGACAATTTTGTGCCATGCGCCTTTAAGGTTCGCCACGTGAGAAAAGTGAATAGGATGGTTTGGCAGTTGACGAAAGTGACATACAGTAGGCAGGAGATTATGGTGATGGTCATGTTATCAGCCACAACGAATAGTGATGGAGACATCCGGACATCCGGAGGGAGGCAGGGAAGGTTCTGGAAATGGTGAGACATCTGGATGTGTGGATGGGTGGATGGGTGGATGGACAGACAGACAGATAGTTAGTATGGCGGACGGACAGATGGACATCTGGATATCGGGAGACACGTACAGACGGACAGACGGACAGACACCTGAACATTCGGACCTCCGGACACACAGACAGACACTTGGACATCCGGACATCCAAACACACAGACAGACAGTTGGGCATCCGGACACACAGACACACAGACAGACACCTGGGCATCTGGACATTCGGACATCCAGACACTTGGACGTTCGGACATCCAAACACACAGACAGACACTTAGACATCCAGGCACACAGAAAACACAGACAGACAGACAAACCTCAAAAACGGGCAGTTTCGCGGCTTCCTGATCCTCTGGGATCGTCAAATAAGTGGGTAAATTCGCCAAAATCGAATAGAGATACATAAAAATTATCCATGGAATTCGGAAGAATTTCCAGATTTTGTTACCATTTTTCAGAATAAAAAATCGATTCTCGAATATTTGGGTGGCTGAGAAGAACATCACTGCAAAAAAAAAGGATTTAGGGGTGATGAGAAATAGGCCACGCCCCTTTTGGGGTCGCGCTCTTTTAAGCTCCGCCCTCTGGGTCGGGCCCCTAACCCTCCGTCCCTTTCAGCCGAGTTTCCATAAACACCCGACATCCGGATATCTGGACATCCGGACAGACAGACAAAGTGGTTCCAAACCCTTTTAGGCCAGCCGTGGTTCCGTCCTGTCTAGGCTCCGCCCCTCCAACTTCTTCCTTCCTAAGGCCCGCCTCTCCAAGCTCCGCCCATCCAAGGCCCCGCCCCTCTAAATTCCGTCCTTTCTAGACCCCGCCCCTCCTAGGCTTCGCCCCTTTTAGTTACGTCCTTCTAAGCCCCGCCCCTTTGACCCTGTCTTTTAAGCCCGCCTGTTGAAGCTCCACTCCTAAGGCCATGCATCTATAAGTACCATCTTTAGAGTTAGGCTCCGCCCATTTACTGTCAGCCCATTCTAAGCCACGCCCCTTCAAGTTCCACTCTTTCTAGGCCACACCCCTCCAAGCTCCGCCCCTTCTAGCAGAGCCGTTTCTAGGTCCCGCCCCTCCGAAATACGCCCTCTGTTGACCCCGCCCATCCAGACCCCAGCCCATTTTCTAAGCTCCGCCCCTTTTTGCCCGGTCTACACTAGGCCTTGCCATACCAAGCTCCACCCTTTCTAGTTTCCGCCTTCTACAAGCTCCGCCTCTCCAATTCGCGACCATTCTAGGCCACACCCCTATAAGCTCCGCTTTTTCTAAGCCACGCCCCTTTTTGCCCGGTCTACACTAGGCCTAGCTCTTTCTAGGCCCCGCCACTCCAAGCTCCGCCCTATCAAACCTACGCCCCTCCAAGCTCTACCCCTAAGGTTCCGCCTCTCCAAGCACCGCCCTTTCTAGTCTCCGCCCCTCCCAAGCTCCGCCTCTTCAAGTTCCGCCTTTCCTAGGCCCCACCCCTATAAGCTCCACTCTTTTTAGGCCTCGCTCCTCCAAGCTCCGCCCCTCCAAGCTCCGCCCCTCCGAACTCCGCCCTTTCTAGGTCACGCCCCTCCAAGTTCCGTCCTTTCTAGAACCCGTTCATCAAAGCTCCGCCCATTTTGCCCTTTCTAGGCTACGCCCTCCAAGTTTCGCCATTTCTAGACCACGTCCCTTTTTGCCCGGTCTACACTAGACCTAGCTCTTTCTAGGCCCCGCCCCTCCAATCTCCGCCCTTTCTAAGCCCCGCCCCTTTTTGCCCGGTCTACACTAGGCCTTGCCATACCAAGCTCCGCCCTTTCTACGTCCCGCTTCCTTCAAGCTCCACCCCTAAGGCTCCGCCTCTCCAAGCCCCGCCTTTTCTGAGCCGCGCCCTTCCCAAATTCGCCTCTTCGGGACTCGTCAAGAACGCCATCAGTTGGGACCGCCCACTAGGTCACCCTCTAAACTCCGCCCATTTGAGCCCTGCTCTTTCTAGGCCCCGCCCCTCCAAGCTCCGCCCTTTTCAGACTCCGGCCATTCTTACCTTCAACCGTAATCATCAAAATGGCCATTTGTATCCCTGAATCCAATCTCAACTTCTCCAGAAATCCCATCGGAATAATCGCAAAAACCGGAGCCAAAAGATATGGAGCCACCGAAAAAGTGCCAACAATATCGACGAAAAATGTCCAAAAATGATAGTTTAGCATGACGAATTTCACAGATTTCATGGATTTTGGGGTCTGGAAGAGGATACAGTACGCCCCGAATAGGTGGACCGGTAGGGATACTGTAGATAGGATTTGGAGGGTGAGATGGAGGAAGGAGGGCGTGGAGAGGTAGGAGAAGTCGGGAAAAGTGCAGTAGGGCATATTTGCAATATGAGGGGAAGATCCGGCGGGAATTTGAATTTTTTTTCGAAAATTTTGCACAATTGCTCAGAATAACGAAAAAATGGGGAACTGGAAGGTATTGAGGGTGATTGAAAGATTAATTATTTTTTCATAATATATATATAATATTTTTCACCTGCCCGGTACCAAAGATGAATTTTCTTTTGCGCATGTTTTTCCTTGTTATTCCTGATTTTTGAAAAAAAAAAATTCTGAGAAAACAATCTTTGTTTTTTTTATGATTGCAAAATATTTTAATGAAAATTCTGCATATTTTTCTCTCTTGAACCCTTTTGATAGCTCTTCTGAGCGTCGAGTTACGCGCAGTTTCGACTTGAGGCGGGAGTTTGAGAGACGCAGACAGCTAGACACTCTGCCTGTCTGCATCTACGCATGGAAATGAAAACTACAGTATCTCGCTCAATTTTGGTCCAATCTCAATGAAAAAGGTATCATTGGAATCAGCAGATTAAGGCGGTTCGAATGAGTATAATCATGGCTAGGTTTCTAAAACTTTCGACACCTCTATTTGATATGAGAGACGCAGAGAGCTAGACAGTCTAGCAGTCTGCGCTTCTCTCCTTTCTCTCTCTCTTTTTCTCTCTCTCTCTCTCACTCTCTCTCTACCAATGAGGAGGCGCGCGTCTCTTACCCTCTTTTTTCAGAGTAGAGACGCAGACAGTCATACATTCTCACCGTCTGCGTCTCGCCCCCAAAACTTTTAATGACGTGTATCTCGGCTCTCAGAACAGCTATCAAAAAACTTCCAACTGATGAAATGTCCCATTTTTCATGAGGAACTCGATATGAATAGTTTGAAAACCCGAAAATTTATTACAAATTCACCAGGCGTGCAGACTGAACGGACGGTGCAATAAATATGGGAGCAGAAGGGTTTTGTGCAATTCTCCAGCCAAACAGCCTTTCAACCAGCTCAAAAACAAATTTCCGGTATGGGGTATGTAAAATCAGTGTCAAAAATGCAGAAAGGATCCCGTAGAGTCCAAAAGAAATCAAAGCAAAATTGTTGAATTTTTGATTGAAATACCCGAAAACTCCGGCAGATCCAAGGTAGGTGAGTGGTCCAACAATAAAAATAACCTGGTTGGTGATTTGGGTATTCAAAATTTTCAGCAACTGTTTCTGCATTTTCAGCGTTTTTCCAGACATCCGTGTGCCGTTTTCGTTCAAAAAGCGACGAGTCGATCCGCCGAAAATAAATAAGTGAATGTTGTTGACAATGCAATATGAAATCATTGATATGACCATAATGTTAAAATTTTCTGATACCACAAACAGTGCCGGATGGTTTTGAGTTGATGGCAGCAGGCAGGGAAGCTTCTGGAAAGAAAAAAATTTTTTTCGGTTCGATTTTGGCACCAAAAGATTCCCCATAAAATTCTACACGAATTTGTCTCTTGAACCATTTTCATAGCTCTTCGGGGAGCCGAGATACGCGCCTTTGAAGTTTTGGAGTGCGAGACGCAGACAGCGAGAGCGTCTGGGCGTCTGCGTCTCGCGCTCCGGAAAAGAAGGGAGGAGAGACGGATATCGAGACTGTCTAGCTGCCTGCACCCTTCCATCTCTCGAATACACACCTTCGACGTTTCGAGGCTAAAGCGCGAGGGGGGGAGGCGGGAAGAGACGCAGACACCTAGACACTCTCGCCGTCTGCGTCTCTTCTTTGTCAACCATATACTTCTAGCGCCCATATCTCGGCTCCCAAAAGAGTTAGAGAAACGGTCCAAGAGACAAACATGGGTAGAATTTTATGGGGAAACAGATGGTGTAATTTTTGAACTTGATTAAAAAAAATTTTTTTGTTTAGAAAATTTTTTTTTCAGAAAATTCTGGAATTTCAGATTTTGATAGTTTGACCGTTCTCTATGAAAAACTACTCAATTTTTTTTCTAAAAGCGTTCCACTCTTCAGAGGACAGACGCAGACACTCAGACTGTCTAACTGTCTTTCCTAAGAAATTCAAAAAGAAACCTCAAAAATCCTCAATTTTGCCGCTTCCTGATCTTCTGGCACCGCCAAATAAACGGGTAAAACCGCCAGTAAACACCACAAATAATTGAATGCCATCCAATATGGTCTGACTGGTTTCCACCAAGTTAAAGTTTCAACTTTCAGGAGGAAGAATCGATTTTCGTACAATTGAATATTGGAGAAAAACATTACTGAAAAAAACGTTTTGTGCTCAGAATTCGTTAACTTCCGGCTCAAAAGTCTATGATTTTGGTCCCAAGTCGCATTTCAACCCCAAAAATCCTGTATTGGCCCTCTTGTCCAAATTGGTTCGATATGGCCCGAAGAGGCCCGAATCGGCCCGGTTGGCCCGGTTCAGATCGGCTCAAATTGATCCGAATGGCCCAAATCGGGCTATGAAGCCCGAATCAAGTCAATTTGGTCTTTGTCGGGCCACACAGGCTGATACGGGCAGACCAAACAAGCCAAACCGGCTTGGATCGGATCAAACAAACCTTAACCGGCCTGAATCGGCACACTTTGCTCAAAAAATGCCTGAATCAGCCTTTGGGTCTCAAATTGGCCTGATTTATGGTTTTTATCCGGCTTTTGGTCATTTCTACCATTTTGGGCCTTCTAGGAAGGAGCCTGGTGGGTCCAACTTGGACCCACTCGGGCCGTTTCGACCGGCTCAGGTTGTTTGGAGTGATTCAGGCCGCCTAGACTAATTTGGACCGATTTGGGCCAGTTCGGGCCAATGCAGGCTGAATCGGGCCAGCCTGACTGTTTTGAGCGGTCCGTGCTAAGTTGGACCAAACGAGCCAATTAAGGAGGTTCGGACCATTTCAGGCCAGTTCGGGCCGATGCAGGCCAAAAAAGCCAAAATAGGCGGTCCGGACCTATTTGGACTGAATCAGGTCAAACTGACCGAAAAAGCGGGTCTATTGTGAATAAACATCCCAAAAACATACCATAAATCGAAAGTAAAAGTGCACTGATTTGAAATTTCGAGGGCACCCCCACCTCCTCTAAAACTCCTAAGAAAAGGACACCAAACGTCGGTGATAAAATGTAGGGACACACGAAAAATCCAACCATAACATCAAATAAAAATGCCATAAAATGAAAATTGAACAGAGCCCATTTGACGGAAATCATCGTTTGAGGGGTCTTGAACAGAATACAGTATGCCCCGAATAAGTGAAGGGGCGTGGCTACCGTACCCTGGATGTGCAGGCAGATACTGTAGAATTCGGGGGAGTCGAGGTAGGAGAATGGGGGACAAAAAGTTGGCATTAGTAGACGATTACTTGGAGAATATGATGGAAATAAAGACGGAAATTAAGTAATTCTGATTTTTCACCTGTTTTTGGTTGAAATTATTCAAAAATCACGCGGTTGGAGAATTGATAAGACGGGGGACAAAAAGTTGACATTAGTAGAGCTTTTGGAGAAGAAAAATGGAAAAATAAGCGGAAAATTGAAAATTTTTGGGGCCGAGGGAAAAATTTTCAAGGCCCGGCCCGGCCCGAAGGCCCGGCTGGAAAGAAAACTAGAAAAAAAAATTCAAACTGCCGCGATTTTTGTTGTTGCTAAACAACGTTTAATGCGGAATTTCGGAGCAACGTTGTTATTGTTTTTTTTATTTTTAAAGTTATGTTTTCATGTTTTTTGATGAATATTTTGCGTTTTTCTGCCGTTTTTTTAAAAATGTTCACATGTTTTTGCCTTCTTCCCGAAAATTTACGACGTTTTCTGAATTTTGCAGGGAAATTCGGTTAAAAAGCTTCGCTTATCATCGGCAAACGTCCAACTGCAAGCAAAATTATTATAATTCAAAAAAAAAATGAATCACAAACAATCAGAATCCGATAAAAAACTATCAAAGCTTCTGGAAGGCGGAGAGAAGGCAATTTTAGTAGGTTTTTTTCCAAAAAAATGCATGAAATAATTGCTCTTTGCAGGGAGAAGAATTTAAAGTAGATTCCATTCGATTGGTTCTATTGAAAGATGGAGACGATGAGTATAAGCCGTCAGGTCGCGCTGTTTGTACACTTTGTAAAAGTTTTCTAGCTGGAAAAGACGGCGGGCATATTTCAAGACACGTATACGTTACCTGCCCAAAAATAAAAGCCTCGGTTGAGCCACCAGCGAACTCATTGGATGATGAACAAGAAGAACCGCCTATGAAGCAGAGAAAACTGATAGGTATGCAATAGAAGATGTTCGGAATAAAGAATTATTAGTATTCAGAGTTTTCCACCCGATTATTCAGTCGAAATCAAGTCGGAAAACTCACAAGTGCACTCGCTCAACACGCATTGACGACAGGCAAGTCATTCAACTATGTCGCTGGTGATTCCATGAAGACTTTGATGATTCAAGTAGCGAACGCGACCGGCAATGGACGATACGGAAGTGAAGCAAAAAAACAATTTCCCTGTCGTCAAACAGTGCAAAAACACTCAATGATTCTGGCAGAGAAACTCATTAAGAAGGCATTCGAGAAAATTAAGCCATACGCTGGAAGTCGGGTGAATATAATTGTTGATCACGGGAAACTCTTCGACAATTATCTGTCAATTTTTGCATCAGTTATCGATAACAATTTTGATTTGAAGTTAGTTCCGATTGGATTCACCCCAAGTAACGAAGGAAAAACTGGAACGGATACGGCGAATTCAATTATTGAAAGGTTGCAAGATTATGGTTGGACTGAAGAAGACGCAAGATCTTGCTCAGTAACAGCTGACGGCGCTCTGACTACACTTAAGTCACATTTTCGATCTTGTACGGTTATCTTTCGGTATTTTTTGCGAATCAATCGAGTTGTTTACAGACGTCCGCTGTGTCAGTCATAGCATTCATTTGTTAGCTGAAAAGGTAGTAGTACCTCTGGAAGTGCACTCAAAGAAGATGAATCCTGAGTTGCTTGCTGTTCTATCCGAAGCATCGAATTGTCTTCTCAATGCTCAAAGCCTTGCATCTGCTATTCGAAACAATTTTCAAGTTTGCTCTGAGCTCTCAAAACTTCCAACGTTGCCATCGGACACTCGTTGGCTCAACAGTCTAAAGTGCCTGCAAGATGTAACGTCTCTCTCAACCGAAATTCATAACATAGTATCTCAGCTGTCGGCAAAGGGAAGAAATTCGGCGTATTGGCTTTCCGAGAATCAGAAAATTGTGAAGTCGGTTTTATTGGTATTAAGTCCTTTCTTGAAGTACTCGGAGTTATTTCAGGTAAATTGTTAACTTAAAATTGACTTTTTATGAATGAATTTTTTATAGAAGCAAAACGAAATCACACTTCACAGAGTTCTGACTTCTTATAAGGTTCTCGAAAAAAAAATGGACACGTTATGCTGGTTCGGATTTCTCGGATATCAGAGATAAGGACGATGTTGATACGAATGTCATTGAAGCGTTGTGTACTTCAGGACTGAAAGCGCTGGAACACTATTATAAACAGTTCGACGACTTCCACTATGCTGCCGTTCTTTTAGCTCCGGTCACAAAACACATGACTAATTTCACAAAAGTCGAAAAGTCTAGAGCCACCTCGTTTGTCAATCAGCTCCTCCCTTGTGAACCAGCAGAAACTACGGTGGAAGATGCTGATATTCCAGATTTTATTAAAGAAATGAACGATGAAGCTGGAGCAACCACAGTTGTCAAAAATTGTGAACTGAAACGGTTGGTTTTCTAGTTCTATTTTTGAAAACACTTGTTTTACAGATATCTCAGCGATGACGTCATTTATTCGGAAAGTGTGGAAAACTACTGGAGACGAAGAAAACTCGACTTTCCCTGCCTCTTTGAGGTCGCTGCAAAAGTGTTTTCGATCGTTCCCAGCGAAAGTGCTTGCGAAACCACTTTTTCTCTCGCCGGACACCTTTTGGATAAGAGGAGAAATCGACTGCAGCATGAAACCGTTGAGAAAATCGTAGTCGGATGTCAACTCGCTACAAAATACCCTGAATGGGTGGAGGACTTACAGGAATGATGCTTCGTTTTCATTTCTTCTTGATTTTTTTCTCAAAAACCAGCATTTGTTCAATTTTAATTCTTATATTTCTTTAGAAGTTGTTTCTCGTCGAATGTCGTTTCGTTTTGAATGCTGTTTCTTGTTGATAATTGTTTCGTTTCGAATGTTGTTTCTTTTAGATAATTGTTTCTTTTTGAATGTTGTTGCTTTTTGAATTAGCCGTTTTAACATTGAATTTTGTGTTATCATTTTCATAATAAACAAATAATGAATAATCATCTCATTGATTGCAATTTTTGCGCGTTTCATCTGTCAGAATTAAATAATTATTCCTTCTGATGAGTTTAAAACTATTTTTAGAACAAAGAACAAAAGAAACAGCCACGAAATAAGAATGAAGTGCTTGTTTATTTTTTTGCAACAAAAAAATTCTGAGTTTAGTAATAGTACCCGGGCCTCCGGGCCGGGCCCGGCCCGGCCCGTGACAACTATGATAAAGATAGGACTAAAATGGGCCGAGTTACGGTAGCTTTAAAGTGCATGCGCCTTTTAGGTAAAAATCGAAAATTTTTGAAACCTAGTCATGATCATACTCATCTGAACCGTCTTGACATGCTGATTCCAAAAACATCAGTTTCATTGAGTTTGAACCGAAACTGACCGAGATACGGTAGCTTCGAGGTCCATGCGCTTTTAAGGTCAAAACCAAATATTTCCGAAACCTAGGCTTGTGGGTACTCATTCGAACCGTCTTGATTCACTGATTCCAAAAATATATCTTTCATGGGTCTAAGAGCGAAATTGACCGAGATACTGTAGATTTTCAGAAAATTCGGATTTTCGAAATTTTTCGAAAATCCATAACTCGTTCAGTTTTTGAGCTTTTGACTTGGTTTTTGGACCAAAATGCTCAGAATTTTGTGGAGAAATCGGGAAAAATTAATTGGGGCGTCTATTTTCTCGTCGAGAAAGTCTTTAATTGAAAAATCCCAATTTTAGTGCAAAAACCTCAAAGCCTGTGCTCAAATTGGTCAAAATCTAAGAGCAAAAATCTCAAAACCGGCTTAAAAATTCTCCCTAATAAAATGGCACCCACGATTTATGCTTTCTGATCAAAAATCCATATTTTCCCCAGTTTCTGGTGTCCGATGTCTGCAAGAACAGGTGAAAAAATTCCAACTTTCTCCAGTTTCTCTATATTTTTTCCCCAAAAAATCAATGACCCTCTGCTCCCCGTCCTACCAATTCTCCTACCTCGACTCGCCCGAATTCTACAGTATCTGCCTGCACATCCTGACTACGGTAGCCACGCCCCTTCATTTATTCGGGGCTTACTGTATTCTTTTCAAGACCCCTCAGACGATGATTTCCGTCAAATTTGTGCTCCTAAATTTCCATTTCTGGACATTTTTATGCGATTTATTTTTTACACTCCTGGTCCGTCCCTACCTACTTTCTCCTTGTTTTTCAGTGATTCCCCTGGGAATTTTGAATTTTTTCCCGCCAAAAATTTTGATCTACCTAACCCATTCCGTCCTTTTCGTCATGATTTTTTCGATGGTTCAAATTTTCGAAAATCGATTTTTGGTGATTACAAATGGTAATAAATTATGGAGACGATGGAGAATTCCATGGATGATTGCTAATTATTTTTATGCGCTTTTGGCAATTTTACCGGTGATTTATTGGATTCCAGAAGACCAGGAAGCGGCGAAGAGGGAGGTTTTTGAGGTAGGAAAGGGTTTGTCTGTGTGTCTGGGTGTCCGGACATCTGTAGGTGTGTCCAGATGTCCACATTTCTGCCTGTGGGTCCCGATATTCGGATGTCTGTCTGTGTATCCAAACGTCAAGATGTCTCTATTTATCGGTCTGTGTGTCTAGGTGTCCGGATGTCTGGTAGTTTTTCCAGATGTCCAGTCGTCCAGATATGTCTGTTCGTATGTCCGAGTGTCCAGATATCTGTCTGTGTGTCCAGATATCCGGATGTCTGCCTGTTTGTCTCGATATCCCTTTGTATATCTGTGTGTCCGGGCATCTGGATGTCAGCTTGTGTATCCGAATTTTCGGATGTCTCGATGTCTGTCTGTGTGCCTGAATATCCGGATGTCTCTTGTCTGTTCGGATATTCGAATGTCTGTCTGTGTGTCCAGGTGTCCAGATGTCTAGATGGTATTTTGTGGTCCAGCTTTTCCGAATACCAGATTTCCAGATGTCCTTACTTCTGTCTGTGCGTATGAACGTCCGGATGTCTGTCTGTCAGTCCGGATGTTCAAATTCTAGATTTGTAAATCTGAATGTCCGGATATCCAGTTGTCCAGATTCACAGATTTTTTTCTGTCTGTCTGTATATATTTCCAGATGTCCGTCCTTCTAAACTGCCAATGTGTCTGTTTGTAAGTCCGGATGTCCAGTTGTCTGTCTGTATGTATATACATATGTAAGTCCGGATGTCCGGATATTTCAAAATGTCTGTCTGTGTGTCCAGATGTCCGTATGTTTCGAAGTCTGTCTGTATGCCCTAACTCCAGATGTCCAAATATCCAAAATAAATGTCTGAGTGTCCTGATATTCAGCTTTCCCGATGTCGTTTTGTCTGTCTGTCTGTCCAGATGTCCGGATGTCCAGTTCGCCTCTATCGTCCGGATGTCATATTATCCAGGTCCTTGATGCCCTTTCGGTATGCCTTCATGTCCAGTCTGCGTTTAAATGTCTGTCTATTTGTCTGTCTGTCCGGATGTCCTAATGTCTGTCTGTGTGTCTGGACATCCGCATGTCTGTCTGTACGTTGTTCTAGAAAAGACGAAAAATGGGAGGTTGCAGACAGCTAGACAGTCTAGATGTCCGGGTCTCTTCCCTCTTTCTCTTTCCGGGGCGCGCGAGAGACGCAGACAGCTATACACTCTCGCTGTCTGCGTCTCGCGCCCCAAAACTTCAAACGCCCATATCTCGGCTCCCAGACTAGCTAGCGAAATGGTCCAAGAGACAAATCCACGTAGAATTTCATGGGGAATCTTTTGGCGTCAAAATCTAGCAGTTTTTTTTCAGAAGCTTCCCTGTCTGCCCCCATCCATTCAATCCGATCCGAAACTGTTCATAGTCTCCGTCTCCTCCACAAATCTCCACATTTTCGGCGGGATTTATTGTCTATTCGCGGCCATGGAGAACAATATTTTATCGCGGAAAACTCGGATTTTCCTGAAAAATTCTGCTCTGAAACTGTCAAATCGTACCTTGAAACTACAAAAACAACTGCTAAGAGCCATTTATATCCAGCTGATAATTCCGATTTTTACACTGGAAATCCCATTAATTTTTATTGCGATCGAGAATTTTTTCGGATTTAGTATACAAAAATGGAATAATTTTAGTTTCATTGCTGTCAGTTCTTTTGGATTTTTCTCCACTATTTCTATGCTCATTGTGCATTCTCCCTATCGATTATTCATTTTGGAATTGATTTTTCGATTTTTGAGGATTTTAGGGTTTAGATTCAGAGGAAATTTTAGAGGAAGAGAAGAAAAAGAGAATAAAATATCTGTTATATCAGTTAGGTCAAGAAATCGACTTTTTAATGTGTCGAATTGATTTTTTTCTAATAAAACTTTTTTGAGTTTCCGGGTCCTATCTGGCATTATTTTTCCCAGATTTCCCACAAAATTGTGAGCGTTTTGATCCAAAAACCAAGTCAAAAGCTCAAAAACTGATCAAGTTATGGATTTTCGAAAATTTTCGAAAATAATAATTTTTGAAAATTTACCGTATCTCGGTTCGTTTCGCTCCGAGACCCATAAAATTTTTACCATTGAAACCAGCTCGTCAAGACGGTTCGAATGAGTATAATCATGACTGGGTTTTGAAAAAAATATTTTTTGGGTCTCGACACGAAAATACAAAAACTGTCGTATCGATGTCAATTTTGGTCCTAGGCTCATGAAAAAAAAGGCGGTTCAAATGAGTATAATCATGTTGTATCTAGCTTCATTTTGAATTTTTTGATTTTTGGGTCTCGACACGAAAATACAAAAACTATGATATCTCGGCTAATTTTGCTCCGAGACCCGTCAAAAATATATTTTCAGAATCAGCATATCAAGACGTGTCGAATGAGTATAATCATGACTAGGTTTTGAAAATTTTCGATTTTTTGGGTCTCGCCACGAAAACGAAAAATCTACCGTATATCCTTCAATTTCGGTCCAAACTCCAAGAAATTTTCTGTGATTTTCTACATGAAAAAGGCAATAAAAATCATGTTTATTATGGCAAAAAAAATTCAAAATTCTATTCAAAAAAAAATACACGTCATCAGAGAAAAAAAATCCAAAGAAAAAAAGCATTGCGAGACCCAAAAAATAACCGGAATTTCAGATAAAAAATCAATAAATTAATGAAAAAATCGATAAATCAACAGATCAAAAAATCACATGGAGGTTTCAATGACTGGTTTCTTGGTCCTGTTCAAGGATCCTCCTCCACCGGTACGTGGAGGGGCATGGAGTTCGACGAAACGATTCAAGGAGGGTTGATGATTGGTTGGTGGTAGTCTGTAAACGGGCAATTTTAGGAGAAAATGGTTCAAAAAATCGGATTTGGGAGGGGAAATCGGCCTAGAAAAATTTGAATATGGCCTAGAAAACCGAATTTGGAGGTTTTTAGGCCATGGCCTAGAAATCCCAAATTTGAGAATCCTAGGCCACGCAAACTCTAGGAAATAACATCGAGAGGCCATTATTGACAAAAAACTGACCTAGATACCCCTTGAAAATGGCCTAGAAAACCAAATTTGAACGTTTTAGGCCATGGCCTAGAAATCCGAAAATTGGGAATTTTAGGCCACGGAACGAAAGCCAGTTTTAGGGGGTTTGAGGCCATTTTTAGCGTTTTCTGGGCTATTCTTCGAGTTTTCAGACCAAAAATACTAGAAGGCCTACAATCCCAAAATTGGGAATCCTAGGCCACGGATACCCTTAAAAATCAAGTTTGTAGGTTTCTAGGCCATTCTGGAGGGTAAAACTGGCCTAGAAACCGTTAAGAATGACCTAGAAAACCAAATCTTAAGATTTTTGGGTCATGGCCTAGAAATCCGGAAATATGGAGTTCTAGGCCACGGAACGAAAGTCAGTTTTTGTGGCTCTAGGCGATTCTAAGGGCTTTGAGGCCGTTTTTAACAATTTCTGAGCCATTTTTGGAGTTTTCAGACCAAAAATACTAGGTGGCCTAGAAATCCCAAAATTGAGAATTCTAGGCCACGGAACTCGAATGGCCTAGAATTTCGAAATTGGGGTTTCTGAGCCATTCTCAAATCCTGGACGGAAAACTGGCCTAAAAAATGACGAAAATGCCCTAGAAATCCAAATCTGCAGGTTTTTAGGCCGTGGCATAGAAATCCGTCACTTGGGTGGCCGTGGCCTGGAAATCCGGAAAAACGGAATTCTAGGCCACGGAACCTAAATGGCCTAAAAAATCAACTTTAGGATTTTCTAGGCCATTTCGGTATTCTAGACCGTTCTCCAAGAATTCTGAGCAATTTTTGAGATGGGCCCGTGCGAAAAGAAGAAAGCGAGACGCAGACAGCAAGACACTCTGACTGTCTGCACTCTCCATTCCTCATTTAACAGATTTCCAGTTCTTCTGATAGGCAAGATATGAGTTTTTTGTGGTTTCAGGTGAGCCCTAGAGCCACCCCTCCCCCAAGGAGACGCAGACAGCTAGACACTCTAGTCGTCTGCGCTCTCTCACAAAAAAACCGTACCTCGGCGGCGGCTCCGTGGGCAGCGGCTGGAAATTATTGGTCATATTCAAAAATCCATTGGATCCTCCCCTCCTCAACGCTGGAATTGGGCTCCTGGCCGGTGGCAGTAGGCTCCTCCGATTATTGACTACCGTACTCCTTACAGTACTCTCGGAGCCCGCATCCGATGTATACGAGGAAATATCAGTGGCAGTTGAAGTCCTCTCGGAGTCCGACGTCGGACACGTACTACACGATTCGGTGGCCGATGTTTCACTTCGCATCTCGTGTGGTCGCATTCGGACTACGGTTGTTTCGGTGGAGGTGGTTACTGTAGTGGGTACTGTAGTGGTGAGATCCGAGTACCCGCCGTTTGGATTGGTGGATACGTAACGACTACGGTATCTTGAAGAGGGCGTGGTCCCGGTGGTAGGACCACCGTGAGGGGTATAGCCCGTATAGGAAAAGGTGTGGTCCGAGGTGGCTGTGCTGAGGGTGTCCGATGGGGTTCGGAGCATTGGACGGGGTGGGATGCGGCCGGAGCGCCTGGAAAATGTGATTTTTGGATTTGGGAAGTTGAGACGGTTCGAATGAGTATAATCATGACTAGGTTTTGAATAAAAAAATTTTTATTTGTTTTGGTCTCGACACGAAAATACGGTACTTCCGTCAATTTTGGTCCTAGACTCATGAAAAATATATTTTCAGAATCAACATATCAAAACGGTTCGAATGAGTATAATCATGACATATCTAGCTTCGTTTTGAAGAATTTTGAAAATTTGGGTCTTGCTGCGAAAATCGAAAAACTACAGTATCTCGATCAATTTTGGTCCAAACTCAATGAAAATTACATTTTTGAGATCAGCTCATTGAGCCGGTTCGAATGAGTATAATCAAGACATGCCTAGCTTCATTTTGAAGAATTTTGCGAATTTGGGTCTCGACACGAAAGTACAAAAACTACCGTATCTCGGCTAATTTTGGACCTAGACCCATGAAAATTATATCATCAAAATCAGCACATCGAGACGGTTCGAAGGAGTATAATCATGACACACCTAGCTTCATTTTGAATTTTTCGACTCTTGGGTCTCGACACGAAAATACAAAAACTACCGTATCTCGGCTAACTTTGGTCCTAGACTCGTCAAAAATGTATTTACGGATTCGGCTCGTTAAGACGGTTCGAATGAGTATAATCATGCCATATCCCCCTCCACTTTTGACAGACCGAAATTTCGGAGCATCGTACTAAAAAATTTCCCAACTTTTTGATCTACTCACCAATCATAGGCACTGAGGGTCGATCCACCATCCAAACTTGCGTGAGCCGATGTGTGAGTGTGCTCCGAGCCACTTTGCATTTGCTGCATCTTTCGCTTTTGGTATTCTTGCTCGCGTCTGAAAATTTTTTGAAATTGAGTTGAGAAAAATTTTTTGTGGAAAAACTGAAAATCGCAAGTTATTCAACACAAAATTCTACCCTGGCTAGCTTCTTGGACCATTTTCCTAGCTCTTCTGGGAGCCGAGATACGCACATATGAAGTTTTGGCGGCGAGACGCAGACCGCTAGACACTCTACCTGTCTGCGTCTCTCACTTATTTTTCTTTAGAGCACAACTGCCTTCGAAATGCTCCAAACGAGCTGATATTCTGTGGGCGTAAACAACTGAATGAGTGGAATCTACTGACAAAATTTCAGGAACTTAGAAAAGATTTTCAATTTTTTTCGAAAAAAATATTGTTTCCCAACTTTCTCATTTTCCAGTTTCCCTGGATTCCCCATATTTTGTTTAGTCTATCCTGAAAATTTCAGCAGGTTCTATTCATTTTGAACGGAGTTATGCGCCTTCAAACACCCCAAAGAGAGAGGGAGAGGGCGCAGAGAAGCCAGACCTTCTGCGTCTCTGCACCCTCTCCCTCCCTCGTCGGTGTGTTTGAAGGCGCGCAACTCCCTTCAAAATGGCCCGATTTGGCTAAAAATTTCAGGATAGACTAAATAAAATATGGGGATTACGAAGAACTAAAAATCTTCAGTAAAAAAAGAAAAAAATTTCTCTAGCTGTCTGCGGCTCTAAGTAGTCCTAAAATTTCAAACGCCTGTATCTCAGCTAGGAGAAGAGCTAGAAAGATGCTCCAAGAGAGTAAAATGAGTAGTTTCTCATGGAGAATCTTTTTATAACAAGATTGGAGAGCGCAGACAGCTAGACACTCTAGCTGTTTGCGACTCTCGCCCAGAAAAGCTATCAAAACCGCCCAAAAACCGAAAAAACTCACTTCTGCAACTTCAAACTTGCCCTCACAATGTTCTTCCTCTCAATCATCACCTCATTCCTCTTCCTCGATTTCCAGCACCAGCAAACCACCAAGGTGAAAAGGACAAAAACGATGACCCCGGCAATAATAATCGGGATAATGATCCCCGGTCTCCAGAGAATGGGTTCCGAGTACGGATGAGTTCCTTTTTCACAGATGAATGGCAGCAGAATGTTACAATTGACCTCACCAATTCGTTTGGATCGGGCTCCCAGCCATCCACATTGGGTATTCGGGATGTTCACTGAGCTGATCCATAAATGGATATCATCTTCCACACCATAGGCCTTCAGACGCTCCTGATCCGTGATCAAATCGATGGAGAACTTTTCGACGCGTTGAGCCAGCTGGGTCTGGAGGATGTCCTCCACTCTGAGGTACGGTACGAAGGCTCCGAGGTCTTTACAGTACTCCACGGCTCGCGGGTAGGTGACGGCTGCTGCCACGAAGAGGAAACAGGATTTGAATTCGTTGTGACCAGCCTGGAAAAAAATTTAGGTAGGGGGTGGGTGGGGGTACTGTAGCTTAGGGTTACTGTAGTTCCGGCACCATTAGGTCTAGCTGTCTGCGTCTCTCTTACTTTTTCTCTCTTTCTCTCTCTCTCTCTTTCTCTCTCTCTCTCTCTCTCTCTCTCTCTCTCTCTCTCTCTCTATCTCTATCTCTATCTCTCTCTCTCTCTCTTTCTCTCTTTTTTTTCTCTCTCTTTCTCTCTCTCTCTTTCTCTCTCTCTCTCTCTCTCTCTCTCTCTCTCTATCTCTATCTCTCTCTCTCTCTCTTTCTCTCTTTTTTTTCTCTCTCTTTCTCTCTCTCTCTCTTTCTCTCTCTCTCTCTCTCTCTCTCTCTCTCTCTTTCTCTTTCTCTTTCTCTCTCTCTCTCTCTCTCTCTCTTCCTCTCTCTCTCTCTCTCTCTCTCTCTCTCTCTCTCCCTCTCTCTCTCTCTCTCTCTCTCTCTCTCTCTCTCTCTTTTTTCTCTCTCTCTCTCTTTGAGACAAAACTTTGTTCGAAATGCTCCAAATGAGCTAAAAATTTGTGGGCGCACACAACTGAATGTATGGAACCTAATAACAAAATTTCAAGAAGTTGGAAAATTTTTCAATTTTTTCGAAAAAAAATTTCCCAACTTTTTTCTAAAATTTTAGATTCCCTGGATTTCCCATATTTTACTTAGTCTGTTCTGAAATTTCCAGCAAAATCAGACCATTTTGAAAGGAGTTATGCGCCTTTAAAGGGCCGGTGAAAGAGAAAGAGGGCGCAGAGAAGCTAGAATGTCTGCGTCTCTGCACCCTCCCACGATCTTCAAAGGCTCATAACTCCTTTCAAAAGGGACGGAACGAGCTGGAAATTTCAGTATGGACTAAACTAGAAATGGGGATTCTGGGTGTCAGAATGACGAGACGCAGACAGCTAGACAGTCTACCCGTCTGCGTCTCTCTCCCCCTCTCTCTTACCTGAAACCATCCAGCGGGGCAATCTCCCTCAATCAAACTGGTATTCGACTCCAACACGGGCATAAAATCCACCTTAACCAGTGCCGGATAGTCCTCCTGGTCTCGAATTTTTCCGGTGGCCACGCCCACCGTTCCCGGGTAGCCCCAATAGTTTTCCTTCGCATCAATTGACCCTATTTCATACTGGGACTGTTGTCCCGTGGTCAATTCGTAGTCATTTAGGGGATCATTGAATGTGTTGAACTTGAAAATCTCCTGAGAGCTGCCGGCAATGATTGTGGACCTGTAACGGGTCGTCTCGTTGTCTACGTGGGTCCACCAGTCGAATGAGACACCTTGCTGGGTCAGGACCTGGAAATAGTGGGGTTACAGTAGTTGTGAAGAGGTACTGTAGAATTCAGAGGGGTACTGTAGTTTTGAGAAGAGGGATACTGTAGTTTTTGAAAGGTTACTGTAGTTTTCTAATTGTAAGAGGAGTACTGTAGTTTCTTGAAGGTTACTGTATCATCCTGAGGGTTACTGTATCATCATGAGGGTTACTGTAGTTTCCAAAAGGGGTACTGTAATTTCCGAAGGATTACTGTAGTTTTCTAAGGGGTACTGTAGTTTTCAAAGAAGGTCTGTAGTGTCTCAAGGGGTACAGTAGTTTCCTAAGGGGGACTGTATCTCTGATTTTTCGAATAAGCTACAGTAAACTCCTTGGGTTACTGCAACTCCAGAACAAATTTTTTGAATTTTTGAACCCCTGCAAAATGTTTGAATTTTCGAAATCCCGCCAAAATTTTCGAATTTTCGAATTCCCGCCAAAACTTTCGGGATTCTTAAATTCCCACCAAAATTTCCAGATTTTTAGGAAATTTGAATTCCCGCCAAATTTTTCGAATTTTTGAATTCGTGCCAAAATACCTTACCTTGGATTACTGTACACTTCTCTGGTTGGTATGCCCGACCTTCCAGAATATACTGTATACAGTACGGGTTACTGTACCTACCTAACCGCCTACAGTACCCCGGCTTACTGTACCTATCTAACCGCCTACAGTACCCCGGGTTACTGTACCCCTACCCATTTGGAATTTTTGAATTCACGCCAAAATTTTTGAATTTTTGCTACAGTACCACGGATTACTGTACTTACCCACCCCCTGTCCCTTTAGACCTAACTCACCTGTCTCCTATCCCTGGCCTCCCTTCTCGGCCGATTCAAGAACTCATTATTCTCTCTAAGAGGCTGATATCCGAACTTTTCCATGTACTGATGACCATGTCCAAGTGCCAAATTGTCATAGAAATGGTTATAGAAAAACACGTTCTTATCCGCCGAAGTTTTCGAATTCGCATGAATATCCAAAGTGTGGAGACCCGTATTCGAGAATAGAGTGTTTCTGGTCATGTTGATTGCCACGTCATGAGCGACTATGGTGTCATGGTAGAGGGCGAAATTGTGACTGATGATGTTGTTGAGGAGGGAGATCTGAAAAAATGATGGTTTTTGGGTTTTAGAGCATCCTTCTAGCTGTTCTGGGAGCCAAGATACGCGCGTTTGAAGTTTCGGGCCCGCGAGCGAGAGACGCAGACAGCGAGACCCTCTAGCTGTCTGCGTCTCTTGCGCGCGTTCGAAAACTTCAAACACGTGTATCTCGGTTCACAGAACAGCTAGAAACACGCTTCAGACGACAAATATAGATGAAATTTCACAAGGAATCTGAATATTTTGTTTTTGAAACCACTTTTCAAAAAAAAATATTGAGAAATTAGAAGAAAAAAAAATTAGATCTCGCAATGAAAATTTGATATTCTGATTCCTCATAAAATTCTACACATAAAAGTCTCTTGCGCGCGTTCGAAAACTTCAAACACGCGTATCTCGGTTCACAGAAGAGCTAGAAAAACGCTTCAAGAGACAGTTCTGCGTAGAATTTGATGAGGAATCAGGTTATCTAAACTTTGTAGCGAGATCTGAATATTTTCCTAATTTTTCAATTTTTTTTTTGAAATACGGTGTCGCAAACAAAACATTCGGGTTTCTCGTAAAATTTCATCATTATTTGCCTTCTGAAGCATGTTTTTAGCTTTTCTGGGAGCTGAGATACGCGCAATTTTGAATTTGAAGTGAGAGAGCGCAGACCGCTGGGCACACTGCCCGTCTGTGTCTCTATCAAAAATTTTCCCTCGCCCACAAATTTTAGTTTGTAGTTTGTACTGGAATAGGGAGCAAATCCCTAGGCCCCGCCCCTTTTCTGAAAATTTGCAGTCTGTCCCTCTGAGTTTTTGAATTAGGGTCAGTGTTATGTAGAGCGACATCCGGACATACGGACTGACTGGACATCTGGATATACGGATATACAGACAGACAGAGATAAATTCGGAAATCTAGACAGAAAAAAAGGCTGGAAATCTGGACATCCGGATGTACAGACAGACAAGCTGGATTTCGAATAAACAGATGCACAGACAGACGGACATTCTAGACAGAATTGGGACCACGCTCCTAGGCCCCGCCCACTGCTAACCAAAAAACTCACCGATTGATAATTATTGCCACTCAACGCCAGAGTTGTCGAATTACTATTATATACAAACACACAATTCTTGACCAGTGCTCCCAGACGGACCACCGGACTACTAGAAGTGGCCGAAATGTATAGGCCACCACGATTATGAGCAATTGAGTTGGAACGGAATAGGAAGAACTGGAAAAATAGGTTTTTGGTGGAAATCTGGAGGTTTAAGGCCGATATTAGGCTTTTCCTGGCGTTTTAAGCCAATTTTAGGCTTATCTAGGCCCTAGCAGGCCAACTTTAGACCTTTTCAGCCCAAAAACTCACCACAGTATTATGCAAGTGCAACTGAATAGCCTGACTAGACGTGGAAATATTTCCGAACAAATGGATCCCATTAAACGAGAAACTGGAGCTCTCAATGACCAAATTTGGGCTCATTTCCCCAAGATTCGAGTACTCAATAGCTCCTCGGTCGTTATTGTCCATTCGAGACCCGCGGATGATCACCTCGCCGACGGTGTCTGAAAAAATATCGGTTGGATATCTAGTGCATGTTGTTTCTCATGAAATTCTGAGCATTTTTGTCTCTTGAAGCATCTTTCTAGCTTGTCTGTGAGCCGAGATACGCGCGTTTGAAGTTTCGGGGCGCGCACAAGAGACGCAGACAGTTAGACCCTCTAGCTGTCTGCGTCTCTTGCGCGCGCGCCAAAACTTCAAAATGCGTTTATCTCGGCTCCCAGAAGAGCTAGAAAAATGCTTCAAACCGCAATTCGACGTAGAATTTTATGGGGAATCAGGCTATCTAATTTTCAGAGCGAGATCTAATTTTTTTTCCTTTTTTTTTTTTTTGAAATCTGGTGTCGCAAACAAAATATTCAGACTCCTCGTAAAATTTCATTCACATATGTTTTTTCAAGTATGTTTCTAGCTTGCCTGTGAGCCGAGATACGCGCGTTTGAAGTTTCGGAGGGCGCGCGCGAGAGACGCAGACAGCAAGACGCTCTAGCCGTCTGCGTCTCTTGCGCGTGCCCCAAAACTTTAAACACGTGTATCTCGGTTCAGAGAAGAGCCTCAAAAATGCCGCAAGAGACAATTCTGCGTAGAACTTCACGAGGAATCAGGATATTTAATTTTCGTAACGAAATCTAATTTTTTTTTCTAGTTTCTTAATGTTTTTTTTTTTTTGAAAATGGTTTCAAAAACAAAATATCCGGATTTCTCGTAAAATCTCATCTATATTTGTCTTTTGAAGCATGTTTCTAGCTCTTTTGCGCTCCGAGATACGCGCATTTTGATTTCGAGGTGAGAGACGCAGACAGCAAGACGCTCTAGCTGTCTGCGTCTCTCTCTCTCTCTTTCGCTCTCGTTCAAATTCAAAAATGCGCGTATCTCAGCTCCTAGAAAAGCGTTGGACTCGCAGTTTCAAGGAAGACGCAGACAGCTAGACAGTCTAATTGTCTGCGTCTCTCTCTCATGCCTGCGATCTCTCGCTCGGCATAACTCCAAACGCCTATATCTCGGCAACCAGAAGAGCTAGAAAGTTGGTTCAAGATACAAAAATGATCAACAAGAAATTCTACACATTTTACTCTCTCGATCCATTTTTCTAGCTCTTCTGGGAGCTGAGATATAGGGGCTCAAACTTTGGGAGCCGACTAATCGAGGGGGTGGGGGAGACGCAGACGCCTAGACACTCTTGCTTTCTGCGCTTCTTCTCCCTTATCTCTCTTTTCAAAAAAAAAAAGGAAAATTATAGTATCTGGGCTCCTGAAAAAGCTAGAAAAGCGGTCCAATATAGGTAGAATTTCCAAGAAATCGCTATTTTCTAAATGAAAAAAATTGATCTATTGCAAATGCGCTCTATTGTACACTTGATGAATTCCGGCATTTTTCGAAATGATTTCTGTTGCTCACGTTGCTCAGAATTGCTCGGCAGAGCCGACACCTCCGCAATAAACCCATAAACTCCATCAGCAGCAGTTGCTCTCAAGTGCACAGCAATCTCCTCCGATGAGACCGCCTGTGACGGATCCACCGAATGATAGTCACTTCGGAATTCCGCCAGAAGGGACATTGGAGCAAACGACTCGGAACTGTAGAGACGCAGGGCATCAGACCGTCCTAAATCCGTCGGGGAGGAGTAGAGGTGGTATTGTACTATTCGAAAAGCCACGCGACGACCGGAGGAGGTGAAGATTTTGACACAATCGACGGGGTAGGAATCGTATTTGTAGTAGAGCTGGAAATATTAGATTGAGGGTGAGAGACGCAGACGGTTAGACAGTATAGCTGTCTACGTCTCTCAATTCTAGGCGTGTTTGTCTCTTGAATCGTCTTTCTAGCTGTTCTGGGAGCTGAGATACGGGCGGTTCAAGTTTGGATGTGTTCGCGCGTTAAAGAAGGAGAGACGCAGACAGCTAGACACCCTAACTGCCTGCGTCTCTTCCGCTCACCCCTATCTTATTAATGTCTATCCCAGCTTCCAGAACGGGCCAAAGTGTGTGAAAATGAGAGACGCAGACGATCATAGTGTCTAGAGTGTCTAGCTGTCTGCACTCTCTCACCTCAAATGTAAAGCGCCTATATCTCGGCCCACAGAAGAGCTAGGACAATGGTTCAAAAGACAAATATGTGTAGAATTTCTTGTAGATCATATTTGTCTCTTGGATCATCTCTCTATCTTTACTCCTACCCGAGATACGGCCGCTCAAAATTTGAGCAAGAGACGCAGACAGCGAGAGTGTCTAGCTGTCTGCGTCTCTCTTTATTATTTCCACATATCAGTTTCTGAACGCATTTTGATGGCATTTCTAGAACCGGACGTTTGGCAAACGAAGGTGTAAGTGAGGAGACGCAGACGATCAGAGTGTCCAGCTGTCTGCACTCTCTCGCCTCAAAAGTAAAACACCTGTATCTCAGCTCTTAGAAGAGCTAGAACAATGGTCCAAGAGACAAATATGTGTAAAATTTCTTGTTCATCATATTTGTCTTTTGGATCAACTTTCTAGCTTCGTTCCTAGCCGAGATACGGCTGCTGAACGTTTCGTCAGGAGACGCAGACAACGAGAGTGTCTAGCTGTCTGCGTCTCTCTTTTTTTCTTCGCACTTTTCAGTTTCTGAACGCATTTTGATAGCACTTCTAGGAGCGGGTTAATGCAAACTGAGTGTTAGTTAGGAGACGCAGACAACGAGATTGTCTAGCTGTCTGCGTCTCTTCCCCTTCTGAAATGAAAACCGCCTAGATCTCAGCTTCCAGAAGAGCTTTCAAAATGGTTCAAGAGACAAAAATAGGGTGTTTTTATGGAAAATATCCTGGTATGAGAGTGAGAGACGCAGACAGTTAGACAATCTAGCTGTCTGCGTCTCTTTACCCTTGCGCGCGCTCACTAGCCCCAAAATTCAGAACGGCCATATCTCAGCTCCCAGAAGAGCTAGAAAGATGCTCCAAAGCACTGGAACAAGTAGTTTTTCATGGCAAGGCTTCTGAAAAGAGAATGAAGAGCGCAGACAGTTAGATAGTCTAGCTGTCTGCGCTCTCTCACCCCAAATTAAAAAATGCGCGTATCTCAGCTCCCAGAACAGCTAGAAAGATGCTCCAAAAGCCCAAAAACTCACCATAATCCGATTTTTCACATCAAATCGCTTCACAGCCGCACACATATCCAGCATCCCTTGACTGTAATAGGGTATACTCATCGGTTTCCTCATGGCGTCCTGTGAGGTACTTGGGGCTTGGACGAAAGTGGTCATTATGGAGACACCTTGCCCTTGATTGAAGGTGACGTTGAGGTTGGCCAAAGTGATACGATCATTTGGGGAGATCACTTGGACACCGTTGACAGAGCAGTTGGTCACGTTGACATGGTCGAGGATTGGAGAGCGATGGAAGATTTGGAGGCCTGGAAAACGGGAATTTTCTGAGTCATTTTGAGGTATGCCAGGCAGCTAGACTGCGAGACGCAGACAGCTAGACACAGAAAACCGTATCGAAATTGGAGGTTTTCCAGAGGTTCTAGGCCGTTTTTAGGGGTTTCCAGGTCATTTTTCACGAATTTCCAGGTCATTTTGAGGTATGAAAATTTGAGAAACGCAGACAGCTAGACACAAAAATTGCACCAAAATTTGAGGTTTTTCGGTCATTCTGCAGGGGTTCCTAGGCCATTTTCTGGAGGTTTCTCAGCAATAAAATAGGCTCCGCCCACTTCTTTGAACTGAATTTTTTTTTAAATGTTAGAATTTTCTAAATGTTAGAATTTTTGGAGAGAATTTAAGCTCCGCCCACTTTTCTGGGACCAATCACATGAAAATTAAGCTCCGCCCACATTTTAGCCCGAAGTCAAAGGGGAGGCTCCGCCCATTTCCTTCGAAGTCCCTAATTTCTCAGAATTTGGCAGCGCCCCGTTGATTTGAAAAAATCCCGGATTTGCAAATTAGGCCACGCCCCTTTTATTTACAAAAAAATAAATTTTCGAATCTCCGCCTATTTTCTTGAAATCTCGGAATTTTCCAAAATGAACCCCGCCCAATATGTGAAAATTTTTGAAAAATAAGCCCCGCCCATTTTCTTGATAACAAATTTTGAAAAAGGCTCCGTCCATGTTTATGAGAATTTTTCAAAAATAAGCCCCGCCCCTTTTTCAATGAAAACTCGAATTTCGAGAAATAGGCTCCGCCCATCTTTGTGAAAATAGGTAAGTTTTAAGCTCCGCCCACATTTTTCTGAATGATTTCAAATATTAGACCCCGCCCATTTTTTGTGAGAACAATTTTTGAAAAAAATAGGACACGCCCACTTTCCTGTTAACAACTTCAGAAATAATCCCCTCCCACTTTTTTCAGAACAATTTCAGATAATAGACCCTGCTCATTTTTATGTTAGGACTTTTTCAAAATAGGCTCCGCCCACTTTTCTGATGTTCTTTTTGGGAAATAGGCTCCGCCCATTTTTCTTAGTGATCACAGGAATGGGGTAAAAAGGGGTGGAGCCTATTTCTTTGAATTGCATTTCTCATTAGGCTCCGCCCCTTTTCTCTCAACGATTCCCAAAATGAAACCAAAGTGGGCGGAGCTTGAAGGATCCTTGGAGGACCCGCCCACCCACATGGGAAAATTTAGGCTCCGCCCACTTTTCAGGTCTCTTTTTTTTAAAGAAAATAAGCTCCGCACTTTCAATTAAGCAGAATTTTGACCCAAGGACCCACCCAGTCACTCACCTGCACTCTGCCACGAGTCGTTATGCCCCGCCCCTCCGCCCACAATCTCCACATTCTGCAGAATTGATTTCTCCTTCCTGCTGCCCCGCTTCTCCCCGAATTCGTGTTCCAGCGAGGCCTGGGCGAACGTGACTCCGCCCCAATTTCCAATATATTCATTGCTCAGACTCCGATTGGATCCACAGTAAATATAGTTGAAATGCTCCGAATCCATGCACATCCATTGGGAATCATTGCCAGATAACCTCAGATTACAGCGGTCTAGTGAGGGCTCATCGCCCCGACACTCCCTCGGCTCCATGTACGTCTTGATGAGTCTCAGCTGGGGGTTATAGTCCCATCTCGGTGTCAACCAGTGGTAGACGTTCTGGGTCTCCAGGCCCAGCTCCCGGCAGACCACTTGAGCATTTCGAATGGTAAACTGGCGGTCACAACTCGGGACGGTCTCTCCGATGGTCTTATTGTAGATTTGGAGGAAGCCGGATCTACCGTAATCCGATCCGTTGGCGGTGAGGGATACGGTGAAGCGTTGGTAGTACGGGTCGTCGCGGTGGAGAGTGGGGAAGTCACGGTAGACGAGGTCGGGCTTGGAACGGTCTGAGGCGCGTTTAGGCCTGGTAGGCTCTTCAGGGTGAAGGGCCTTTTTAGGCTTGTCAGGCTGGGTAAGCTGGTTAGGCAGGTTAGGCTCTTCAGGGTGAAGGGCCTTTTTAGGCTGGTCAGGCTGGTCAGGCTGGCTAGGCTGGTCAAGCCTATTATTAAGCCTAGGCCTACCATCAATCCATTCAGGCTCTTGGGCCTGGGAGGGCCTGCTAGGCTCGTAGGCCTTTTTAGGCTTGTCAGGCTGGCTTGGCTGACCAGGCTGGCCAGGCTGACTAGGCTGGCTAAGCTGGCTAGGCTTGTAGGCCTTCCCAGGCTGCTTGGGTCCCCATCCAGAATCTCCTTCCTTAGGCCCCGCCCCCTCAGGCGCCGCCCTCTTAAGCCACGCCCCTTCAGGCCCCGCCCTCTCAGACTCCTCTTCTCTAGACACCCAAACTATTCCCCTCTTCTTCCGGAACTCGGTCGGTATCCGCCCCTTGATCTCGGCTAGCTCGGTGGTGTTGATTGGTTTGAATCTGGAAAATTTTTTTTGGTCTTGACACGATTTTATTTTTCCCAAGTAGCCCACTTGATTTCCTACATTTTGGTCCAAAAACCATTCGAAAATCTTCAAAACTGGCAGAGTTATGGATTTTCGAAAAATTTCGAAATTTCAATTTTCGGAAAATCTACAGTATCTTGATCAATTTCGCTGCGAGACCCATAAAAAATAGATTTTTGAAATCAGCAAGTTAAGACGGTTCGAATGAGTATAATCATGACTAGGTTTGAATGATTTTGGGGGATTTTAGATTTTTTGGGTCCCGCCACGAAAATCGAAAAATCACCGTATCTCGGTCAGTTTTGTTCCTATCTTTTAGCAAATTATATTTTTAGAATCAGCGGTTCAAGGCGGTTCGAATGAGTATAATCATGTCATACCTGGCGCTATATTGAAAATTTTTGGATTTTCGTGGCGAGACCCAAAAATTCCAAAAATTCAAATTTGGTCAAAATATGTCATGATTATACTCATTCAAACCGTCTTGATGAGCTGATTTCAAAAATCTCAATTTCGTTGAGTTTGGACAGAAACTGGCCGAGATACGGTAGTCTCAAGGTCCATGCGCCTTTAAGGTAAAAATCGAAAATTTTCCAAACCTAGTCATGATTATACTCATTCGAACCGTCTCAACGAGCTGATTCGAACTAGATAATTTTCATGGGTCTCGCAGCGAAATCGACTGAGATACTGTATTTTCGAAAACTCGAAATTTTTCGAAATTTTTCGAAAATCCATAACTCTGTCAGTTTTGGTCCGTTTTGACTGGTTTTTGGCTCAAAAATCGAGAGAAAAAAACTCACCTTATCGGTTGCCAATATGACCCCCGTGCCACCAGATTTCCAAGCACCAAGATCCTAACATTCGGCCATATATGCACCTCAACATTCTCCTGAATGTACAAAGTGGCTCCCGGCATAATAGTGACATCCCTGGTGATACGGTAGGGACGGAACGGGCGGTAGTAATGTGGGAATTCGTACCAACGCTCTGTGATCAATGTCAGGTTCTTGTCCTCGTAGACACGCCCATGCAAATCGTGAACCGTCGGTTCGACGTAAGTCGCGTTGGCTAACTGTCCGTCCCGATAAGGTTTCCACCAGAAATTAATCGATAAATCGTTGGAGACGTAAAATGGGCTCCATTGAGCCCGTGTGTAGGTATTCCAGTCGTCGAAATCGAAAACTCTCTGGGAGATCACCGCCTCGTTTCCGGTGCCCCACCAGTTGAAGGTGGCGTTCATGGTGTCGTAGATGTCGGTGTACTGGAATTATCTCGATTCTCGTTAGAGTTAGGAGATTGAGTCAAGAGAGTCAAGAGAGAGCTCTTGAAGCATCTTTCTAGCTTTTTTGGGAGCTGAGATATAGGCGATTGAAGTTAAAAAAGACCGTCTAAAACTTTGAGCGCTTATATCTCAATGGAGAGCAGAGCTAGAATGTTGGTCCAAGAGACAAATATGCTTTCCATAAAATTTCACGTATATTTGTCTCTTGGACCATTTTTCTATCTCTTCTAAGAGCCGAGATATAGGCATTTGAAGTGATGGTGTGCGAGAAGGAGGGAGAGCGCAGACAGCTAGATCGTCTGACTGTCTGCCTCTCCCTTTTCTCATCTCAAAACTCAAACTGCCGGTAGCTGGGGTCCTAGGAAGCCTAGCAGGATGAAAAAACACAAATTTGAGAGACGCAGGCACCTAGACTGTCTAGCTGTCTGCGCCCTCTCTCCCTTGCGCGCCCTCTTGCGCCTTGCTTAACTTCAAACGACTATATCTCAGCAACCAGAAGAGCTAGAAAGTTGGTTTAAGAGACAAAAATGATTTACAGAAAATTTTACATATTTTATTCTCTTGAACCAATTTTCTAGCTCTTCTGGGAGCTGAGATATAGGGGCTCAAACGTTGGAAGCCGATAGAGGGGAGAGGGGAGACGCAGACGCCTAGACTGTCTAGCTGTCTGCGTCTCTTTTCCCTTATTTCAAAACGAAAATTATGGTATCTGGGCTTCAAAAAAGCTAGAAAAACGGTCCAATATAGGTAGAATTTTCTCGAAAATTATATTTTCTAAAAAGAAAAATTGATCTGTTGCAAATGCGCTCTATTGAACAATTTTGACCTCCATGGAATTCTAGGTGGTTTCAGCGGTATTTACGATGTAATATGGATGATTCCAGCTGTGAAAATTTTAAATATTGGTCCTGAAGAAAAAATCCAACTTTTCGAAATTTTGCCTTGAATTTTTATGTACCCAAAACTCTAGTAATTCTCATTATTCCACAAAATTTTCATCAAAAGTTTGTTATTTTTGAGGTTGTTATAGTTTTTCTAAGAAAAAAAACTTTCCCTCCTCCTCATTTTTTCTTAACACAACACACTGCTTCTCTCCCCCTCTTCCCCTTCCTCTACCTCCCCTCTCCTCGGCGGCGACCCTCCCCCTTTATAAGCGCCCTCTCTCCCCTTTTCTCCCGGCGCATCGGTGGTTCAGTGGTAGAATGCTCGCCTGCCACGCGGGCGGCCCGGGTTCGATTCCCGGTCGATGCAATTCTTTTTGTTTTTTCTTTTTTTTCTTCTTATGTTCTCTAAGTCCCGCCCCAACTCACCCTGGACCCCGAAACCAGCTCGAAATCCATCAACTCATTATAAAACCGATTGAAATGCACATCGATTTTCTGAGCTCCAAACACTCCGACAGCATAGGACCTCGGCCACATGTCCACATAATCGGCTCTCTGTCGAATGAATTTATTTTTTTCGATATAATTATACTGGATGAAGCTAGGCACATCAATTTGACGAAGATATTGAGAAGTAGCGTCGATTTTGATCATCCAATGACCCCAATTAAAGAAAAATCGATTCCGTTCGCAGACCAATTTCTTCTCCATTCCACGGATTTCAAGCATTCCGAATCGATGAGGAGCAATGTTGGAAGTGAAGTTATTTGAGGAAATATTGGCGAAAGCATAGTAGCCATCGAGGAGAATTTTGAAGTCGTCATTCCGTTCGAATCGGTTCTCGGTTAGCTGGAAAATTGACGTGAGTTAGGAAATCGTGGTCTGAAAGTTCGTGAATTTTGGACTAAAAATGTCTCAATTTCGGCTCAAAATCTGTAAGATTTTGCCTGAAAATTCCTAAATTTCGGCCCAAAAATCTGTATATTCTGGCCTGAAAATCCGAAAGTTTTGTCCAAAAATGGTCATTTTTCCTATAAAAATCCCGTAAATTCAGACGAAAATTGCCTATAATTCTCCGATTTTAGGCCGAAAAATAAAGAGTTTCCACATCAAAAAATATAGGACTTTTGGCTAATTTTGGAAAAAACCCTAATTTTTGGGCTCCAAAATCCATAATTTTAGGCTCGAAATCTCTAATTTTTAACTTAAAAATCACCGATTTCGGGAACAGAAACCTCGAATTTAGACGATAAAATCCCTGATTTTGAGGTCAAAAACTCCTATTTTAGGCTCAAAATCCCTAGTTTTGGGCCTAAAAATCACTAAATTTTGGAATAAATATCTTCAAATTCTGGCCTAAAAACCGATTGATTTTGGCCTAAAAATCAGTATACTTTGGCCTGAAATTCTGTAAATTTAAACTCAAAAAATCTTAATTTTTCTGATCAAAATCCGGTAAATTTGGGCCCATGATCATCTGATTTTGGGTCCAAAATTTAAAAATTTCGAACCTAAAAATATATAACTTTTCGGCAAATTTTGGCCTGAAAAACTCTAATTTCAGGCCCAAAATCTCTAGTTCAAGGCTAAAAAATCTCAAATTTTGTGCCCAAAAATCTCCAATTTCAGGCTCAAAAATCACTAGCCTAAAAATTCGTAAGTTTTGGCCTAAAATCCCTTAATTTATTTAGGCTTAAAAATCACTCAAATCGGCTCAAAATCTCTAATTTTTGGGGTCAAAAATCCCCAATTCAGGTTCAGAAATCCATGAGTTTTGGCCCAAAAATCTGTAAACTTACGCTCAAAAATCTTTAATTTAGGCTCAAAAATATCTATTTTTAAGCTCAAAAACTTTCAATTTCAGACGCTAAAATCTCTAATTTTAGGCTCAAAACCCAAGGATAGGGTCTGGAAATTTCGAGAATTCAGGAGCCTGAAACCTTATAATTCGGTTAGGAAATCAAGATTTTTGGGCTCAAAACCCATCGATTTTTCTATTAAAAAAAACATTTTCAAATTCCCGCCGAGCTCAAAAATCTCTAATTTTCGGCTCAAAAATCTTTGATTCAGGGCTTAAAATCTCTAATTTTAGGCTCCTAAACTCTAATTTTGAGCTCAAAATTTTCAAATTTTGGGCTCAAAAAATCCCAATTTTTTGGCTCAAAACCCCCTATTTTCCTGGCTTTTCAAATTCCCGCCAAGCCTCTAACCCCTCCATCCGGCTCCGCCCCTCTGCCCCGCCCCTCCATTCCTCACCCAAAAGCTATGCTGCTGCTTAGCCAACAAGTCATACGTATCGGGTAGAGCCACCGCAATTCCACTCCTCGAATTATTCGCAAACGTATTCGACCACAGTATCCAATGAAAAATGTTAGCAGATGCATACAAGTCCCGATGACTTTCAATGATAGGACCCGTGTTATCCACCACACTACAATTATCAAAATGATAAGTGATTTCTGCCAACGGGGTGCCCTGAGGGACCACATGTTGAGGGGAATGGAGCCAGAGGACCGCTTCGGTGTTCCTTGTGAAATTCACTTTTTGCAACCAAATCCTTTCGTTATTCCATCGATTACTCAACCGGCCATCGGAAAATGTGAGATTTGAATAATGGACTGCAGAAAATCCATATTGATTATCCTCAACCCTTGATTGATAGAGGTGAATAAACCGATCTACGTACTCCTGAGTATCCAGGAAAAGGACTAGGACCACTAGCTTTGGGGTCCCGTAACTCCTTGTGTACCTCATCCGCATTGCATTTTCGGTGGACACCACTGGGAAATAGATTTGATCTTTACGCGCGCTCCAGGATTTTCCAGTCGAGACCTCGGTAAAAATTGCGTCTTCATCGGAGATATTCGACGGGGGGTTGACGATTTGAATGGCCATTTTGGAAGCGAGGCCGTACTGGTAGCCAACGGATCGGATCATTAGGTTGTAGACGCATTCTTGGAGGGGGTCTGGAAAATTTTTTTTTTTTTGGTTCAGAATTGGTTTTAAAAGATTCCCCATGGAATTCTACGTAGATTTGCCTCTTGAACCATTTTGATAGCTCTAATGGGAGCTGAGATATAGGCGTTTGAAGTTTTGGCCGTGCTACAAAAAAGCGGCTGGGGGCAAACGGTGGAAAGTACCCCGCAAGCTTATCTACATAGGGTCCATAATGCGTCATGGCTCGTGCTCCTGCGAATAATGAAAAACCCACAGAGATAAAAACGTAAAGCAAATCGACCGCACTGTTAATCATTCAACAGTGAAAGTCCAATCAGTCGATAGATGATTATGGTGCAACATTATGACAAAATTGAATGGTCCCGTTAAATGCATTCTAAATCTTCAAAACCGTCAAACGTCCGAGTACCGAAACGATGGTCCCTAGCCGAAGAACGTCCACCGTACTGACCCCTTGAATTCAATTCCATCGCCTCCTTCGCCCCTCTTTACCTCTACCCTTCTATCCAGTGTCCCAGAAC
>GL379815.1:559442-632477 GCA_000143925.2 Caenorhabditis brenneri
CTGCTACTGTACACAGACACATGTGCAACAGGCACAGTGGCAGACAGACGACATGAAGACACACAGACACACACACTCTCAGCAGCACTCTTCACAGCTCCCAAGCTCATGCGCAATCACGAACACAGCGCTTCATGAATCTTCCCAGATCTTTGTACACATGAGATCACATATATCTGGAATGTCAGGGGGGTCATACAGGAACAGAATTATCATAATCAACCCTTGCACGGGTTTGCATCACTGTGCGTTTCCATTACTAGTTCACTCCTCTATTTCAGCGATATAAGTTTGATCGTCAGGACTCATCGCCCCTCTCTCTCTCTCTCTCTCTCTCCCTCTCTCTCTCTCTCTCTCTCTCTCTCTCTCTTCCGTTTACTGACACTGGCAGGCTCCCAGAACAGCTATCAGAACAATCTCAGAGAGGCGCAGACACCTAGACACTCTAGCTGTCTGCGTCTCTCCCCCAAAAACCAACCTTCCGGGCAATCCTCCGTCTCGGCAGCCACCAAAAACTTCCTCTGATTCAGATTACTCTCCATCACCTCAATCAAATCCAATCGTTGATCCGGAATTCGAAAAATGTTATTGGCCTCGAGCTCAGGCTGCTCCTTTAAACTCAGCCAAGACACAATATCGTTTTGCTCCAGAGCCGAAACTGAGGGATTGTATCGCATCCCGGACTGAGCACTATGGGATATCGTCACGTTTTCTACAGTAATCCCTGCGGATCTAATGTGAAAACCGTTTCGACGATTATTGTAGATGAGGGAGTTTCGGATGGCCGGCTTTTTCACCAGGTCGTTGTAAACGACGTCGATTCCGTCCCAAAAATTGTTCTGGAAGAGAAAATTTGGGAAGTTAGGCCATGGTTCAGAAAGTTAGGCCATGGAAAGCTAGGCCATGGAAAGCTAGGCCATGGAAAGTTAGGCCATCAATTTAGATAGTTAGGCCACCGATTCAGAAACTTAGGCCACGATTTTAGAAAGTTAGGCCATCAATTCAAAATGTTAGGCCTCCAATAGAGAAAGTTAGGCCACCGATTCGGAAACTTAGGCCATCGATTTGGAAACCTAGGCTGTCGTTTTGGAATCCTAGGCCATCAATGTGAGAAGTTAGGCCACGATTTGGAAAGTTTGACCATGGGAAGTTAGGCCATGGGAACTTAGGCCACCAATTTAGAAAGTTAGGCCATCAATTCGGAAAGTTAGGCCATGAATAGCTAGGCCATGAAAAGTAAGGCCAAGGAAAATTAGGCCTTGAAAAGCTAGGCCATCAATTTGGAAAGTTAGGCCATGGAAAGCTAGGCCACCAATCTGGGAAGTTAGGCCATCAATTCGGAATGTTAGGTCACGATTTTAGAAAGTTAGGCCATCAATTTGGAAACCTAGGCCATCTCTTTGAGAAGTTAGGCCATCAATTTGGAAAGTTAGACCATCACTTTAGAAAGTTAGGCCATCAATTCGGAAAGTTAGACCATCAATTTGGAAAGTTAGGCCATCAATTCAGAAAGTTAGGCCATCACTTTAGAAAGTTAGGCCATCAATTTGGAAAGTTAGGCCATCAATTTGGAAAGTTAGGCCATCAATTTAGAAAGTTAGGCCATCAATTTGGAAAGTTAGACCATCAATTTGGAAAGTTAGGCCATCAATTTAGAAAGTTAGGCCATCAATTTAGAAAGTTAGGCCATCAATTTAGAAAGTTAGGCCATCAATTTAGAAAGTTAGGCCATCAATTTGGAAAGTTAGACCATCAATTTGGGAACCTAGGCCATCAATTTGGGAACCTAGGCCATCAATTCAGAAAGTTAGGCCATCACTTTAGAAAGTTAGGCCATGAAAACCTAGGCCACCACTCACCCGAATCTCCAACCGATGGAACGTGTGATAATTCCAATCGATTTTGAATGCGGCACAAAATTCCGAGGTCCTAAAATTGAACAATCCTCCCTTCTCAATTCTCCAATTGTCCATTGTCGTCTGTCCGGTTACTGTAGGTGGATTGGCGAGCAGGGAGTACCGTACTCCCGCCCAACGGGGCTCAAGGCATCGGAGTCCTGGAAAAAATGGGAAATTAGGGCGGAGAGGGGAGGACCTAAAAGTGCGTCTGTCTGTTTATCTGTCTGTCCGGATGTATTTCTGTCTGTCTGCCTGTCCATATGTCTATTTGAATTCTCTGATGTCCGGATGTTGGTTCTCTTTCTGCCAGATGAATCCAAACATCCAGTTTTTAGTCAATCTGTCTGTCCAGATGCCCAGATACCTGTCTCCCTGTCTATCTGTCTGTCTGTTTATATGTATGTCTGTCTGAATGTCTGGATGTCCGGATGTCCATATTCCCCCTGTCCGTCTGTACAGATTCCCAAAAACCTGTCTGCCTGAGTGCCCGGATGTCCATCAATCCGTCTATTTGTTTGTTTGTTTATCTATCTGTCTGTCTGTCTGTCCAGGTATCCAGATATCTGTCTGTCCTAGAGTCCGGATGTCCAGATTTGTATCTGTCCAAATGTCTGGATATCCAGATGTCCATCTTCCCCCTGTCTGTTCAGATTTCCAAAAATCTGTCTGTCTGTCTGTCTGTCTCTCTAGCGAGTCCAGATGTCCAGATTTCTATCTGTCTAAATGTCTTTCTATTTGTCCAGATTTCCGAATTTCCAGATATCCGGATTCATCTGTCCGTCTGTGATGTCCTATAGCTTGTCTGTTTGTCCATCAGTCTGTCTGTCTGTCTGTTCATCTGTCTGTCTGTCTGTCTGTCTGTCTGTCTGTCTGTCTGTCTGTCTGTCTGTCTGTCTGTCTGTCTGTCTGTCTGTCTGTCTGTCTGTCTGTTCATCTGTCTGTCTGTCTGTCTGTCTGTCTGTCTGTCTGTCTGTCTGTCTGTCTGTCTGTCTGTCTGTCTGTCTGTCTGTCTGTCTGTCTGTCTGTCTGTCTGTCTGTCTGTCTGTCTGTCTGTCTGTCTGTCTGTCTGTCTGTCTGTCTGTCTGTCTGTCTGTCTGTCTGTCTGTCTGTCTGTCTGTCTGTCTGTCTGTCTGTCTGTCTGTCTGTCTGTCTGTCTGTCTGTCTGTCTGTCTGTCTGTCTGTCTGTCTGTCTGTCTGTCTGTCTGTCTGTCTGTCTGTCTGTCTGTCTGTCTGTCTATCCGTCTATCTGTCTGTCTCTCTAACCATCTGTCTGTCTGTCTGTCTGTCTGTATTTCTGATTTTCCGGATGTCCAGGTGTCTGTCTGTCTGTCCATCTGTCTGTCTGTTTGTCTGTCTGTCTGTCTGTCTGTCTGTCTGTCTGTCTGTTTGTCTGTCCATCTGTCTGTCTGTCTGTTTGTCTGTCTGTCTGTCTGTTTGTCTGTCCATCTGTCTGTCTGTTTGTCTGTCTGTCCGTTCATCTTTCTGTATGTCTGTCTGTCTGTCTGTCTGTCCATCTGTCTGTATTCTTAGATATCCGGATGTCCGTCTTCCCATCTCTCCTCCCGCCCCTCCAAACGCCCCTCCCCAAAACTCACCAACAACCTCAGTCCTCCTGCACCCCGCCGCACAATTCCTCTCCACTCCATCATGCCTACACTTCGTCAGATCCACCTCCTGTTCCTCGCATCTTATATTATCCATAACCATGGGAAGATCCCCCTCCTCCGGAAATATTCTCCAATTCTCAAAGTACTGTACATCGGCCACCAGACCCAGTTGATTACATGCCAGAATGGTTAGCTGAGGGGTCCAACTCCGGTTACATACCGTACCCCATTGATCGTCCACGAGGACTTCAAGTCGACCCTCGGTGACCTCGTCGTTTCCATCCGGGTTCACTAGACGGATCTGGGGCCTTTTCTCGAGGGTGAATGGGGTTGAGGTGAAGATCACTTTTTCGTCTTGATCGTACTCATTCCGAATCAGGTCACCCTGGACTATCATCCCGATTCCGTGCTGGAATTCCAGAATGGAGCCCGAGGCGATAGTGAGCTTGGCCCCTGGGACCACTTGGAGGTCCTTGGTGACGGTGTAACGGCCCTGAAATGATCTTTGCGATTTTTTTGGGGAAATTTGAGATTTTTTGAGGAGGGAAACCAAAAAAACCAACAAAAACTGACTATTTTCGAAAAATTGAGTTTTCTGGGTCTCGCCACGAAAATCTTAGAGCTACCGTAACCCGGCCAAGCTTCGAATTATTTTTCCCAGATTCCCCCTGATTCTGAAATTCTGAAATTTTTGAGCCATAAACCAGCCAAAACGGACCAAAACTAGCCGAGTTATGGATTTTCGAAAAATTTCGAAAATCGAAAATTCGAAAAATCTACCGTATCCCGGTGAATTTCGATCTGAGACCCATAGAATTTGTATAATTGAGATCAGCGTGTCAAGACGGTTCGAATGAGTACACACAAGCCTAGGTTTGGAAAATTTTAGATTTTTACTTTAAAGGCGCATGGAGTTCGAGAATATCGTATCTCGGTCAATTTTGCCCCGAGACCCATGAAAAATTTATTATTCAAATCAGCTAGTCAAGACGGTTCGAATGAGTATCCACAAGCATAGGTTTCGAAAATTCACATTTTTCGAAAAAATTGCATGCGCCTTTAAGGTAAAAATGAAAAATTTTCGAAACCTAGTCACGATTATACTCATTCGAACCGCCTTGACGCGCTGATTCTAATGGTATACTTTTCATGGGTCTCGGAGCGAAAATGGTCGAGATATTGTAGATTTTTCAAATTTTTGATTTTCGATTTTTTTCGAAAATCCATAACTCGGTTAGTTTTGGTCCGTTTTAGCTGGTTCATAGCTCAAAAAATGCAGAATTTTGCGGTAAATCTGGGAAAAATACTTCCAAACTTGGCCGGGTTACTGTAGTTCTTAGAGTTTCGTGGCGAGACCCCAAATCCTAATTTCATCATTTTTGGGTCTTTTTTTCTGGTTTTTTTCCCGGTTTTTCCCCAAAAATCATAAAAATTCACCTTCAACAAGTCATGATTCTCATAAATAATTCCACCAAGTCTATTAGGCTCCGATGCTTTTTTGAACTGTCGAAATGCTCCATTCAATAGGGAGATATAAGGCATCCTTTGATTACAAGCAGCCATATAAGGATCAATATCGATCGAGGCCAGTGAATATCGATTGAATTGATCGAAGAACTTGTCAATGAATCGAGGGATCTCCTGAAATCCCCAATTGTTTTCTCTGGCGTCTATCCATTTCGCGTGTCTCTCGAGTTCCGTCGCTATTTCGTATTTTGCTCTCTCATTGTTGAAACAATTTCGATGGATTTTCACATTGGATGAGGAGACAACAAGGGCTGCATAGGGAGTACTTCGCGGTGGAAGAGAGGGGAATGGGTCGAAGACGGTGTTCGCGCGGATCTGCAAAAAATTTGGGTTTTTTGGGGTGAAAAATTGAGTTTTTTTGAGGGAAAATGACCTAAAAAGCCGGATTAGGACTGTTTTTTGTGCCAAAATGATGGATTTTCGGGCCCAAAATTCGGGATTTTTGAGAACAATTTCTGATTTTTTAAGGAAAAGTGACCTAAGAAAACGAATTGGAGCAATATTTTTGAGCTCAAAAAAAGTGGATTTTGACCTCAAACTTAGCGGTTTTTCAGCCGAAAAATGAGATTTTCGAGCCCAAAACTAGGGAAATTAAATCCAAGAATAGAGGGTTTTTTGGACTGAAAATAGATTTTCAAGCCTGAAATCAGAGATTTTTGAGCCAAATTTAAAGATTTTTGAGCCTAAAATCAGAGTATTTTGGGCCTGAAATTAGAGCATTTGAGCCGAAAATTAGGAGTTTTTGAGCCAAAATTAGGTATTTTCGAGCTCAAAATCAAGGAATTTGGATATTTTGAAGTGATTTTCGGGCCCAAACTTAGTTATTTTTCAGCCGTAAAATGGGATTTTTTTCCGAAAATTAGGACACTTCGAGCTCAAAATCAGGGTTTTCGGGCCTGAAAATAGCGGTTTTCGGGTCTAAAATTGACCGAACAACTATGAAAATATATCAGAAGATGTGCCAAATTTCAAGGATTTCGGGTCTGAAATTATGATTTTTGAGTCTAAAATTAGGGGTTTTGGAGACTAACATTATGCATTTTGACTCTAAAGTTAGGAATTTTCGAGCTGAAAATCCGGTTTCTGGGCCTAGAATTGACCAAAAAACCATGAAAATTGATCAGAAAATAAACCAAAATTTAGAGATTTTTGGGTCTAAAATAATGTTTTTTGAGTCTAAAATTTGGGATTTTTTGGTCTAATTTTAGGGATTTTTTAGTTTTTTTTTTTTAAGATTTTCAGCCCAATCAATGTTTAGAGTCTCTTCAAACCCAAACCCACCTCATTTTGTTGATTGAATGTCAAAAACTGTCGCTGTGCATCTTCGTTCATTCCGATGGAGATGATGTACTTGGCGAAGTTGAATTTGAATACGTTCTTTGAGATGGTCACCTGGAAAATTGAGAACTTTGATTCATGTCTGTCTGTGTGTCTGGATATCCGGATATCCAGTAGTAAGGATGTAACAATGTTCAGTTGTCTGTCTGTCTAGATATCCGGTTGTCTGTCTGTCTGTCTGTCTGTCTGTCTGTCCGTTCAGATTTCCGGATTTCCAGCTTTCCGGATGTCCAGATTTCCAGATTTCCGGCTTTTCAGAAGCTCAGATTTCCAGATGTCCGGATGTCCAGATTTCCAGATTTCCAGATGTCCAGATTTCCAGATTTCCAGATGTCCAGATGTCCGGATGTCCAGCTGTCCGGGTTTCCGGATGTTGAGGTTTCCGAAAGTCTAGATGTCCAGATTTTCGGTTTTCCAGATTTACAGATTTCCGGATTTCCAGATGCCCAAACTTCTAAATGTCCTTATGTCCAGATATCCGGTCAGTCAGTATGTCTGTCTGTCTGTATGTTTATCTGTACTTCCGTTAGTCTGGATATATATATATATATATAAACATATACTGGATATCCAGAAGTCCGGATGTCCTATTGCTTGTGTCTGTCTGTCAGTCTGTCTAGAGGTCTGTCTAATTGTCCAGGTATCCATCCGTCCAGATGTCCAAGCGGCTTGCGTAGCGCCCGGAAAACCTAGCTGTTTGTCTATCTGTCTTTGCGCCTAGATGTCCAGCTGTCCGCCGGTCTTTCTGTCTGTCTGTCTGTCTGTCCGGATTTCCAGACGGCCAGGTGTCCAGGCGCTTGTCTGTCTGTACACTTAGATGTCAAGCTGTCTGTTTTTATGTCTGTCTGTCTGTCTGTCTGTCTGTCTGTCTGTCTGTCTGTCTGTCTGTCTCTCTGTCTGTCTGTCTGTCTCTCTGTCTGTCTGTCTGTCTGTCTGTCTGTCTGTCTCTCTGTCTGTCTGTCTGTCTGTCTGTCTTTTTACCTGACTGTCTTTTTTTCTGTCTGTCTATCCGGATTTCCAGACGATCCGACGCTTAGGCGCGTGTCTACCTGTCTGTCTGTACATATATCCAGAGGTCCGGATGTCCAGTCTGTCTGTCTGTCTGTTCATCCATGTCCCCCATACCCCTCCCTGCTCCCAGGACCCGCCCCCCAAAAACTAACCTCCCCCGGCAACTTGCCCAACTCTGGCCACTGTGCATTCCTCACATACAGCGTCGTATCATTATTATGCAAGAATTGATTCGAACTAATCAACATGTGCATATTAACAGCCGGTGCAATCCTCATCCCGAATCCCATGTTTCCATCCACTCGATTCCCGGTGATATCCACGATATTCTGAGTCACCGATGGGTCTCGACAAGAAAATATTTCCATGGCAGGGTGATATTGATTCTTGAGGAACTCCACCCAGGATATCAGGATTTTCGGTTCAATTCGGGGGTACACCATGTTCAATGGTGGGTTACGGTACCCCCACCATGACTCGTTACCGTAGGCGCAGAAGTTTCCCACGAGGAGTCCACCCCATTCGTTTTCGGAGATTACTGTAGGCAGATAGAACTTGTTGTTTGATGGCCTCCCTTTAAATATGACCTCGTTATAGAGTGGGAGGAAGGGTAGGGTTTGGTTATAGTGGATGGCTGCTCCTCGCCATCGATTCTTCTCGATTCGAGTGCCGTTAACAATGATTGAGCCACCGGCATAGGAGATGTTCATTCCGTCACCCCAGTTACGGAAAATTCGGGTCTCGTTTAGCCAGATGTCTGCTGCGCCGTCCTGGAATGACATTTTTGAATAAAAAATTCAGAAAAAATGAGCAAAAACTGATAAAGTTAGAGACTTTCGATTCTTTTGGGTCTCGCCACGAAAATCTAGAAGCTACTGTAACCCGGTCAAATTTCTAACTATTTTTCCCAGATTCTCCTTCAAATTCTGCATTTTTTGCGCCCTGAACCAGCCAAAACGGATAGAAACTAGGCGAGTTATGGATTTTCGGAATTTTTCGAAAATCAAAATTTCAGAAAATCTACCGTATCTCGATCATTTTTGTTCCGAGACCCATGAAAATTATATTTTTGGAATCAGCAAATTAAGGCGGTTTGAATGAGTATAATCATGTCTAGGTTCCAAAAATTTTTGATTTTAACCTTAGTGGCGGATGGACCTTCAAACTACCGTAACTCGTTTAGTTTTTGTCCGATCGTCAAGAAATTGATATCGCCACGACTACCGTACTCACCCGAACCAAAAACCCTGCATATCCTTGATTCTCATCTAGCGTCACATTTGTCAAGGCGGTTCTCTCTCGAATATCGTTAGCGAAAACTCCATTTCCAGTGTTCTTCTCGATAATACAGTTGGTGACGTTGAGACCGTAGTATGCTTTGTCTGGAAAAATATTGAGATTACATAGGCTACAAAATCCACTTGAATCCACTGTTTTGGGCCCAAAAAAGGGTAATTTTGACTAAAGAATTCAAATTTCCAGTTCAAAAAACTAGCTTCTATCCAAAAATTGACTGTGAGAGCCTCACAAGAACCCCCTCAGTATTGGAAAAAAAAAAGCAAAAAATATTTGACCCTGGTCGGAATTGAACCCATGACCTTTCTACTCAAACTGAAAGTTCACAGAACCACTAGGCCATCGGTACACCTCTGGGGCCCACCGTCTCTCTTTCTCAGGCGCCCCTTCCCTCGTCCCTCCCCCCTTTCCTCTACGCCCTCTCCCTCTCCTGCCGCCGAGTGCAGTGTGGCGCAGTGGCTAACGCTTTTGCCCCTCATCAGACAGGCCACGGGTTCGATTCCACTCGGTGGCAAATCTTTTTGTTTTTTTATTCCAAGCTTTTTTCTTATATTTTTTCAAATTTTTTTCAAAAATTTATGCGAAAAATCCGATTTTTTCCTCATTTTCCCTTAATTTCTCACAAAAAAAAAATCAAAAATCTCACCCAAAACCGATGCATGAATATTGAACAACAAATTCACATCTCCCTGAACATATCCCGCTTGTTCGCCGTCCAAAACGTGCTCCACCGCTAAATACAATGGTTTTCCGGAGCTCTTCAATGAGATACTCTGAGGGTAGACCTCATTTTTGATGGGGATTCGAAATCTGGGGGTGGAGCATGTATTGTCATCCGGATTATTGGAGTCGCAGACGAGGAGAGTGGTACGGGATGTCCGGGGGTTACGGTCACGGACATGGAGCCATTGGATACTGTAGGTGTACGGTAGACGGGAGGGGAGGGAGACGGTCTGGAAGAAGAATGGGATGTATGAGCTACAATGTCCAGATGTTCGGATGTCCAGATGTCCGGATTCCCAGATTTTAGAGATTTCCAGATGTCTGTTCGGTTTGTCTGTCTGTCCAGATTTCGGGAATTCCGGATTTCCAGATTTCGGGGTTTCCAGATTTCCGGAAGTCTAGATGCCCGGACTTCCAGATGCCTGGATACCCAGATTTCCAGATACCTGGATGTCTAGATTTTCGGATTTTCAGATATCCAGATGTCTGTCTGTCTGTTCGGTTTGTCTGTCTGTCCGTCTGTCTGTCGAGATGACTGTCTGTCCAGATGTCCGGATGCCCGGATTTCCAGATGACCGGATGCCCACATTTCCAGATGTCCAGACGTCCGGATTTCCATATGTCTGGATGTCCGAATTTCCGGATGACCGGATGTCCAGATTTCTGAATGTCCAGATTTCCGGATGTCTGGATGTCCGAATGTCTAGATTTCCAGATTTTCGTGTGTCCAGAAATCTGTCTGTCAAGATGATCGTCTGTCCGGATGACCAGATGTCCGGATTTCCAGATTTCCGGATTTCCGGATGTCCGGATGTCCAGATTTCCGGATTTCCGGATGTCCGGATGTCCAGATTTTCAGATGTCCAGATTTCTGGTCTGTCTGTCTGTCTGTCTATATGTCTGTCTATCTGTCTGTTTGTCTGTCTGTACTACTCACCATCCAACAAATGGGCGGTTGCGTCGGATCCAAAAACGTGCGATTCTTCAAATTGACCAAAATCAGATGGGGAAAAAAGTGATTATCGTCGATTCGATGCTCTGAGCACATATCGATTCTTGGCTTTTCCTCTTCCAGGCGGCCACTTCCGATTCCACGTTTTTCTCGGAGACCGTAATCAATCAAGTTGATTCCTGTCTTCTGTTTATACCATATTCCATCGCCCCAATTTCCTTGAATCCTGGAATTATTGACAAAAATCCGGGCGTCTGTGGTGTTGACCACAAAAATTCCATGACCTCTATTGTGGGAAAATGTCGAGTTGGCGATGATGGCGGGGCCTGGAAAACTTCATGTGAACACTGCTCATGAAAGAGCACTAAGACCTATTTTTGTACGACTTTGCGCGTTTTTATCTCTTCTATATACTAAACGGCAAGCTCTGTGTGTCTGTCTGTCCAGCACTTATCACTGAATAACTTTTGAGCCCCTCGACCGTTTTCTACCATATTTGGCATGTGGTCATGGGTCACCGAGTGCTTCAATTCTATAACGTTTGCAGCTTGGATTATTGTAGGATTACGATAGCTACAGTAACAGGGGTGTGCGGAATGGACTTTTTCGGAATTTTCGGAATGTCGGAATATTCCGACTTTTAAATTTTCGGAATTCCGGAATAGTAAAAACGTGATTTTTTAAATGAATTTTTTGAGTTTCCGGTGACATAAAATACACTTTTTTGAGTCATCCAGTTTTTTTTCAAGTATACATCCCATTTTTCCATTATTTTCGATGCTTTTGACAGCCGACAACTATTGCGCCATGTCCCTTCAAAACTACAGTACTCGTTCCATTCCGAAATTATTTGCTCGGAATATTCCGGTCGGAATTTCATTCCGAAAAATGTCAAAATTTTCGGAATTTTCGGAATTCCGAAATCCGTTCCGCACACCCCTGCTACAATAACTCCATTTTTTGAAAACGTGTTCAGAATTGATTCAATCTTCTTATGTAGTATTTACGGGGCTCCAATAGCACACAAATGAGAAATGGTAAAGATTACTGTAGGGTTACGATAGTTACAGTAAGACTAGAGTGCTCCAGAAGCTTCCTTATCGTTTTGGGATGAGAAATTGAGGAGTGCAGCGACGAACGAAAGGAGTTGAGCTATTAAGAAAACTATCAAAGTTGCGATCCGCGCTAATCTCATATTTTACATTTTTCTGCTGTGTCTCTTCGAAAACAGTGTGCCCAAAGTGACATTTTTGATTCAATACAAAAAAAATTTTGAAAAAAAAAATTGTTTTTCGAAAAAAACTCACCATTAGTATCCAGCAACTGTAAGCCATCCCTTGCACTGTGCTCTATTCGTAATCCGTTCATTATCGGGGGCACCCCTTCGATGTATAACGCAGAAGTTGTATTCTTGTTGACCCCATCGTATCCCGCATACAAAATATCGACAAATTCAAGTCTCGAATTCGATTCCCGGTTCACCGCCACCAGGTCCGGATCAGAATTAACGTAGTGAAATGGGGAGTTTAGGATCTGGATGCCCTTCCAGTGACGGGCCCAACCGGTGAAAGTGGGCGGTCCCCAGCAATAAATTCCAATGTCGTCCTCTCCTGGAATGGGTACATAGCCTACAAAGACTACAAAAACTACAAACTACGCACCTTGACACAAATTCTCGGATAGTCTTATCCGATTTGGGTCCGAAAACGAAGGGCAGTCCCATAGATTTTTAGCGGATCCGTGGCAATCTGGTTTCGGCATGACAAAAGGATAGGTGTCATTGTTTCGGAGGTACCATTTCCAGAATCCTCCGTCCGAGTAGCCCATGGATCGGCAGGCGGTCCCTGTGTCGATGGAGGTCCAGCTGTGAAAAAATGAGGGTTTAGGGGTGGATTTCAGGTTTTAACTTGGATTTTCAGCCTGGTTTTTTATCAGAATACATTGACTGGTGGAAAAAGTGGGAAAAAAGAGCAAAAAAATTCCTAAGAATCACGAATTTTCATCAAAAAGCGGTCCAAAATCAGTTAGCTATGCAAGAATAAAAAAACAAAAAAGATTCCACTCCAAAGGATCCGAACCCACAGGCTTTTTTGCTCAATAGACATCCCTCTTACCCACTGAGCCATTCTACATCGCCTGCTTGCAGCGGCGGCGCCGCAAGCGCGCGGCGCCAGAAGCGAGGATGGCTTAGTGGGTAAGAGGGATGAACTTGGAGCAGAAAGGGGCGTGGGTTCGGATCCTTTAAGGTGGAATCTTTTTTGTTTTTTTATTCAAGCATAACTAACTGGTTTTGAACCGCTGGAAACAGGTTTTTGACAAAATCTACGAAAATTTTCATGTTTTTTTTTGTGTTTTTTCGCCGAAAGCGCTATTTTCGACTCTAGAGAAAGAAAAACTCACTTAGTAACCATAGTACAGACGGATCTCCACCTCTCCCTAAACTGTACTTGTAGCCTTCCTTGTCTTACTGTAGGGCCATCAACCAATCGGAATTTTGGCATTTCATCGTCATAGTTGATTTGTTGTTGATAGGGAAGCATTTCGATGTGCGCGAATTCATTTCCCTGAAATTTGAAGGAAAATTAGAGAAGAATCCTAAGTTTTAGGCCAAAAATCTCAAAATTCTCATGCCAATTTTAGGTCAGTTGGACCTGAAATTCAGGGGTTTTGGGCTTAAAATCTAGCATTTTCAGCAGATTTTCCGCGTTTTTCTATGAATTCTTCATAACTTTCCCCCCAATTTATATTCCAAAAGTCATGAAAACGTTCCATTCCAATTCTTCCCCCACTTTTTTATTTGCATAGTATTATATTATTGCCGCTTGCGTACACACATCGAAACACACCCTTTCTTTCTTTTACCGATGTTCCTTTTTAAACGAAATTTCTAATTACTTTTTCGGTCTCTCTCTGTGTCTGCGTCTCTCATGGTGGGAAAATCGGGAAAAAGTGCCAAACTACAAACTACAAAAAATATGAAATTCTTTTGATCTAAATTGGCTAATTTCCATCCATTTTTATTTGGAAAATAGTTATCAAATTTTTGGCAAAATTTTTGGAATTTTGAATTCCCGCCAAAATTTTTGAAATTCAAAATTCCCGCCAAATTTTCTGAAATTTAGAATCTCCCACCAAAATTGTTGAAATTTCGAAATTCCGCCAAAAATTTTGAATTTTTGATTTCCCACCAAACTTTCAGGAATTTTGAATTCTCGCCAAAATTTCTGAATTTTCGAGCTCCCGCCAAACTTTTTGAAAATTCGATTTCCCACTAAAATTCTTGAATTTTTGAACTCCAGTCAAAATTTTTGAAATTTCGAATTCCCGCCAATATTTTTGAAATTTTGAATTCCCGCCAAAAATTTTGAATTTTCGAATTCCCACTAAATTTTCAGGAATTTCGAATTCCCGCCAAAATTCTGATTTTTTGAACTTCCGCCAAAATGTTTGAATTTTTGAACTCCCGCCAAAATTTTAGGAATTTTGAATTCCCACCAAAATTTTTGAAATTTTGATCTCCCGCCAAAATATTTGAAATTTCGAATTCCCGGCAACAATTTTGGATTTTTGATTTCCCACCAAATTTTCAGGAATTTTGAATTCCCGTCAAAATTTTTGAATTTTCGAATTCCCACCAATCTGGCTCATTTTGGTTCAATTTTCGTCATTTTTAGACCATTTTTCCCCAAAAAAAAAACTCACAATAGCTCTCAAAGTTCCCTTGATAATCAGCCCAATACCAGTATCAAAATAGATCCTTGTACCCGTTTCGATATCCATCGTCACCCCATATTCCACCGTCAAATCACCAGAAACTCGATAAGGAGAGTTTCGATAGTAGAGTGTCACATTGTTACCATATGATCCTTGTAGAATATTCTTGATGGGTTCCAGAGGTTGACGGTATCCTGGATCCAAAGGTACTTGTCCGGGCGCCTGACCGGGTTGTCCGATTTGACACCAGGTGACTTGAGCGATGAGAATTAGTAAGAGACTTCGTAGGATCATTCATTCAACTGGAAATAACAATGGTTTTGGATGGAATCAGGAAGGAAATAAGGGGAAAATGGGAGAATTGAGCGGAAAGAGGCGGAAAAAAGAAGCAAATCGGCCTAAATTGGCCTAGAACGGTCCTAAAATGCCTCAAATTGGACGAATTTGGCATAGAATAGCCTGAAATGGCCTAAAATAGATTCTATTTGGTCCAAAATGGCCTACAACAATCTAAAACCGACCTGAAATGCCTAAACAGGCACTAAGACGACCTACTAACACTGAAATTCAGACTGATTTCCAATTTCGACCTTATTTTCAGATTAAGGGTCCCGTCACGAAACTAATGTGCCTCATAAACTTCCGAAGCTATTTTTCCCAGATTCTCCTCACAATTCTCTATTTTTTGAGCCATAAACCAGCCAAAACGGACCAAAACTAAGCGAGTTATGGATTTTCGAAAATTTTCGAAAATTCAAAATTTCAGAAAATCTACCGTATCTCGGTCAATTTCGCTTCGAGATTCATGAAAAATATATTTTTGGAATCAGCGCGTCAAGACGGTTCGAATGAGTATAATCATGACTAGGTTTCGAAAATTTTCGATTTTTACATTAAAGGCGCATGGTCCTTAAAACTACCGTAACTTGGTTAGTTTTGATCCAAATTACACTAAAATAATTTTTCCAAATCAGCGAGTTTAGGCGGTTCGAATGAGTATAATCATTGAAAGGTTTGAAAAATTTAGTGAATTTTCGAGTTTGCGGAATTTCGGAGCATCGTTGCAAGAAAACCTGATCAAATTAGCGTTTTTTTTACATTTTTGAGTGAAATCTATTTTTTTGTTCAAATTTTTAGAAAAAATAATAAAATCATTACGTCCCATCCGGTTTTCCCCTTATCAGTAAAAAACGGGAAAGGGTGCATCTTTTCCTCTTTTCCTGATACTGTGCTAATAATAAACAGTGTGATGATGGAAGAGAGGGAAGGAGGACAGGGGGGATGAGTCAGACCGTAAATAAATAAATAGATAAATGTGAATATGAAAAAAAGTAAGTGTGTTATGCAAATTATTATTTTCTGTTATGCATTATAAGAAATATTTTTCTGGAATTTTCAAAAAATTGTATAAAATCGTCAGAAAAACTTGAAAAATGTTAACTAAAATGGGTTTTCTTGTGGAAAAAACCATTCAAAAAATCGGAATTTCAGTAAAAAAATTTCTGAAAAAAAAAACTGAAAAATCGTGTTTTTTTTTCGAATTTTTTTCCGAATTTTTTTTTAGAAATTTAGTTCAATCAACTTTTTTTTAATGGAAAACGAATGAAAATCCGGCGAATAACTGAAACATAAAACTAACAAAATCCAGTTCTATTGGTAATTTTTTCGGTTTTTCCATGATTTTTCGAAAAAAAAAATGAAAAAAATTATTCTAAGGGAGTCAAAAAGGTCAAATTTTGAAAAAAGACGAAAAGCTCAAAAAATTATGAAAATGTTTTCAAAAGTCTGTTTGACACCAAGATTCCTCAAACCTCTGAAAAACCTGGCTTCACCTTCGAATTTCCTCGAAAAATGGGCATTCAGGACCGAAAATCGGCAATAACCAAGGTTTTCGGGACCAAAATCTTTGAAAAACCCTTATTTTCTCACTAGACAGTGTCAAAAATGAGTTTCCTGGTTCAAAAATTAGTGAAAAATCGCAATTTTGGCCTAAAACCCATCAAAAACCCTCGTTTTTAGACCCCAAAACCCCCAGTAATTGCAAAAATGAGTCATTTCTCAAAACATGGTTATTCAGGACCGCAAATCGCCAATAACCAAGATTCTAAGGACTGAAATCTATGAAAAATCCAATTTTTAGCTCCAAAACCCCTATTTTATGCCTAGACAGTGCCAAAAATGAGTCATATACCAACCCGAATCCTATGGCCCTCCGAAAAAAAAACCGTCAAATCAAATCAAAAATCGAATTTCATGAAAACTGGAACTTCCGGAGTCAAAATCTAGTGAAAAATCCGATTTTTATGACTAAATTCTTACAAAAAACCTATTTTTTACCACAAAAACTTCCAAAAATCCCCCATTTCACCACTAGACAGTGCCAAAAATGACTCATAACCTAACTACCTATCATTTCTGGTCAAAAATTGGTGAAAAATCCTAATTTTTGGGCCTAAAATCATCTAAAAATCGTCATTTTTAGACCCCCAAACCCATATTTTATGACTAGACAGTGCCAAAAAGTGAGTCATTCCCTCAAAACAGAAAATCAATATACAAAGATAGTGTACAAGCAAGCACACATACGTACGTACTGCTCTGTCTCTACCTATCTCTGTGTAAAAGGGGGGGGGGGTGGAAGGGGACACCAAATATGCATACGAGAGAGTACACAAACCGAGGAGAGACGGCAGAAAAAAAAGACAGTCCCCCCTTCCCCTTCCTTTTACTCGTTCGGTATAAGAAAGGGTCATAATCGTACGTATGGCTTGGTGCGTTGAGTCAACATTAGAGAGAGAGGGAAGACTGTGGAGACGCAGACAGGGGACAGGTGGGTCTGCCCTCCTACCTGAAGAAGAAGCAGGGAAGATGGGGAATAGGAACAGCATGTTGCAGCGAGGGTGCCCCCCCCCAGGGGTGGGAGGGGGGGGGGTGCCCTCCAAGGGGGGGGGGAGGAACACCTAAGGAAGGTGTTTGGATAGTGTATAGCACATATTGAAGAGGGAGGGGGGAGGAAAAGGGGGTGGAGTTGGGGGTGCCATTTTAGTGGGTTTTGGGCTCAAAATTATGATTTTTGGGCCTAAAATTAAAGATTTTCAGGGCTGAAATTAGGAATTTTTGGGCTCAAAATTAAGGATTCTTAAGCCTAAAATTATGGATTTTTGAGCCTAAAATTAGGAATTTTCGGGCCTAAAATTAGAAATTTTAAGGCCTGAAAATAAGGGATTTTGAGCCTGAAATTAGGGATTTTTGAGCCTGAATTTTGAGATTTTGAGCCAAATTCAAGGTTTTTTGGGCCTGAAATTAGGGATTTTTGGGCCTAAAATTAGAGATCCTTAAGAAAAAAAAATTATGGATTTTTTAGCCTAAAATTAGGGATTCTTACAATGTTAAGCCTAAAATCAGGAATTTTGAGCCTAAAATCAAGGATTTTTGGGTCTAAAACCAAGGTTTTTGAGCCTAAAATTAGGGATTTTGGGCCTAAAATTAGGGATTTTGAGGCCTGAAATTAGAGATTTTTGAGCCTAATTCAAGATTTTTGGTACTGAAACCAGGGATTTTGAGCCTAAAAATAGAGTTTTTTGGCCTGAAATCAAGAGATTTTGGGCTTAAAATTAAGAGAATTTGGGCCTAAATTTGCGGTTTTCCGGCCTGAAATCTAGACCTTTTAAGCCGGAAATTGGGGATTTTTGTTCCTAATATTAGAAATTCTTAGGTGTGAAATTAGGGATTTATAGGCCTGAAGTAAAACCTAAAGGAGTGCCTCTTTATTGGAAAGGTGTATTTTTAGTGGATTTTGGGCCCGAAATTAAGGTTTTTGAGGGGAAAATTCAGGAATTTTGAGTCAAAAAACAACTTATTGTGGTTTCCACAACCAAGGTTGTTGGAAAAGTAATTCCGCAAAAAATCGGAAAATTTTTTTTTTCGAAAATTGCGGACCGAAAAAATCGAAAAATGATATTTCGGAATTATTCGGGATTTTTCGGTTTTTTTTTTTTCGAATCGTTTCTGTTTTTTTTTTCAGGACAAATGGATAAAAACATGGAAATATACAGCTAAAAAACCGTTTTCACCGAAATTTTTTTTCGATTTTTTTTTTGGCGAAAAAAAGTTTTTTGGTTTCAAATGGCGAATAAATTTTCGGAAAATGACCAAAAAAACCGAAAAAATTAAATTTTTCAAAAATTTTTTGCACAGCCCTGGTCTGGAAACAGGGATTTAGAACCTAAAAGGGTGCCCTAAGGTAAGGTGCAATTTTAGTGAACTTTGGGCTCAAAAGTGACGTTTTCTAAGACAAATTTTATGAAAATTGACCCGGAAAACAACTTATTCTGGCCTCCACAACCCCATTAAAGGTTCCGCCCCTTCTCTCAGAATACTGTAACTACCGTAATCCTACAGTAATCTTCACCATTTTTTGGTTGCGTACTATTGAGGTCCCGTAGATACAAGATGCAAAAAATGGAGTTCATCCGGAACACATTTTCGGAAAATGGGAGTTAGTGTAGCTACCGTAATCCTACAGTAATCCAATCCCTGATGAACTCATGCCAAATATGGTATTCGGTGATAAGTGCTGGACTAACAGACGCACAGACAGACAGACAGAGCTTGCTGCTAAGTAATAGAAGAAAAAAGAACTGGGATCAAGTTTATTTTAGTTTTTTAAAAATATACATTTCAGATATGAGAGAAAAAAAGAAAAAATTAAAAAATTAAAAATTCTCAATTCCGCCAAGGCGCTTTCCCCGCAGCACTAACACTCCTCTTCTTGTTTTCCCCAGCAGCACTGACACTCCTCTTCTTCATCTTCTTCTTCTTGACGACCGACATCTTCTCTTTTTTCCGCTCAATCACCACGCTCCCATCCGAATAATCAATAAAGAATTTCAGCTCCAAATACTCTTCGGAATTCTCGATGGGCTCTCTCACTGTCTTATTTTCCTGGAGCACTTTATTGCTCGCCGTCGCATAGTCCAGGGCTGTGAAGGTGAAAGCACCGGAGATTGTGCACTTTTTGAAGGTTTTCGATTCTGTTAGCTTCTGAAAAAATAGCAGTTGTACGGAAAAATCACAAAAAAGAGCCCTGCAAATGCGCCGGAGGCGCGCCAAAGTCGTCAAAACACATGGAAAAGTGGTTCCCAGTTGCTACAAGAAAAAACAAAAAGATTTGCCACCAGGTGGAATCGAACCCGGGACCTGTCGGATGAAAGGCAAAAGCGTTAGCCATTGCGCCACACTGCGATCGGAGGGAGGAGGTGCAGAGGGCGTAAAGGTGGCGGGGGAAGAGAACGAGAGACAAGGGGGAGGGGGGGGGGTGGAGCGACGGGCGCCAAAAAATTAGTGTAAGGGTGGCCTAGTGGTTTTATGCAGTGTCAGTTTGAGTAGGTAGGTTGTTGGTTCGATTCCGGCGAGGGTCAAATATTTTTTGCTTTTTTTCCTAGTTATGGTGAGGTGCATGCGATCTTTGAATTTGGCTTTTCTAATCTAAAATTTGCAATTTCGAACCTTAAAATGGCTCTAAAACAAAAAAAATGACTTAAAATGACTCTTTCGATTATAAAATGGCTCTTTTGATGCATTTCGAGCCAAAAAATGTAACAAAACATACCTTAACATGCTCCACAAAATTTCCCACAGATAACCCATCCACCGTGACATCAAACTGTTCAAAGTGTGAAAAGTACTTGATCTCCTTGTGGCTACAATATGCTCCGAGACCGTCTACACTAATCAATTTGATCGTTTTCGCCTGTTTCCATTCTTCTAGCTTTGCTAGTTTGGAATAGGAAACCTCACGGTGACGAGACAGAATATGCAGATTTTCGAGCCCTTTTATTAGAGGTAACAAGGGTAATAAAAGGGTTGGAGCCGGTTTTGGAGCATCGCTGGCGTTGAAAACTAACTTCTGGATTTGAAGTTTTCTGTTTGAGCTTTCCAAGAATTTTTTGAGATTTTCCATCATAATTTTCCAATTTTCACAGGATTTCGAGCTATCAGCGTCATATTCCACGTGCAACTCATCGAATTTGGCACCTGGAGCCCCGAAAATTGTCAGAAATCCATTTAGAACGGTATCCAGGTATTCAGAAGCTTTAACATCTATAGTATCCCGCCATTGATTGATGTAGAAGCGATTTTCCGATTTGTTGAACTGAATCGTCCCAAATGATTCGTCTCTGATGGTGGCGGAGGAAGCATCCCAAGTGAAAAAGGTTTGTTCCCCGAAACCCGGGAGTTCTAGTCGCTGCCCATCGACAATTGATTGGAGTTGAGGGGAAGCTTGACGGAAGAGGATTCTGTGGGGAAATTCGCTTTTTTTGTGATTCAAAAGCTTTAATTTTAGGCTTAAAAACTCTAATTTTCGGCTGAAAACCGCTAATTTTAAGCTCAAAAACTCTCATTTTAGGCTTAAAAATCCCTAATTTTAGACCTAAAAATCTCTAATTTTTAGCCTCAAAATATATAATTTTAGGTTCGAAAACTCGGATTTCAGGCTCAAAAACTCGAATTTTAGGCTGAAAAATTGTCATATTAGGCTCGAAAATCGCTAATTTCGAGCACGAAATCCCTGATTTCTAGCTTCAAAAACTCTAATTTAAGGCAAAAAATCTCTAATTTTATCCCCAAAAACTCTCATTTTTGGCTTAAAAATCTCAAAGTTCAGGCTCAAAAACTTTAATTTTCTGCTTAAAAACTCTAATTTCTAGCTTAAAAAACTCTTATTTCAGGCTTTAAAATATCAAAATTCTGAAAAGAAACTCAAATTTTAGACTCAAAAACTCTAATTTTTGGCTTAAAATCTCTAGTTTTAAGCTCAAAAACAACAATTTTATGCACAAAAACTCACATTTCTAGCCTCAAAAATCTCTAATTTTCGGCACAAAAAAAACTCTAATTTTTGGCTTAAAATCTCTAATTTAGGCTCAAAAACAATAATTTTAAGCACAAAAACTCACATTTCTAGCCTCCAAAATCTCTAATTTTTATGCACAGAATCCCTAATTTTTGGCTCGAAAACTCTAATTTTAGGCTTAAAAATCTCTAATTTCTAGCTTCGAAAAGTCTAATTTTTAGCCAAAAAACCTCCAATTTTGGTCTCAAAACTCGAATCTTAGGCTCAAAAATTTCAATTTTCGGCGCAAAAACCTTCGTTCTATTCCCCAAATTTCGAAAATATAACTTTGCCCTTACCTGTCAACTGGATCCATTTCATCCACAAATTTCCCAATAATTTTCACCGGCAAATCGGAGAACGTGGTTTTTGGTTGCACAGAGCTGAAATTTTTTTCTCAAAGTTTAAAGGCTCATCCCACTTTCTTTCCTCACCTCCTATCAACCTCCAAATCCGTCTCCCCGTGATAAAATCTCCAGTACCAGAACTCGAATTCCGGGTAATCCATGACGTCATCACCCAGTCTCAGACAGAAATTTCTATACGAATAGAGGATTGGGATGTCCTTATCCAACGTTTCATATTGGACACAAATTCGAAGGTAGGTCGGGTTGGCCTTGAGAAAATCCAACGTTGTTTGTGTTTTTTGCATTGAAAACCTGAAATTATACCTTGCAAATGCGCCGGAGGTGCGTGGAATTGTTAGAAACCGAAAGAAAGTCATCAGAGCAAAAAAACAAAAAAAAAAACAAAAAGATTTGGCACCGGGTGGAATCGAACCCCGGACCTGTCTGATGAAGGGCAAAAGCGTTAGCCATTGCGCCACACTGCAGTCGAAGGTAAAAGGTGCAGAGGGCGTAGATGAAAGGGGGGGGAGGGCGCCAGAGAAAGAAGGGGGAGACTGGCGCCAAGGGTTCAGTGGAAATGGTGTGTAAGGGTGGCCTAGTGGTTCTAGGGTGTTTCAGTTCGAGTAGAAACGTTGCAGGTTCGATTCCGAGTGGGTTCAAATTTCTTTTTCTTTTCTTTGTAACAATGGCAACGTGATTCAGAAACGTTTGCAATCAATCTTGAGCCCGAATTGAATTTTTTTGCTGGAAATTTTTTTTTGCCCCGAACTGAGATTTTCAAGGCTTGAGCCCCGAATTCAGAATTTCTAGGGCTAAAGTTAGAAGAAAATGAGTGAAGCGGAGAGGAAAAGAGCGTATTTAGAGTGAAGAGGGGGCACCCCCGTGAGACCCAAAATCAATGAGATGAAGTGTCTCAGGTAAACACATGATCATTTATAAGGTCTAATGAGACAGGGAAGGTTCTCATGTGAGTCGGTTCCCATGGTTACGCCCCCCCCCCCCTCCCTTTCTCTCTCTCTCTCTTTCTTCTTTCTCTCGTCAACTGGGCCCTATTCACCTAGAAACATGGTGTGCTGTGTGGTGCAGTGGCTAACACTTTTGGTTTTGGCCAGACAGGCCTGGGGTTCGATTCCACTCAGTGACTGATTTTTTTGTTTTTTCTTCTTTCAGTTTCCATTTCTTTTGAATGTCATGGCGCGCCTCCGGTGCATTCGCAGGGCTCTTTTTTGTATTTACTAGTTCTTCTCGACACCCGTTCAATTGCTATTCTTTTTAGAAGATGACCGTACCCAAAAATGGCACAAACTCCCAATTTTTGGCTAAAAACCCTTATTTCTAGACTCAGAACAAGCTTGCTAAAAAAAATTGTGTTCCAAGGCTCAAAACCAAGCGTTTTGGCTGATAAAAAAAAGTCGATTTTCAGCTTTTTTTCCGATCATAGTACAATTTTTATTCTCTTTTCGTTCCCAACAGGGTTGTGCAAAAAATGACATCCGAAAAAAAAATCGAAAATTTTTTTTCGGAATTTTGGGTCCGAAAAAAACCGAAAAAATCGAAAAGAAATCGAAAAAAAATTTCAAAAATCGGCCAAAAAAATTTCATTTTTTAGAATTTTTGCCAGTAAATTATCAATTTCTCGATAAAAATTTCAGATTCCGAAAAAATTTTTCGAGAATTTTTCGCCGAAAATTATTTTCTAAAATGTACGAAAAACTGAAATTTCCTTTCGCACAACCTTGGTCCCCAACAACTTTTCAGTTTTTCCACCATCACTACTACTACTACTGATAACAGCTGTTCCCCTCTCTATCTGTTTGTGATCAAAAACTGGTCAAGGTGTGTTGCACTTTGTTTTTGAATTTCTCTCTCCTATCTATCTTTTCCTATACACACACAGACACAGAGAATGATCATTTTCTCATTTATCAGAGCGAAGAAATTGGTGGAAATTGGAAGAGAATCAGAGGAAAATTGGAAGAAAAATACGGAAAATTCTCTAGTGTGAACGTACCTTGTGTTACGTTTTGGGGGTATTTTGGGGGACCATTGCAGAATCATTTGATGCTCCAGGATCCTTGGATTGTGAACTATGGATTTTGTAGCAAGGAGTGGTCTAGGAACCCAAAAATCAGGAATTGCAGGTCTAGGGAAGAATAGAATTCAGACGGCTAGAGTGTCTAGCTGTCTGCGTCTCTCTCACCCTCTCGCTTCGAAAAGGGCGCAGACAGTCAGACTCTCTAGCCGTCTGCGTCTCTTGGTCATCAAAACCTGATGGCCTAGGATCCCGGGTTTCTAGGCCATTTTTCAGAGGTTTCTAGGCCATTTTTAGGGGTTTCAAGGCCATTTTTCAGGGGTTTCTAGGCCATTCTTTAGTGGTCTCTAGGCCATTTTTCAGGGCTTTCTAGGCCATTTTTTAGGGTTTTCAAGGTCATTTTTTTAGAGGTTTCTAGGCCATTTTTCAGGGGTTTCTAGGCCATTTTTCATGGGTTTCTAGGCCATTTTTAGAGGTTTCAAGTCCTTTTTTTAGGGGTTTTTATACTGTTTTTCTGGGATTTTTCAGTGAATTTTCAGAGTTTTCTAGACCAATTTTTGAGAGTTTTCCCGTAACCCCTGAAACAAGTAGAACCTTTTTTTCAAAAAAAAAAAGGAACTTGATAACAATTCGTACTCTGGTTCTTCTTATCACCTCCTCCAAGCGACCATACTGATCAATTTTCTCTCTCCTTATTTTTCTCCTCCTATCCGTTTTGCCAATTGGCATGCAATGTGCAAAACACGTGGTTCTGTGATCTGTAGATTATCCTGTTAGGGGATGTGTCTGGATATTACAGTAACTGGAACTACAGTAATCCTACAGTAATCTAGGAGGACAGAAGGGCATCCGGACAGATAGCCAGTCATTAGGACAGACAGACAGACATCCGGACAGACATTTAGACAGACAGACAGGCAGACAAGCAGACAGACATACATCAGGACAGACAGACAGACAGGCACACACAGACATCAGGACAGACAGCCGTCTGACAGACCGACTGGCTTTCTGGTAGGTAGATAGGCAGGCGACAGTTGGATATCCGGACACACACTCGTACACATAGACAGACAGACAAGCAGATAAGCAGACATTCGGACAGACAGACAGATATACAGATAGGCAGACAGACAGATAGACAGATAGACAGACGGACGGACAAACATCAGGATAGACAGACATCCGAACAGACAGACAGACAGCCCTTTATGTTTTTACACAGTCTATTCGAATTTTTGAGTCAAAATAAAGGGATTTTTAACAAAAAACTTGGGGTTCTCAAGCCAAAATTTAGGTATTTTGAGTTTGAAAATGGATTTTTGAACTCAATTTTCAGAAAAACAGACAGACAGACAGACATACAGACAGACAAAACTAAATATTTCAAGCCAAAAAAATAGGTGTTGTCGTTCAAAAATTTACATTTTTTTCACTGAAATTTCATCAAACTGTTTTCATGCTCACTATAACCCTGGAGCACAAAATTTGGAAATATTTTTTGAATTTTTCAAAATTCGCGGTAATTTTCTGGGCCGAGCGGGCCTACGAGCCGGGCCGGGCCTTGGAAATCCGGTGCGAAGGCCGGGCCAGGCTTGTCACAAGTATGGATTAAACTAGCTATTTCAAGCCGAAAAAATATATTTTGACAGTCTAAAATTAGGTATTCTTGAACCAAAAATTAGAGTCTTTCACCTAAAATTTAGTTTTTTTTAGACCTTAGACCCTTCTGTTCATTGTTTTTCTTCAGTTTTTTTTCGTTTTTTGACCCATTTCTTTCCATTTTTCGACCATAAGTCAGTCTAGCTTCTCAGTGTTTAGCTGATCACATGTCACCTGATACCCGTCATTGTACAGACTCCATCTTCATTTGCATGTCTATGGAGGGTTGTCTGTCTGATTTTTTTTTTGAATAGACTCTTTCGATTGTAATGGTATGAATACAGACCAAAAGCCAGCCACACTGTATTGATGATCACAGACAACAGATCATCTGATCACTAGATCCTGCTAAACTCTCTATCCAACCGATAGATTGATAGAAAACGTATAATGATCGGTGGTCTGTGATATCAGATATATTGATGCGGAAGGTAGAAGTAAAAGGGTGAAGGAACAGGGAAAAATCTAGAATATGGCTGAAAATTTATTTCCTGAAATCTGAAAATTGAGCTTTTTTCAGTTATAGAACCAAAATTCCAGAAAAATCCGAGAAAAAAATCTAGGTTTACAGTCATTTTCGTAAATTTTTCTGGATTTTCAGACAATTTTTTTTCTGGATTTTCAAACGTTTTTTTCCTGGATTTTTGTACATTTTTTTTCTTGGGTTTTCAGAGGTTTTTTTTTGGGTTTTCAGATTTTTTTCACAGATTTTCATACACGTTTTGCCGGATTTTCAGATTTTTTTTTCCATTTTCAGACGTTTTTTTTCCATTTTCAGACGTTTTTTTTCAGATTCATGCTTTCCCACTTCAAGAATTCTCTAATTCCCTCACAACCTTATGATGTTATGATGTTACGTTCCGTAACCTTGTAAATGGATATCGACCTTCTTGGCTGAAAACTGACGTCTTGGCCATGTCTGAAAAATATTTTTTTTGTTTGAAAATCATGAAAAACAAAGAAAATTTATCAGAACTCCCAGACACAAAAGATCATTAGTCGATGCTGTCAATTGTACCGTAATCCATTTTTGATCTACCCAAAAATGTTTTTAAAAATCTAAATTTTCCGGTCGAGAAACTATCAAAAAATGACAAAGTGACAACACGAAAACTAGCGTAGCTCAGTTAGTTTTTCTCCGATAACCATGAAAATTATATCATTGAGTTCAGGTTGTCAAAGCTTTTTTTTGGCAAAACATTTTTCAGAAAAAATTTCGAAAAAACCATACCTGTCCGAATTGGGCCCGGCCCGGCGCTGAAAAATTAACCATTTTTCGAAATTTTTTTCCAAAATTTCAGTTTTTTTTTTCAATCAAAATTTAGGAATTTGTTGATCATTTTTAGTTGGAATATGTTTCATAACCAAAAAACGCCGTTTAAACAGAAATGAGTGGAATTCACAGCGAAAATTCAATTTTGTAAAAAGGCACGAAAAAATTTTTTTGAAGCCGCGCCGGACCCATGAAAATTCCGAAACGTGCCCGCCCGGCCCGCGACCAGTATGGAAAAAAAGGTTTTCTAGTTGTATGTTTTTATGTTTTCACCACCTTTTCACCCATTTTACATTGGAAAAAAATTTTAAAAAAAATTTCGAACATTTTTTTTTTGCATAGCCCTGAATCACAAACCTGACACCTACTCACAAACCTGACATTAGAAACAACATGAAGCAAAATTTCAAGAATTCTAAAAACAAAAAAATACAAAAACTCGGATATTCCAGATCAGGGGTGTGCGAAAAATTTTCGAAAAATTTATTTTTTTCGGATTTTCGGTCATTTTCAGAAAATTTTCTCGCCATTTGCAACCGGAAAAAATACTCCGAGTAAAACATGTTTGTACCGCCTTTTCACCCATTTCTCGTTGAAAAAAAGAAAAAATTCGGAAAAAAATCGAAAAATCCCGAAAAATCATTTTTTTTTACTTTTTTTCGCCCTATAAAATTCGAAAAAAGTAGTTACTCGAATTTTTTCGGACAAAAAATTTCGAAAAAAAATTTTTCCGATTTTTTCGGAATTTTTTTTCACACAACCCTGTTCACGATTGAAAATGTATGAAACTCAAATTTCCGGAATTAACAATATCGGAAACAGAAATTATTTTCTTCCAATAATGTTTGTTCTCTCTGAAGAACTGTTCATCTACCCTAAACCAGCTGTCTCCCCCCATCCGTCCTTCGAACTACTAAACAGAAACCAATTGGCCCCCAAAGGCATCCATAGAACGATCAACATGTGAGGAGTATAAGAGGAGAAATGGGGAATTGAGTGAGCAGAGAACACCTCCTCCCTTCTTCTTCTCTCAAATGATCCCCCTTCTTTCGTCTTGTTGGTTGGTCAGTGTCACATGTGGAGAGAGAGTATAAATGTGTTTGTAAGAAAAAATAAATGTTTGTTGGTGGTGATGGAGATGTTGGGTGTGCTTTGGCGGGACACAGAGTGTGATATCGAATCAAAAAAGTGTGAATAAAATATAAGTGTTCTTTGAGTTCGGTGCTCTATTTTTCAGATCAAAAACTGGTTGATAGTGCTCAGCTAGAGAGGTTTAGAGCCCAAGACATCTGGACAAACAGACAAACAGACAGAGGGGACCTTGAATCTTGAATCGAAAATTAAGGATTTCTGAGCCGAAATCCAGAATTTTTGTACCAAATTTCGGGTGTTTTGTGAAAAATACATCTAGTTGCCTATCTAGAGAGATTTAGAGCCCTAGACATCTGGACAAACCGACAAACAGACAGAGGGAACCCTTGAATCGAAATTTAGAGATTTTTGAGCCAAGAATTGAGATTTTTGAGTCGAATTTCAGGTTTTCAGGGAGGTCAAATTTCAGAATTTTCATCCGAAAATTAGGATTTTCAAGCCAAATTTCAGGTTTTTTCAGGATAAATTTAGGTTTCTAAACCCCAAAAACTTAATTTTCGGTTCCATAAATTGGTATTTTTCGAGCCTAAATCGAAAAATTTTCTAGCACAAATCTAGAGATTTTTGGACCCAAAAACTCAACTTTTGTGGCAGAAAATCAAAATTTTTAGGTCTGAAATTGAATTTCAGAGCTCAAAAATCATGTTTGTTGGGCCTAAAACTTGAGATGTTCCGAGCTTGAATTTCAGATTTTCTGAGCCTAAACCAGGGTTTTTGGACTCAATTTCAAGAGTTTTAGCTGTCAAAATTATGCTTTTTTAACAGAAAATCGAAATTTTTCAGACCAATTTTTTGAAAAATCCCTAAGTTTCTGGCCCGGGCAAAATTTGAGATTTTTTGAGCCAAAATTTTCAGAATTTTTGAAATCTAGGTTTCACGATTTTCAGTGTTTCCTAGCTGTAAATTCAATATTTTCAGAGTCCCCGATTCCACTTCAAGTTAAAAATGTGCCGTTCTATTACAGGTCCAGTGTACCCCGCTACTTTAAAGGTGCATGGTGCCCTTCTATTAGAGTTTTTTGTTTTTTGTATTATCGTATAAAAAAAACAGTCTGCAAACCAAAAAAAGCGATCAAAAGTCGCTCAAATTTTCTCACCCCCCCCCCCTTCTCACATGTTGATCGTTCTCTGCTCCCCTCCCCCCTTCAGTTGTTTGTCTCCCCTCTGGCCCCGCCCCCTTGGCCCCCAAGGGGGGAGGGGGGACACGTGAGGATGAAAGAGAGAAAGAAGCATTGAAGAATCAAAAGGGGCGGAGCCTAGAGGAATAGTGATGAATAATAAAATGAAAAAGGGGCGTGTCGGGGGTATAAAAGGGCACCCCGGGGGACTGGAGAACTCTCAACCCATCAGCTCTTACCTGGAGAGAAAATGGAGAGAATCTCGGGGTTTTGGGTTTTTTTTGAGGGTTTCTAGTCCTTTTTTCCTATCTTTCAATAGTTTTTGGGGTGGTTTTGGGGGTTTTGGGCTTTTTTCCCGGTGGTTTCGCCTTTTGATAGGTTTTTAGTGGTTTTTAGGCCATTTTTGGGGTTTTTACCTTTTTTCCCCTATTTTTTATTGGATTTTGGGGTTTTTTTTGGGATTTTCATAGCTTTTTCCCTTATTTTTAACGGGTTTTAGGCCAATTTGAAAATATTTTCGATTTTAGGGGGCTAATTTTTTATTCCGAGCAATTTTCATAAATCAATTTTTCTAGCTGTTATATCTCTGTTCAGAGCAGAGATAGAAAAAAGTTGTCAACTAAAACCTTGCTCCAAATTTGATTTGGAGCAAGTTTACAGTTGACAACTCTTTTCTAGCTCCGCCCCTTTTTGAGATATGCGCCTTGGAGGGCACTGCGCCTCAGGGGAGGGGGGAGGGGGCCCCCCAACTTTAAAGGCGCGTATCTCAAAAGGGGGCGGAGCTAGGAAAAAGTTTTCAACTACAAAGTTGCTTGAAATTCAATTTTGAGCAAGTTTGCAGTTAACAATTTTTTGATAGCTACACGCAGAACTGAGATATAGCCATTTTTCTGGAAAAATTTATTCTGAGCAATAAAAAAAATTTTTTTCAACTATTCTTCAAAAATCTTCTTCATTTTTCAGCTTTTTCCCCAATAAAATTACAGAATTTTCAGATTTCCCACAAAAAAATCTCAAAAAACAATGCGTTCCCTAATTACCCGCCGTCTGGCCCATGTGCTCTCCAGCACCCACACTGCTCCATCAACCTCCACCATTCCAACGACGGATTCTCATCACTTGACCCATCCGTCGGTTCATCATCAACATAAAAACAGTTACATTCATGGAACATCAAATATCCCGTTGAGAAACGAGACATTGGGACAGACCCTCAGAAACACCACGGAGAGGGTTCCGGATAAGGAGTTCTGCGCCTTTTTGAAGTATCCATTGAGAAAGACCTACGAGGAATTTTATCATGATGTGAGTCCAAAATTTTTCTGTGGAAAATTCTGAATTTTTTGAGCCAAACACCATCGAAAAATATCGAAAACTGACTGGGTTACAACTTTTACATAATTTTTTTTTGAAATTTGGGTCTCACCACGAAAACGACAGTAATCCACTGAAATAGCGGGTCACAATTATTTTTCCCAAGTTTCCCATCAAATTCCAAGAGTTTTGGTTCAAAAACCAGAACAATAGCTCTAAAACTGACCGAGTTATGGATTTTCGAAAATTTTCGAAAATCAAAATTTTGAGAAACTACCGTATTTCGGTCAATTTCGCTTCGAGACCCATGAAAATTATATTTTCGGAATCAGCAAACCAAGCCGGTTCGAGTGAGTATAATCATCACTAGGTTTTGAAACATTTTTAATTAGTTGGGTCTCACCACGAAAACTACAGTAATCCACTGAAATATCGGGTCACAGTTATTTTTCCCAAGTTTCCCATTGAATCCTAAGAACCTTGGTCCCAGAACCAGACCAAAAGCTCTAAAACTGACCGAGATATGGATTTTCGAAAAATTTCGAAAATCAAATTTTTGGAAAAACTACCGTATCTCGATCAGTCTCGCTTCGAGACCCATAAGAATCATATCATTGGAATCAGCAAGTCAAGACGGTTCAGTTAAATACCCACAAGCCATAATTTCGAAAAAAATTTTATTTTTGGATTTTGGGTCTCGAAGCGAAAATAGAAAAACTACCGTATCTCGGTCATTTTTGCTTCGAGACCCATGAAAAAAAGACAATTTGAATCAGCAGATCAAGTCGGTTCGAATGAGTATAATCATGACAAGGTTTGAAAAAATCGAATTTTTCAGAATATTTTGGGTCTCGACACGATCTCGGTCAGTTTTGGACCTACAATGATGAATTTGAGATTTTTGAAATCAGGGGATCACGGCGGTTTAGAAAAGTATAACCATGACATATCTAGCTTTATTTTGAAAATTTCTAGGATTTTTGGGTCTCGACGCGAAAAAACAACGAAAAAAAAATTTTCGCTCCGAGACCCATTTTTGTAGTTCAGCTAATCAAAAAAGATTTTCAGGCCCGCCAAATGGCCGCCTCGCTCTACACCCTGGGCCTGGAGAAGGGTGACCGTGTGGGCGTGTGGGGCCCGAACTACTACGAATGGGTGGTCCTACAGTATGCGTGTGCATTCGCCGGAGTGATCCAAGTGAATGTGAATCCACACTATCTTCACGAGGAGCTGCGTTTCGTGATGAGGAAGACCGGAATGAAGGTGTTGTTCGCCCCAAAGAGACACAAGCACAGCAACTATGTGCACACTTTGATTGAGGTGGGTTTTTGGGGGTTCGGAGTGGAGATAGAGGGAAGTTGTCAACTGCAAACTTGCTCAAAATAAAATTTGGAGCATGTTTGCAGTTGACAACTTTCTGATAGCTATAAAGGGAGCTGAGATATGCGCCTTTAAGGATAGGGTGCCCTTCGACTCCTCCCCCTTCTTTTGTGGCTGGGGAGCGCTGTAACTTTAAAGGCGCATATCTCGAAAAGGGGCAAAGCTAGAAAAAAGCTGCCAACTGCAAAGTTGCTCAGAATAAAATTTGGAGCAACTTTGCAGTTGACAACTTTTTCCTAGCTCCGCCCCTTTTTGATATACGCGCTTTTAAAGTTGGCTCGAGGCAAAGGGGAGGAGTCGAAGGGCACCTTAACTTCAAAGACGCATATCTCAGTTCTCATCAACGCTATCAAAAAATTTTCAACAGTAAACTTGCTTCAAATTTGATTTTGAGCAACTTTGTAGTTGACAGTTTTCCTCTATCACCATTCCCAACCGAGTTATACCCCTAATTTTCCAGGCCATGCCAGAAATGCGTCGCGGAAAGCCAGGAGTCGGTCACATCAAGTCGCACGACATCCCAGAACTCCGTCATATTGTGCTCTACGGAGATGATGTTCCAGTTCATGGAGCATGGGTCTATTCGGATCTGATGAATGCCGCTGGAACTGAGGAGAGAGCCAAATTGGAGGATATGGACCGTAAACTTCGGCCAGATGAGCCTGTGAATATGCAATTCACCAGTGGAACCACCGGACACCCGAAAGGAGCCACTTTGACACACTTTGGATTGAATAATAATGCTTATTTTGCTGGTACGTTTTTTGGGGGAAAATGTGGAATTTTTTTAGCCAAAAACTGTCGAAAAATATTGAGTTTGAAGGAAGTTATGCTTCCCATGGGTCTCGCCACGAAAACTACCGTAACCCGCAGTTCGAAAGTATTTTTCCCTAGTTCCCCACAAAATTCCTAGCATTTTCGTCCAAAATCCAGGTTTCTAGCTCTAAAACTGACAAAGTTATGGATTTTCGAAAATTTTCGAAAATCAATTTTTTGTAAACTACCGTATCTCGGTCAGTTTTGCCTCGAGACCCATGAGAACTACCTTTTTGAAATCAGCAAATCAAGGCGGTTCGAATGAGTATAATCAAGGCATACTTTCGAAAAATTTTACTTTTCACTTTTTCAAAAAATTACATGCGCCTTTAAACCAAAATTTAAAATATTTTTTGAAAGTGGGCCATGATTATACTTTTTGGAACCAGGGAAATTTGCTGATTCTGAAAATATCGTTTTCAAAGCGCTCCGGCCAAAATTCACCGAGATACGGTAGTTTTCATGATTTTCGTGGCGGGACCCAAAATCCTAAAATTTCAACTTTTTTGAAAGTAGGGCTTGTGGGTACTTTTCTGAACCGTCTCAACTCCCTGATTCCAATGATATAATTTTCATGGGTCTCAAAGCGAAATTGACCGAGATACGGTAGATTTTCCAAAAGACCGAATTTCGAAAATTTTCGAAAATCCATAACTTGGTTAGTTTCAGAGCTTTTGACTTGGTTTCTGAACCAAAATTCTTCAAATTTAGTGGGGGACTTGGGAAAAATAATTGTGACCTGTGGGTTACTGTAGTTTTCGTGGTGGGACCCAAATAACTTGGAAAACCTCGTAACTCACTTAGTTTTCAAGATTTTTCTATGGGTTTTGGGCCAAAAAATTCAGAATTTTTGAGAGATTTTCAGAAAAGACCAATCAGGGTTTCCGAAAAAATATCAAGTAAAAACTAATATTTCCAGGAATCCGTCTCGGCTGGGACCGTGAGGACCATCGTATCTGCATTCCCAACCCCCTCTACCATTGTTTCGGATGTGCAGTTGGGGTAATTAATGCAGTGAATCACGGTCAAACGGTCATTTTCCCATCGAAATCCTATCACGTCCCGGATATTTTCGAAGCGATTCAAAACGAGAAATGCACCACAATGTTCGGCACACCGACCATGTTCATCGACGTTTTGAAGAGTCCTCTGATGAAACAATATGATATTTCATCCCTTCGTGGAGGAGTTATCGGGGGTGCCCCTTGTCCGTTGGCACTTTGTGAGAAGATGGTTAAGGAGATGAGGATGACTGACTTTGCCGTGATCTATGGGTCTACTGAAACGTAAGTCCTTTTTTCTGGGGGCGGGGCAGAAAAAAAGAAAAAATTTGGAGCATTTTGAGCCAAAAACCATCGAAAAATACTCGAAATGGGTCCCGCCACGAAAACTACAGTAATCCTCTGTAACATCACTTCACACATATTTTTCCCAAGTTTTCCACATTTTTCTAAGCATTTTGGTCCAAAAACCAGGTCTATAGCTCCAAAACTGACCTAGATACGGATTTTCGAAAACTTTCGAAAATCAATTCTTATTTAAACTACCGTATCCCGATCAAATTCGCACCGAGACCCATGAAACTTATATTTTTGAAATGAGCAAATCAAGCCGGTTCGAATGAGTATAATCATGGCATACTTTCCGGAAAGTTTCATTTTTTCACATTTTAGAGAAAAGTGCCTGCGCCTTTAAACCAAAATTTTGAAAATTTTCAAAAGTAGGCCTTGATTATACTAATCTGAACCGGAAAATCGTGCTGATTCTGGAAATATCAGTTTCCTCGCTCTAGGACAAAAACTAACCAAGCTACGGTAGTTTTCGTGATTTTCGTGGTGGGACCCAAAATCCTCAAATTTCTAAATTTTTCAAAGTAGGGCTTGTGGGTACTTTTTTGAACCGTCTTGACTTGCTGATTCTAACTCTATAATTTTCACGGGTCCAGAAGCGAAATTGACCGAGATACTGTAGATTTTCTGAAAATTTGATTTTCGAAAAGTTTCGAAAATCCATAACTCAGTCAGTTTTTGAGATTTTGGCCTGGCTTTTGGATCAAACTGCTTAGGAATTTTTGGGGAACTTGGAAAAAATAATTTCAGCTGAAAAGGGAATGGGAGTACGGTATTAGTCGTGGCGGGACCCATCGAAGCGCAACTCAGTCGGTTTTTGAGCTTTCGAGCTGGTTTTCGGCTTGAAAAATTCAAAATTTTTGGAAGAAATTCTCCTTTCCCGGGGTTATGACCGAATCAAAACTGACCAGCCAAAAAAAAAAACAAAAAAAAATATTTCCAGATCCCCCCTGGTGACCATGTCAGAGCTCCACGTGGACCCCTTCGAGCGTATCAAATCAGTCGGCTCCGTGATGCCCCATCAAGAAATCGCCATTGTGGATGAGTACGGAGTTCCAGTCCCAACGGGTGCCAAAGGAGAATTATGGTCCCGTGGCTACTCGACCATGCTCGGGTACTGGGCGGATCAGGACAAGACGAACCTGGCAGTGACCAGGGATCGATGGTATAAATCAGGGGATACCGCGGTTATGAATGAGGATGGAACCATTAATATTGTCGGAAGAACTCGTGATATGATTGTGAAGGGCGGAGAGAATGTGTACCCCACTGAAGTCGAACAGTTCCTGCACAAGTTGGATTATGTCGCCGATGCTCATGTGAGTCTTAAGAGTTTGGGGAGTTTGAGGAGTTTGGGGGACCCCCAAAATTGGAAAAAAAATCCAGATTTTTGAGCCAAAAACCATCGAAAAATACCCAAAATGAGGGGAGATACGACATTTTTCTCCAATTTCGATGAAAAACTACAGTAACCGGGTTGATTTCGCTTCGAGACCCACATAATTGAAATCAGCATGTCAAGTCGGTTCAGATGAGTATAATCATGACTAGGTTTCCGAAATTTTTATTTTTTGAAAAAGGGCATGCGCCTTTAAACCGCAATTTTTTCAAACTTTGGGAATCGAAACTACAGTAACCCTGGTATTCTTGCTTTTCATTCAAAATCGGAAAATCCTGGAGGTTTGGATTTTTTTGGCCGAAAACCATCGAAAAATACCCAAAAGAAAGGAAGTTATGGCTTTCATGGGTCTCGCCACGAAAAATACCGTAACCCACAGTAACCCGCAGGTTACATTTATTTTTCCCGATTTCCCCATAGGATTCTGAGAATTTTAATCTAAAACCCAGGTCAATAGCTCAAAAACTGACCGAGTTATGGATTTTCGAAAATTTTCGAAAATCAAATTTTCAGTAAAACTACCGTATCTCGGCCAATTCCGCTTCGAGACCCATGAAAATCATATTTTTGAAATCAGGGAGTCACGACGATTCGAATGAGTATAATCATGGCTAGGTTTCGAAAAATCGATTTATTTTCATTCTGAGCAATCGTGGTCCTACTACGATAGCTGCCGTAACTCGGTCAATTTCGCTTTGAGACCCATGAAAAATATATTCTTGAAATCAGCTCGTCAAGACGGTTCGAATGAGTATAATCATGACTAGGCTCCGCAAATTTCTAAAATTTTCCTTTTTTTTTTATTCTGAGCAATTCTCCAAATTCCAAAAAACTACCGTATCTCCCTCAATTTTGGTCGGATTCGAAAATTTTTGACATTTTTGAACTCAGCTCATTTCCCTGGTCAAAACGAGTATAATCATGACAAATTTTTGAAAAAAATTTTTTCAGGTCGTCGGCGTGCCAGATGACCGTTACGGAGAGAACATCTGCGCCTGGGTTCGTCTTCGTGTGGAGGACGAGGGAAAGATCAAGCCAGAGCAGATTATTAAGGACTGCAAACATGGAGTGAGTTTGGGGAACAAGAAAAAATGTTGAAAAAAAATTGGGTCCCACCACGAAAATACAAAAACTACCGTATCTCGGTCGATTTTTGTCCAAACGCAATGAAAAATATACCATTGGAATCAGCAAATCAAGACGGTTCGAATGAGTATAATCATGGCATGGTTTGGAAAAACTTTGAAAATTGAGTTTAAAGGCGCATGTGGCCTAAAATTTCGAAAAATTTTGAAAATTCTCAAACCAGGTCATGATTATTATCATTCGAACCGTCTTAACGAGCTGATTTCAAAAATATAGTTTTTATGGGTCTCGAAGCGAAATTGACCTAGTTATTGTGTTTTCGTGGCGGGACCCAAATTTTCAAAAATTTTCCAAAATCTATCATGATTATACTTTTCTGAACCGTCTTGACGAGCTAAGTTCAAATATAAAAATTTCATTGAGCTCTGACCAAAACTGACCGAGATACGGTAGTTTCAAAGTCCACGCGCCTTTAAGGTAAAAACCAAAAATTTTCGAAACCTAGTCATGATTATACTCATTCGAACCGGCTTTTTATGCTGATTCCAAATATTCTATTTCCAAGGGTCTCACCACGAAATTCGAGTTTAAAATTTCAAAAAATCCCAATTTTCAGATGGCTCACTACAAGGTTCCAAAATACGTGCTGATCAAGAAGGAGTCCGAATTTCCATTGACAATTTCTGGAAAAGTGAAGAAATTCGAAATCCAAAAAATCTCCAAAGAATTGTTGGGTCTCGGCACGGTCAAGTCGCACTTCACCGAGGTCGTCGATAATTAATGTTGGGTTCCGCCACGAAAATTTTTTTTTCAAATTTTTTGAAAAATTTTTTCCCCAAATTTTCCTACGGTATAACCGTCCTACTGTATGTATTTTTTACCCCCGGGTTACTGTATTTTTTATGTATATATTTTTCGCAGAAAAAAACGGTTTTGATTTTAGAGAAAAAATTGGAATAAATGGCTTTAAATTTGGATTTTTCTGGAATTTTTAGAGGGGAAAAAGGATTTTTTACGGAAAAATTGATTTTTGCGCCTAAAATCAGGGGTTTTTGTGTCAAAAATTAGGGGTTTTTGGGCCGAAAATTAGGGATTTTTTGACCTAAAATTGGGGATTTTTGGGCCTAAAAGTGAGGTGAAAGAAATCCAAAAATGCAGTTTTCAGGCTCAAAAATCTCCAAATTTCTGATTTTTGAGCCAAAAAATCACTAAATATCGAACTTTTTGCGTCGAAAATGGGAATTTTTCGGCCTAAAAAATGTGATGTTTACGGCAATTTTATGAGAGAATTGAGATGCAAAAATACGGAAAAAGGGTGATTTTGGCCTAAAATTTAGGATTTTTGGCCTAATTTTCAGGTTTTTCGACCCAAAAGCGGTGTAAAACACACAAAAATGAAGTTTTCAGTCCCAAAAACTCGAAAAGAAAAGAGATTTTTTGTGCCGAAAATGACCATTTTTGCGTCAGAAGACCCGAAAAATTCGGAAAATAGTAAATTTTGAGTGAAAAAACAGATTTTTCGACTCCAAAAATGGATTTCTATGGAAAAAGCGGTTTCGGGGTCAAAAATCTCACAAATTCAGCAAAAGTTGGGTACTCCTGCCAGAAATGGGTAATTTAGGGTCAAAAAGCTCAAAATAGAGAATTTTCAGTAAAAAATGTGCTAAAAAAATTACAAATTCATCAAGAAAAAATAGGGACAATTTTGAAGGTTTTTGAGCCGAAAAAATCAATTTTCGGGTCAAAAATGAGATTTTAGAGCAAAGATAGGGAATTTTGGATGGAAAATGGGGTTTTTATGGTGAAAAAGCTCAGAAAATGATGAAAAACAGCTTTTTGGAGGTCAAATATGAAGTTTATATAGAAAATAGGGGTTTTGAGGTCAAAAAAACACCAAAAAAGAGGAAAAATGGGGATTTTTGAGTGAAAAATGCACAAAATCGTTCAAAATAAATAGGGGAAAATGAGGAGGGAACAGAAGGATTTCAAAAAAATTTCTGGCTCAAAAATGAGCTTTTTAGAGCAAAAATAGGGGTTTTTAGGGTCAAAAAGCTCGAAAAATGATGAAAAACAGCTTTTCGGAGGTCAAAAATAGGGTTTTTGGGGTCAAAAAACACCAAAAAATGGGGAAAAAACTACGAAAAATTAAATTTCGGGTCCCTCGCCGCCTGGCACCAACATGGTGATGTGATTTCCATTGAGAAGGATGGTATCCAACTTGGTCATTCTCTTGCCCTCGGCAGTGTTCTCGTACTCGACGACATCCTCCAAAACCATGTTGACGTAGTCATCGAATCCAGTCAAAGTGCCAACAATCTCCTTGTCGTTCTTCATAATCACCCAAATCTTCGAACCAATGCATTTGTCGATTAGTTCCAGTGGCAGCAGAGTATTCGGATTTGTTGAGGTTGATGTCGCCATTTTCACGAAGATTGATTGAGAGGAGGAACGCTGAAATCATGGAAGGAATTGGTGGGGGAAAAGCGGAAAATCGGGAGAAAATACGAGAAAAATGCGGAAAATGGAGTTTTAACAGTGGAAAAGCGAGAAAAATCAATCAAAAATGACCGAAAATCGTTGAAAATCGATGAGAAGATGACTGGAATTATGGTGAAAGAGAAAAAGGACAAAATTGGGTAAAATTGAGCCAAAACCGATGAAAAATGAAGATTTTTGAGCCAAAAAGACCGGAAATGCATAAACTGACAAAACATGATTGAAAAAAATTAGACTACAGTGGTCAAAAATCTTATGAAGACGATGAGGAAAATAATCAACTGTTGGTGTCTCAACTGCTATATTTGGCTCTTCTGCTATGGATCAACTGGTACAGCTATAGCAGTTGAGACATCAAAAGCGGCGAAAATAGCAGTTGATCCATAGCAGAAGAGCCAAGTATAGCAGTTGAGACACTAGCAGTTACAACATAGCAGTTGATCATCCCCATAGCAGTTGCGATATAGCAGTAGATTTCATAGCAGTTGAGTATCTACCTAAAAAGACTGATGGTAAGGATGGGGACAATTCAGGGGGGAAACGAAAAGAAAATTTGGAAAAACTTGGTTAAACGGGAAAAAATGAATCGCCATGATCAGAAGTTCAAAAAATCGGGAGCAAAACTGAAGTCACAGAAGGAAAAGAGAAAAATTGGGAAATTCGAGAGAAAAAAGAATAAACTGGAAGAAAAATAGCCCAAAATAGGACGGAATCAGCTAAAAGTGGTCAGGAGTTCGCCAAAATAGTTAGTTGATACGGCTGTGAGTTTTATGATTTTCCGAGCAAAATTGCTCACTTTTCATGCAAAAAGTGTCTTTTTTTTGTTGCTAAATTAGACAGAACTGGCCGAGCAAAAATCGGACCTTTCGAGAAGCAGATAGGCGAATTTAGAGGTAAAACAGCTCGAAATTTTCATTATTTTTGCAGCATTTCTAGCCTTAAAATCTTATCATTTCAAGATTGAAGCAAAATCTTGACTGCCTGGAGCGAAAATAGGCAATATACGTACTTTTTAGACAATCACAGGTTGCTTGGAGTACCTTTGGGCAAAAAAAGGCTTTCACACCTGAAATGAGGAAATAAATCAGCCAAAACGTCGGAAATCATCTAATACACCCCGAGGTTCGTTTTCGAGCGCCAAAACTATTCAAAATGCTTCTGGCAACGCTAAAATCGATAGAGGAAGCCGGGTCGCAAACTTCAGTGAAAAATTTGTAGCATATGGAAAATTCGTAAAAAACCAGCACAAAAATTACTGAAATTGAGCTATTTCGATGAAACTAATGTCGGATAGAGGCGGACACACGTTTCTATTGTGAGAAAACTACAAAAAAATTTTTTTTTGCGAAAATTCGAAATTTTCAGCATTTTTCCACATTTTCGCAGCGGAAACGTCATGAAGTTTGTTTAAAACACGTTTTATCACTCTATTCGGGGGGCAAAAACGTTCAAAAACCGTCGAAAATCAATTTTTCCGCTCCTTTTCCAAAAATTTCATTTTCCGCCGTTTTTTATCGATTTTTCTAGAATTTTTTGACTCCACCACGCTTCTAGAAGCCTATTTTATCAATTTTACGAAGAAACCCCAAAAAAAGTCCACCGAAAACCCAGAAAAAGCTCGAAAAATCATCAAAAAAGGTGTCGAATTCGAACGGCTCTCAGTGTAGATTTACGGCTAAACGGCGAGCTAGGGGGGATAGCGGAGTGTCGTTGTAAACATAAATCCACCCGCGAAATGGGATGGGGAAACGAACAAACGTTCTGAGGGGTCTGTTCGAAACTTCGAAACGTAACGGAAATTGATTTTTGTTTGGAAAAACGAAAAAGAAATCAAATTTTTTCATAAAATTCTTTTAAAAAACAAATGTCAAATGCAACGATACTATTTTACTACAAAAATGTATTAAATTCATTAGTTTTGGCCAATTTTCATCGATTTTCAGCGAAGTTTCCCTAATTTTTTTTTGCGAAAATCGATAAAAATCATACATGTGAATTCTTGGCCTGACCCGGAGGCTCCGATCCAAAAATTTCCAATTTGTGGGGAGTTTGGGAAAAATAATTTAAACTAGCTCAGAAGGGGGTGGGGGTACGGTATCGTGGCGAGACCCCCTAATTTCGTAACTCAGTCAGTTTTCAACATTTTTCGATGGTTTTTGGCTTGAAAAATTCAGAATTTTTATTAGATTTTTCTCATCATGCGGGGTTTCAAGCAAATCAAAACTCAGCCAAAAAAAAAAACAAAAAAACATTTTCAGGTCCCCCCTCGTCACCATGTCCGAGCTCCACGTGGACCCCTTCGAGCGTATCAAATCAGTCGGCTCCGTGATGCCCCATCAAGAAATTGCCATTGTGGATGAGTACGGAGTTCCAGTCCCAACGGGTGCCAAAGGAGAATTATGGTCCCGTGGCTACTCGACAATGCTCGGGTACTGGGCGGATCAGGACAAGACGAACCTGGCAGTGACCAGGGATCGATGGTATAAATCAGGGGATACCGCGGTTATGAATGAGGATGGAACCATTAATATTGTCGGAAGAACTCGTGATATGATTGTGAAGGGCGGTGAGAATGTGTACCCCACTGAAGTCGAACAGTTCCTGCACAAGTTGGATTATGTCGCTGATGCTCATGTGAGTCTTAGGAGTTTGGGGAGTTTGAGGAGGGTTGGGCGCCCCCGGAACTAGAAAAAAAATCCAGATTTTTTGAGCCAAAAACCATTGAAAAATACCGAAAATCAAGGGAGTTATGAGGTTTTTTTTGAATTTCGATGAAAAAAACTACAGTAACCGGGTCAATTTCGCTTTGAGACCTTCGAAATTCTTACTTTTGAAATCAGCATGTCAAGATGGTTCAGATGAGTATAATCATGACATACTTTCGGAATTTGAAAAAATTACGGCTTTCATGGGTCTCGCCACGAAAACTACCGTAACCCACAGGACCCTTCAAACCATAATTATTTTTCCCAAGTTTCCCATAGAATTCTGAATATTTTGATCCACAAACCAGAGCAAAAGCTCTTAAACTGACCGAGTTATGGATTTTCGAAAAATTTCGAAAATCGAAATTTTCAAAAAACTACCGTATCCCGAGCAGTTTCGCTTCGAGACCCTTGAAACTTAGATTTTTGAAATCAGCTCGTCAAGACGGTTCGAATGAGTATAATCATGACCTAATTTGAAAAAATTTCTCATTTCTTATTCTGAGCAATAGGGGTCCCAATACTATTGCTACCGTAACGCGGTCAGTTTCGCTTCGAGAGCCGTGAAAATTATATTTTTGAAACCAGCTCGTCGAGACGGTTCGAATGAGTATAATCATGGCTAGGTTTCGAGAAATCGATTTTTTCTTATTCTGAGCAATTTTCCAATTTCACAAAAACTACCGTATCTCCCTCAATTTTGATCGAATCCCCAAAACTTTTATACCATTGCCCTCAGCTCATCTTCCCGGTCAAAATGAGTATAATCATGACATATTTTCGAAAAATTATATTTTTCAGGTCGTCGGCGTGCCAGATGACCGTTACGGAGAGAACATCTGTGCCTGGGTCCGTCTTCGTGTGGAGGACGAGGGAAAGATCAAGCCAGAGCAGATTATCAAGGATTGCAAGCATGGAGTGAGTTTGGGGGAAATTAGGGCTGGAAATCTAAAAATTTTGAGTTTTGGGTCCCACAACGAAAATGCAAAAACTACCATATCTCGGTCAACTTTTGTCCAAACTCAATGAAAAAGGTATCATTGAAATCAGCAAATCAAGTCGATTCAAATGAGTATGATCATGACTAGGTTTTGAAAAATTTCAATTTTGGGTCCCACCGCGAAAATGCAAAAACTACCGTATCTCGGTCAATTTTCGTCCCATCTTCATGAAAATTATACCACTGGAATCAGCAAAACAAGACGGTTCGAATGAGTATAATCATGACATGGTTTGGAAAAAATGTGAAAATTGAGTTTAAAGGCGCATGTGGCCTAAAATTTCGAAAAGTAGCTAGAAATTTAAACCAGGTCTTGTTTATACTCATTCGAACCGTCTCGACATGCCGATTCCGAAAATATACTTTCCAAGAGTCCCGCAGCGAAACTGAGCGAGATACAATAGTTTTTGTATTTTCGTGGCGGGACCCAAATTTTCGGAAATTTTCCTAAACCTATCATGATTATACTTTTCTGAACCGCCTTGACGAGCTAAGTTCAAATATATAATTTCCATTGAGCTCTGACCAAAATTGACCGAGATACGGTAGTTTCAAAGTCCATGCGCCTTTAAGGTAAAAATCAAAAATTTTCGAAACCTAGTTATGATTATACTTATTCGAACCGTCTTGACTCGCTGATTCCGAATATTCTATTCCCAAGGGTCCCACCACGAATTCAAGGCCTAAAAATTCTAAATTTTCCATTTTTCAGATGGCCCACTACAAGGTTCCAAAATACGTCTTGATCAAGAAGGAGTCCGAATTTCCATTGACAATTTCTGGAAAAGTGAAGAAGTTCGAAATCCAAAAAATCTCCAAAGAATTGTTGGGTCTCGGCACGGTCAAATCGCACTTCACCGAGGTCGTCGATAACTAATTTTTGATGGGTCCCGCCACGAATAATTTTTTTTTTCAATTTTTTGAAAAAAAAATTCAAATTTCCCCCGAATTTTCCTACGGTATAACCGTATTACTGTATGTATTTTTACCCCCGGGTTACTGTATTTTTATGTATATATTTTTCGCAGAAAAAACGGTTTTTTGATTTTAGAAAAAATTGGAATAAATGGCTTTAAATTTGGATTTTTCTGGAATTTTTGAAGCTGAGAAATGGAATTTTTATGGGGAAAAAAAAAAATTAATTTTTGGGCCTAAAATTGAGGGTTTTTGGGCCTAAAATTAAGGGTTTTTGAGCCTGAAATGTGGAGTTTTTGGGCCCAAAATTCAGGAATTTCAGCCTGAATTTCAGGTTTTTTGAGCCTAAAATTGAGGATTTTCAGCACAAAAATTGAGGGGGTTTAGGCCTGAAATTGCAGGAAAAATTGGCAAAAATGAAGTTTTCAGACGCAAAAAATCGAAAAGAAAATTTTGATTTTTGTGCCGAAAATGACCATTTTTGCGTCAAAAGACCCAAAAAATCCGGAAAAATAGTGAATTTTGAGTCGAAAAACAGTTTTTGGCTCCAAAATTGGATTCCTGTGGGAAAAAAGCGGTCTCGGGGTCAAAAAACCATCAAGTTCCGAAAATTTTGGGTATTCCAGGCAGAAATAGGTGATTTAGGGTCAAAAAGCTCAAAAAATTGACAAAAAACAGAAAATGACGAATAAAAAAAATCACAAATTCATCGAGAGAAAATAGGGACAATTTTAAAGGTTTTGAGCCGAAAAAATCGATTTTCGGGTCAAAAATGAGATTTTAGGGCGAAAATTAGGGAATTTCGGATGGGAAATGGGGGTTTTTATGGTCAAAAAGCTCAGAAAATGATGAAAAACAGCTTTTTGGAGGTCAAATATGAATTTTATATAGAAAATAGGGCTTTTGGGGTCAAAAAACACCAAAAATGGAGTATTTTGAGTGAAAAATGCACAAAATCGTTCAGAATAAATAGGCGGCTCGAAAATGAGCCTTTTGGAGCAAAAATAGGGGTTTTTAGGGTCAAAAAGCTCAGAAAATGATGAAAAAGGGGATTTTTGAGTGAAAAATGGCCAAAAGCAGCTTATGGGAGGTCAAAAATAGGGTTTTTGGGGTCAAAAAACACCAAAAAATGGGAAAAAATCGACGAAAAATTAAATTTCGGGTCCCTCGCCGCCTGGCACCAACATGGTGATGTGATTTCCATTGAGAAGGATGGTATCCAACTTGGTCATTCTCTTCCCCTCGGCAGTGTTCTCGTACTCGACGACATCCTCCAAAACCATGTTGACGTAGTCATCGAATCCAGTCAAAGTGCCAACAATCTCCTTGTCGTTCTTCATAATCACCCAAATCTTCGAACCAATGCATTTGTCGATTAGTTCCAGTGGCAGCAGAGTATTCGGATTTGTTGATGTTGAAGTCGCCATTTTCAGATGATTGATTGAGAGGAGGAACGCTGAAATTATGGAAGGAATTGGCGGGGATAATTGGAAGGAAAAAGAGGAAAAAAGGGGGAAAATACGAGTAAAAATAGGTAAAATCAGCCAAAATCGGTGGAAATTGTGGATTTCTGCAATAAAAATGGACAGAACCAGTAAAAGGGCTGGCTTAACGGCAAGAATCATTCAACTGGTGGAAAAAAGGGCAAAAAGCGAGGAAATTGAGCGAAAATAGCAGACTTTGAGCATAGAATTGGCCAAGAATGCAAAATATTTGGAAAAATTTGGCAAAAACTGATTGAAGTTCGTCCAAAGTGGTCGAAGATTGGATAGAGATAGGAATACTGGAACTCTAGAGAGAACTAAGGAAAGAAGCGAAATTGAGCGAAAAACCAGAGAAAAAGGTGAATTTTTGAGCCAAAACCTGGGCAAAAACGTAAGAAAAATAACAATTTTTTCGATGAAAATCAGTCTAAAATGGTCGAAAACCGGTGAGAGGAAGGCAGGAATTTCCGAGAGAGTTGGGAGAAGAGTACGAAATAAATAAGCTTTTGCAGCCAGTTTTTGGTCCCGAAAATCGGACTATTTGAGTCAAAAATAAGCAGTTTTGAGCCTAAATTTAAGATTTTTCGGGCTTAAACTTAATAATTATCGACATAAAAAGTAGCGACTAACAACAGGCGATTTCAGAGCCAAAAATTCACTATTTCGCTTTCCAAAGTCATCGAAAATAAATTTAAAAAAAGGTCTTCTGAATTCAAGAATGGCCAAATCCCGTCTCAAAGCAAAAATAACTATTTTAGAGGTTTTGAAGGTGAAAAATGTGTAAATTTTCTCAAACATACACTGGAAACTAAAAAAATAGGAAACCTGAGGTCAAAGTGAGCAATATAAGGGTAAAGCGATAAAATTCAGCGGAGAGCCGTGAAAATTGTGGATTTTCAGGCCTAATTGGGAAGACCAGCAGAAGATGGAACAAGATTGAGCTGTTCCGATGAAGTTCAACGGACAAAGTGATTTGTATCAGAAGCGCAGAAAAAATACTTTTTATTTTCAATTTTCTGCAAAAAACTCGAAAATTTCAGAACTTTCCCACATATTTACAGCGGAAACTTTGAGAAGTTCGTTTAAAACACGTGTTTTCACTCTAAGCGCAGGCGAAGACGTTCGAAACCCGTCCAAAATCAATTTTCCGGCTACTTTTCTAAAAATTTCATTTTCTGCAGATTTTAATCGAATTTTCTAGATTTTTCTGACCCTTTCGCGCTTCTAGAAGCTTATTATACTATATTAGTGAAGAAAATCCCAAAAAAGTCCACCGAAAACCAAGAAAAAGCGCGAAAAATCATCAAAAAAGGTGTCTAATCGCTATGGCTCTCAGTGTAGATTTACGGCTAAACGGCGAGCTGACCGGGATAACGGAGTGTCGTTGTAAACATAAATTCCCCCGCGAAAAGGTTAGGACAAACGGACAAACGTTCTAAGGAGTCTCTTCGAAATTTCGAAACGCGATGGAATCCTCAAAAATACTTATTTCAAACGGAAATCCGATTCTGAGCCTAAAAAATTGATAAAATAGTGATATTTCATTGAAAAATAGGCAGAAGAAATCGTGGAAAAATTGGAGAAAAATTCAAAAATTAAAGCATTTTCGGGTAATGAATAGTGAAAAAATCGATAAATAACATGAAAAATCTTGAAAATTTAAGTGGTGAATTGAGTTCCGGCATCTGGATTATCACGTTTGTATGCCTCCAATCTCGTCCGAATAACCTCACGGGCGGCCTCGAGTAGTTGTTCCTGTCGATCGATTGCCTCATCCAGATTGGCCTCTTCCACTAATCCATGATCCAAAAACTCTTCCAGTTCCCATTGAACACCGAGACGCGTGAACTCGTTGTTCACGTCCACTGAAGCGTCGCGGAACTGCAAAAATTAGGGAATTTTTTGAAGGTTTTGACTGGAAATTAGGGATTTTGGGGGCAAAATTTGCAGTTTTGAGCCGAAAATGTGGGACTTGGAGCCAAAAATCAGGGTTTTTGACCTAAATTTAGGGATTTTTGAGCCAAAAATCAGGAAAAAAACGGAATTTCAGCTGTTACGAGGAATCTTCCTCAAGGATGGGCCTTGGGGCGTTCGACTTCAAAATCTGTAATCGCGGAAAACTAAAGATTTTGAAATCTGTAGTTTAGTGATAAGAGAGACGCAGGTTGAAAAAAAAACGAGAGACGCAGCAAACGGGGAGACGCAGATTTTCGTGGCGAGACCCGTCCTGCGCCTTTAATTTCTTGTCATCTGCGTCTCTCTCACGCGGTAAACTCAAATTTCGATCACAAAACTACAGATTTCAAATTTGTAGTTTCAAAATGGCGTCGCCGGCTTACGGTAACGCCCATCCTTGATCTTCCTAGCGCAAAGTTCATGAATTTTGGCCGAAAATCGGATCGCTGGACCCTAAAAATCTGAGTTTTTGGGACCGAAATCAGGGTTTTCTAGGCAAAAAAACAGGGTTTTTGAGCCTAGAGTTAGTGATTTCTGAGGCCGAATTCAGGGTTCTTTGAGCAAAAAATCAGAAAAAAAGAGATTTCCGCCCCTTCCACTCAAAAATTCACGGTTTTTTCAGGCCTAAAAATGTGTCTTTCAGGCTTATTTTCAGCCGAAAATCCATGAATTTTCGCCGAAAAGCGGGTTGTTTGAGCTCGAAAATCTGAGCTTTTGGAACAGAAATCGAGGTTCTTTTTGTCAGATTGGGGTTTTAAGACCAAAACGTCTTCGGAATTTCATGGTGATTTTCAGCTAAAATGTATGGTTTTAAACTTTTTTCTACTCAAAAAAAAGAGGGATTTGGAGCGAAAATCCGGGTCCTTGAGCCTAAAAATAAGAGTTTTTGGAGACAGAAATTGGGGTTTTTGGGCCTAAAATCCGAGATTTTGAGCATAAAAATCTGAATTTTCAGGATAGAAATCGGGTTTTTAGGCCTAAACTTCGGAGCCCAAAATACAAGGGTTTGGAGCCCAGAAATTTGAGTTTTGAGCTCAAAAGTTGGAGGTTCCAGGCCAAAAATCATGGTTTTTGATGCAAAAAGCATCGAATTAAAAAAATCAAATCATGATTTTGGAGCAATTTAGGCTCTTCAATTTCGAACGTGAGAGACGCATAGAGGCTAGACTGTCTAGCTGTCTGCGTCTCTTTTCTCCTTTTTGTAAGGCGCACTGGGTTCTAGGCCTACTTGAGCCCGAAAATCAGGGGATTTGAGCCTAAAATTAGGGTTTCTGAGCCCGAAGATCGAGGTTCTTAAACCAGAAAGTAGATAAGTTTGTCTGGTAGTCCTAGGTTTCTGGGCCAAAATTCAATTTCTTTGGGCAAAAATTTACAATTTTGGAGCAATTTAGGCCCAAAATTTCGATTTTGCACCTAAATTTCAAAATTTTCCGCTATTTTCTGCAACTTACATGCTTACTGCAGACCTCGGCGACCTCCTTAACATGATCCAAAGTGGATGGTGGTGGAACGGGTGCTTTGACCGAGACATTCGTCAATAATTGACAGAAATGCATCATAAGCGAGTCGAGAGCATTGCCCAATTGAGTCGGTTCCAATGGAGTTTCATCGTCTTCAGCAGCAGCAGCAGCAGCAGACGATGTTTTCGATGACGTGGAAGAGGAGGCGGAGCGTGGGGCGGCACCCCCATTGTTATCCGTTGGTGGAATATGATGATGATGTGGTGGAGGAGGATTCATCGGCATATCATCTGGCATCGGAGCATCGTCTAGGAAATCGTCGAGATCGCCGGCGTCGCCGAATGGGAAGGGGCGGCGTTCTGGAAGAGAAAGATGGTTTTGGGGCCGAAAATTAGGAACTTTTGAGCTGAAAATTTTGGAATTTCGGCCTGAAATTTGATATTTTCGAGCCTAAAATTAGGGATTTTTAGGCCGAAAAACAGGATTTTCACAGCCCAAAATAGGAATTTTGAGACTGAAATTGGGGATATTATTAGGCGAAAGTCAAGGATATATGAGCCCAATATTAGCGATTTTTGGCTTCAAATTAGAGTTCTGAGCCGAAATTAGAAAATTTTCGAGCCCAAAAATGAGTATTTTGGCCTGAGATTTGACAGTTATCGGGCCAAAATGTTTTGGCCTAAAGTTAGGGTTTTCAGAGCCAAAAAATCAGGATTTCGCCTAGAAGACATCATTTGCCCAGGAATTTTGAGCTCACAATTTTAATTTTTGGCTTAAAATTCAAAATCTTCGAGCCTAAAATTAGAAACTTTCGCGCCTGAAATTAGGGATTCTGGGCCTGGAATCAGCGACGTTTCGGCCTAAATTTTGGGATCTTTGAGCCAAAAATCAGATATAAACGGAATTTCCGCTGTTAAGACCCAAACGTAGTGGTTCTCAGGTCTAAAAATGTGTCTTTCAGGCCTCTGTTCAGCGCAAAGTCCATGAATTTTGGCCGAAAATCGGGTTGTTTGAGCATAAAAATCTGAGTTTTTGGAAGAGAAATTGGAGTTTTTCGAGCCAAATCGGGATTTTTAGGCCAAAATTTTGGGTTTTTGAGTCTGAATAATGTATTTTTGGCCAAAAATCGGAATTTTTAGCTTGAATTAGGGATTTTCGAGTTGAAAATCAAGGATTTTAACTTTCGGATGAACGGACAGAATCACCAATTTTAGAGCAAAATCAGCCATTTTTTTTTCAATTTTCGGGCAAAAATATCGATTTTCTGCTCTTTTTTTTCATTAAAAACGCCACTTTTGAGCTCTACAACCCTACCATTTGGCACATCTCCCTCTCGTGCGGCAGCTGCAGCTGCTGCAGCCATCTGCGCCTGCACATCGATATTGTCCATTGTGTTGTTGCCCTCCAGCTCGTCGAACATCTGCATGACTCAGGCTTAGGGGTATCCTTTTATTAGACGATTTCAAGTAGAAAAAAAGGACAAAAACCACTTAGTTAAGGAAAAAAGCTCAAAAATTTCATTTTCTGCTGATTTTAATCGAATTTACTAGAATTTTTTCACTCCTCTACGCTTCTAGGAGCTTATTATATCATTTTTGTGAAGAAAACCCCAAATAAGTCCACCGAAAACCAAGAAAAAGCGCGAAAAAACATCAAAAAAGGTGTCGAATTCGAATGGCTCTCAGTGTAGATTTACGGCTAAACGGCGAGCTAGGCGGGATAGCGGAGTGTCGTTGCGAACAAAAAACCCGCGAAATGTAAAAAAGGAGTCTTTTCGAAATTTCAAAACCTGATGGAACTTAGTTTTTCATTATAAAAAACTGAAAAATCAGAGTTTTTGGCGGAAAAAACTCTCCTTTGCAGGTAAAATTGGGTCGATAACCCTTAATTCAGGCAAAAATGCACAAAAAAATTGAAAAATCACTGGAAAATTGCGTTTTTGAGCAATAAAAAAGCAAGGAAGCACCGTCACCTAATAAATATTAAAATAAATAAATAATTACCCAAAAATATACAGAAAATACCGGAAAAACCAATAATCGATACAGGATGGCGGGAAAGAAAAAAAAACCGAGTGAAAAAGTGGAAAATCGGGTTAAAAATAACATAAAACCATTGAAAAAACACCAGAATAAGGGTGGGATTGTGTACAGAAAACTGACAAAAAGAGGAATGATTATGATGGAAAATTAAGTGAAATTGAGAATTTTTGGTTGGAATTTAGGGTTTTTGAGCCAAAATTTAGGCAATTTTAAGCATAAAATGAGGAATTTTTGAGCTTAAAATTAGGGATTTTCGAGCATAAAATTAGGGTTTTTGAGCCAAAAATTAGAAAATTTTAAGCCTGAAATTATGAAAATTCAGGCGTAGATTTTAGATTTTTTGGGCCAAAAATTGAGGATTTTGAGCCGATAATTAGAGATTTCTGAGCCTAAAATTAGGGGTTTTGAGCCCAGAATCAAGGATTTTTGAGCCTAAAAACAGGGATTTTTGAGCCCAGAATTTAGATTTTTTGAGCCAAACGTTAAGGATTTTGAACCGAAAATTCGAGATTTCTGAGACCAAAATCAAGGTTTTTTGAGCCAAAAAACAGGGATTTTCGAGTCAAAAACTAGATTTTCCGCACATTTTTAGCTCGAAAAATCGAAAATTGCCGGTAAATCCTCAAAAAACACTATGAAAATGCCCAGAAATTGCCTAAAAACAATCGGAAAAATAAGCGGAATCGGTAGAAAATTCCGCTGAAATTGGAAAGAAAATCCTCAAAAATCTACTGAAAAAATTGGGAAAAATGCTCAAAATCGCCCAGAATTCCGCAAAAAATTGGTCAAAAATCTCAAAAATCAACCAAAAATATCGCTAAAAATGCTCAAAAACCACCTAAAAACCCACCAGAAAACGGGAAAATCGCCCAAAATTACGCTAAAAATTGGTCAAAATGCTTCAAAAATCCTCAGAAAAATAACTAAAAATTGCTCAAAAATCGCCTAAACCCGCGCCAAAAATTGGAAAAAATCCTGAGAAAAAAAGCACAAAAAACCACAGAAAATCAAAAAATTATTCCTCCTTCTTTGTGGTCTCCTTTTGCTGACTCTTCTCCTCCAGTCGCTTCAAAAAAGCGGCACGATCGCGTCGTTGTTGCTCGGCGCTCGGTTTGTGGGGGTCTCCAGAAGGGGATCCAGTGGATCCAGATGATCCATGAGCCGCTTCAGAAGACGTGGTGGCACCGGATCCAGATCCAGAAGCTGCTTCTCCAGGTGACGTGGCACTGGATCCAGGAGCCGCTCCAGGAGACGTGGTGGCACTGGATCCAGCTGCTCCAGGAGAGGATCCTCCAGAAGAAGAATCCGTGGATTTCTTGCCCAGAATTGGGGTCTCCTTGGGATCCATGGATCCAGATCCTCCTCCACATGGCACCACCTTCTCCACAGACCCCTCTCTCGAATTATCCTTCACCTCCAGACTCATTTTGATCGCCGCCTCCAGCTCTGCATCCTCAGAATCCATGGATCCGCCTCCTCCAGATCCATGAGACGTCTCCATTGACATGGCCATCGCAATCGCCAGATCCTGATCCTCCTGTGAATCCTTGACGTCTATGGATCCACCGAGACGTCGTCCGATCGTATTGAAGAACTTTTGAGCCATCGTTTCGGGCTTCTTTTCCTTCCGGGGGGAGGGTTGGACGACTACAGGGCATAGGGAGATGAGGTTGTCAGCTTCGGAGTTGGGAAGGATCCCCTGGACGACGAAGATTGAGTAGCCTGGAAATTGAAGAGTTGGAATAAGTTATGAAGGAGGGAAAGGGCAAAAACAGGCGATTTTACTATCCATAAGCTCTGAAATCAGGCCATTGCCCTGGACTACTTTCAGGACCACTGAAGGCCAAAATAGGCCCGAAAATGTCATTTTTATGATCAAAAGTGCCTTAGCACAGACCCATCTACTGGTGAAAAAGCATCAAAGTAGGCACTACCTAGGCTAAAACAAGCCTGAAAATTAGACTTTGATGACCGGAAAAGAACAAAAAAATAGGCTCATTATGGTATAGCAAAGCCCAGAAATAGGCCTTTTTATCGTCTGAAAAGTTCAAAGATAGGTTTTTCCATAGACAGTTAGGCTTGAAAGTAGGTTTTACATGCTCAGACAGGCCTAAACATAGGCCCTTTTCCCGAGAAAGAAGCAAATTAGGCCTTTTTATGGTCAAAAAGGGACAAAAATAGGTATTTTTATGCTCAGGAAGGCCTAAACATAGGCTTTTTCATGGTTAGAACAGCTCAATTATAGGCCTTTTTATCGACAAAAAAGCCAAAAAATAGGCTTTTCAAGGCCAAAAAGGCCCTAAAATGGATCTTTTTATCGTCAAAAAGTCCTAAAGAACGGCCTTTTTTAGAGGTCAGAAAAGGCTAAGCAAAGGTCTATCTGTCAGGAAAGCCAGAAGAGGCCTTTTTATAGTCAAAAAGGCCCAAAAATAGGTCTTTTTATGGTCAGGAAGGCCTAAAATAGACCCTTTCATAGCAAGAAAAGCCCAAAAATAGGTTTTTTATGGTCAAAAAGGCTAGGCTTCTTTGGTTTAAACAGGCCTAACAATAGGCGCTCATAGGCTGAAATAGGCCTAGAAAAAGGGCCTCTTCATGGTCATAAAAGCCTGAAAAATAGACCTTTTCGTCGCCAGGAAGGCCTAAAAATAGGCTTTTCTATGAGCATAAAGGCCCTAACATAGGTGTGTTTATCGCCAGAAAAATAGGTTTTTCCATGGTCAGAAAGGCCCAAAAAAAGGCCCTTTTATAGACAGAAAGGCCCTAAAATAGGCCTTGGCCCTTTTTATGGTCAGAGAGGCTAGGCTTTTCGGGTTTGAACAGTAATAGGCTAAAATAAGCCTGGAAAAGGGCTTTTAAATGATTGAAAAGGCCCCAAAATAGGCCTTTTTACTGTCAGAAACGTCCTAAACTATGCATTTTTATGAACAGAAAGGCCCGAAAATAGACCCTCCCATAGAAAGAAAGGCCCTAAACTAAAATTTTCCCCAAGGCCCAAAAATAGGCCTCTGAAAGGGTCAGAAAGGTTAGGCTTTTCTGGTTCAAAGCGGCCTAACAATAGGCCCTCCTAGACCTAAATAGGCCCGAAAAAGGCCCATTCATCCTGGGCCAATCAAATTTGCTACCATAAACCAGCATGAGCCTTTAAGGTCCCCTATTCCCTTACCCTCAGCCGACAACTGATGCATGAACTCTGTGACATAGGTGTTGGAAAGGAGGCGTGGCCCTCGGTTAATCGAGTTCAACTCGAACCATTGGTCACCGAACTTGCGGAGCACAAACCAGTGCTCACGGAGGTTACAGATGTAGGCGCGGGCGATTCTGAAATGTGGAAATTTGGGATTTGAGCCAATTTTTGCAGTTTTTGGACAAAAAATGGTCTAAAAACAGTAATTTTCGGTCAATTTTTGTGGTTTTTGCACAAAAATTTGTCCTAATCCGGCCGTTTTTCGCTATCTTTCGACCGAAAACGGCCTAAAATGCTCCAATTCCCTCCTTACAATGGATCCTGTTTGAATTCGGCCATTGACGGATGATCGATATTGGTGAGCCTCAAATCGAATGCCTCGAGTGCTTTGACGATGACCTGGATGGAGAAGTAGCCACTGTCGTTCATGTTTTCACTTCGGCCCACTGCGTTGGCATGCTGAACGAAAAATGGGTGAGCTTAAAGGCGCATGGACTCATTTAGCAAATACTCAACTGCTATGTATCTCTGCTGCTATTTCTCAACTGCTATGTTGTAACTGCTAGTGTCTCAACTGCTATACTTGGCTCTTCTGCTATGGATCAACTGCTATTGCCATAGCAGTTGAGAAATCAAAAGTGGCGGAAATAGCAGTTGATCCATAGCAGAAGAGCCAAATATAGCAGTTGACACACTAGCAGTTACAACATAGCAGTTGATCACCCCCATAGCAGTTGAGTATTGACTTGCAAAAAAATCTGCATGCTCCTTTAAGGTAAACGGGCGGTGTCCTGGTCATTTTCAAGCCAGTTTTGGACTGTTTTCAGTCATTTTTTTCTGTTTCGAGCGACTTTGACTTGTAGAATTATTGCATCCGCCTTTAAGGTAAACGGGCGGTGTTTTGGTCATTTTCAAGCCATTTTAGGCCTTATTTTAGTCATTTTCAGGCCATTTTAGGCGATTTTGACTTGTGAAAAATCCCATGCGTCTTCAAGGCTTCACTAACATTTCCAAGAATATCATGCTCCAATTGATCCATTTGTCGTGCCAAATCTCTCAAATTCTCATAGGTGAATAGACTGTCCTGTAGGAGCATATTCAATGCGTGTTGAGCACAAAGAGCCGCCTGTTGGTGCTCGAAAAAAATCGAGTTGATCGGATCGTTTGATGACATTTTTTGTGTGATAGGGGGCTGAAAAATGTGGAAATTAGGTAAAAAAAAATAGTGGAGAATTGAGAAATTTAGGCAAAAAAATCTGTAATTTTGGCCCAGAATAGCTAAATTTCGGGGACAAAATTTAGAAAATCTGGCACGTTGGGCTCGAAAATTTCTAATTTTGGGCCCAAAAATCCGTTATCTTAGGCTCAAAAATCCCTTATTTTAGGCTAAAAATCCCTGATTTTGTGCTCAAAAACCGGAAATTTTGGCCTCAAGAAACTGAGTTTTAGGCTGAAAAAAAGAACATTTTAAACGATTTCTGGCCTAAAAATTGTAAAATTTAGGATCAAATACCCATTTTTGGCTCGAAAATCGCACTTTTTGGATTCAATTGAGCTGATTTTGGGCTTGGAAACTCAAAAATTCCTAGTTTTTGGTCCAAAACTAGCTTTTTTGGGCTCAAAAATCCCTAATGTTGGGCTTAAAAATCTCTGATTTTTAACTCGAAAACTCCTAATTGTGGGCTCAAAATTCAGAATTTTGCAAGAAAATATTGGGTTTCTAGCTCAAAAACTCTTAATTTTAGCCCAGAAATCTTCAATTTTAGGCTCAAAAACTCTTTTTTTCACCCAAAATCTCTAATTTTAAGCTCAAAAACCCTTTTTTTTTTGACCGAAAATCTTCAATGTTAGTCTGAAAAAGATCCAATTTTCAGGCCATAATTCTAAACTCTGAGCTCGAAATCCTGAAATAAGGAAACAAAAAATAAGGTGAAACAGGTCAAAAACCACAACAGAAAAAAATTTCAAACTTGGAAAAAAAATGCTTAAAAATTCATTATATCACAGGTTGATTGTTAGTGGGTTTAGTACAAAAAAAATGCAATATTTTACATCAAAACTGAGTATAAATCACATAAAAACGCGTAAAAATAGGGGAAAAAAGCGGAAAAAATGACATTTTACAGGTGAAAATTCACATCAAAACTGGGGGAAAAAATGCAATAAAACTGAAAATTTCGAATTTTAAAATAGACATAAAAACAGGCTAGAAAAGGGTAAAAAATGAATTTTTAATGGAAAAATAGGGTTCTCGAGCTAAAATTTACATAAATACAGGGAAAAAATGGGGCTTTTCTACATAAATATCACAAAAGAACCGAGGAGGAATGGATGAAAAGACACCTTTTTCGCGTGAAAAATCGACTTTTTAGGCTAAAAATAGGATTTTTCAGGTAAAAAACGGATAAAAATCCCGGTTTTCTACACAAAAATCACGTGAAAAAGGTGGAAAACTGGGTGGAAAGACACTTTTTCAAGCGAAAAATCGACTTTTTCTGATCGAAAAACCGACTTTTCAGGTCTAAAACCCAATTTTTCTCCGTAAAAATGCATAAAAATCCCGGTTTTCTACACAGAAATCACATAAAATCGTCAGTTTAAATAGTCTTCTTCTTTTCCTCTCCATTAGCCAAAAGTCGTTCATCATATCGTAATTGTTCTTTCAATTGTCGATACCTCTCGCGATACGTGACGTCATACCACTCTTTGATTTCAATCACCGAATTCCGAACGCCGTTCAGTTTCAGCGTCCATTCCAGGGGGCTCTGCAATAGAAAAAATGGGTGAATTTGGATGAAAATTTGGAGGGAAAAAGGAAAAATAGTTGGAAAATTAGGATTTATGGAGGAGAATATCAGGATTTTTAGAGCTAAAATAGAGTTTTCAAGCGAAAAATAGGGGTTTTGAGCCAAAAATAGGGTCATCGGGGACGAAAATAATGGATACTTGGGGTTATAAAAAATGGTTTTTGGTGTCGAAAACTAGGATTCTAGGGGTGAAAATAAGGGGTTTTTGGAGCCAATGTAAGTGCTTTTGAAAAAAATCAAGGCTTGTGACGAAAAATTGAGAGCTTTGAGACGAAAAAACAATTTTTTCGAGCAAAATAATTTTTAATTTTTTTTTAGGCATTCTAGTATTTCAATCATGATTTTTGAGCTAAATAAAATTTATTCAGCGTCCAGATTTCACAAAAACGCATTCAAATGGCGAAAATTTCACTAAAATTACGTTTTTCGAAAAAAATTTTAGAAAAATGATTTGCCGGCCGAAAACTGCATATTTTTGAGTAAATTTCAACTATTTCCAATTTTCACTGATGAGTTTTCACTTTTATTATCGAAAAACCTGAATTTCTACCCCAAAAAGCTTCAAAAAGCCCCCAAAAACCACCAAAATCCGCGCCGAAAATGAAAAATCATCAGCAACGATGATCCGAAATTCCGCCCAGCACGCTGTTTACCGTAAATCTACTCGGGAGCCGAAACGAATTAATCAGCCTATTTCAGAGGGATTAGATGGCTTTTCTTGAATTTTCAGCGTCAAAAATTGATTTTCGGAAGAAAAAAAGTATGAAAAAGGTCACATTTTGAAAATTCGCTTGAAAATCCGACAAAAAACCGTCAATTCTCGGAAAAAAAAAATTTTTTTTTTCGAAAAATTAGATAAAAAATCCCAAATCGCCAGTTTTTCGGGTCAAAATTTGTCAAAAATTACTTTAAAAGGCATATCGATGCCGTCTTTTCGTCGATTTTCGGCCGCCGCGAATTGCCGAACCATGGTGAGGAGGCGGTTGTGGTACACGTTTTTCAGCTTGGCCAGTGCCGTCTCGTCGATTTCTGAGAAGAAAATTGGCTTGAAAACAGAGAAAATTAGAAGATTATGACAAAAAATCGGTGAAAAACCTGATTATAGACGGTTTATCACCAAAATTCCCTAATTTTTACCATGAAATCCAGCGAATTCCACCAGTAATCGCGCGCTCGCCTCAATCTCATCGTCCAGTTGATCCTTGAGTTTTGGCTGCAATTTTGGGTAGTAATTGGGGAAAAATATGGGGAAATTAGTTTTTGGGGCCTAAAAATTGAGATTTTGGCTCTGAAAACAGGCGTTTTTCATGAAAAAATATGATTTTTGGCTTCAAAATTCCTGATTTTGAGCTCTGTAATTCATTTTTTGAGCCCAAAAAATGGCATTAGAACCCTGAATTTTAGGCCCATGACCTTCAAATTTAGGCTCAGATCCCTCTTATTTTAGCTCAAAAACTCTGAATTTTGGGTCCAAAAGCCCTGATTTTAGACTAGAAATCCTCAGAATTTGGCCTCAAATAGTCTAATTCTAGGCCTAAAAACCTAATTTTAACCTCAAAATCCCTAAATGTTAGGTCCCAAAGCCAATAAGTTCAGTCTTTAAGAGCCTTGGTTGGGCCTAAAGTGGCCTAAATTTTGGCCCAAATCTCTTTAATTTTAGGCTCGAAGACCCCTAATTTTTGGCTCGAAAACCCCTAATTTCAGGCCCAAAATCTACATTTTTAGGCCCAAAACCCTCACCTTTTTCCTCATCGGCTCACCGTCTCGTCTCTCATTCTCTCCCACCTCCTCCCCACTACCATTTTTTCGTTTTCCCCCATTTTTAAATTTTCTAAAATCCGCCAAATACTCCGTCACACGCTTCTGCTCCTCTCGACTCCATGGGACGGTGGGCTCGGCGGCCTGGAGCCGCTTCTCTATATACATTGTGGCGCCGAGAAGGCCACGCGACATCTGGAAATCGGGGGGATATTTGGACAATTTCAGTTATTTTCAGTCATTCCTAGCCGAGAAAAATGAAAAAAAAGGTGATTTTTGGGACTATTTTCAGCCAAAAACCACAAAATATTGGGGAAAAATACCTGAAATTGTGTCAAGAATTACAAAAAAATCGAGAAAATTGAAATAAAAATTGTATAAAAATATAAAAATTGATGGAAAAGAATGGCATAGTGAATGGTGGAATAAGAATACGGAAATTTGAAAACATGTGGAAAAAAGATTGGGCGGGAATTCAAAATTTCAAAAAATGGAGAATTTGGCATTGCATAGATGGTACAAAAGGCACGAGAATGCACAGAATCTGGAGGAGAGATGAATTTCAGAAAAATACATAATGCAAGTGCGCTCTACGGCTAAAATCGTTGAGATTCTCAACAGAGCGCACTTGCACTACCACGTCAAATCTAGACAAAATGTAAGTGCGCTCAACGGCTCAAAATCTCAAATTTTCTATAGAGCGCACTTATAATACCTTTGACATAATTAGAAATGAAGAATGCAAGTGCGCCCCACGGATAATTTCGCTAAAAATCACGAATTTTTTCGGAAATTCTCAACAGAGCGCACTTACACCACTGACAATATTGGCATATGATCAAATATATAAAAAATTAATAAAAATTGGCACAAAAATCATAAAATTTGATTAATCCCCGTACAAATCGATAACAGATTCGCCGCGATACTCGTCACCCGTCTGCGAATAAATGTAGTCCTCATTGGCCGGCGGTGGATTCAGTTGCTTTTGTGGTGGAATCGTTGAGGAGAGACCTGCAAGAAATGGAGGATTGTCTGTCTGTGTGTCTGGAGGTCCGGATGTATGTTTATATGTCTAGATATCCGGGTGTCTGTCTGAGTGTCTAGATCTCCGGGGGTCTAGTTCTGTGAGTAGTTTGACATGTCTGTATCTCCAGATATCACTTTTTGGATGTCTGTATGTCCAGATGTCCTTATCTTTTTCTGTGTGTCCGGGTGTCTGGACAGCCTGCCGTTTCTGTCTGTGTGTTCGGGTTTCTAGATGTTTCAATATATCTGTCTGAATGACCTGACGACTTTGGTTGAGTATCCGAATTCATGTCTGTTTGTGTGTCCAGATATCCGGATTTCTTTCTGTTTATCCAGATATCCGGATGTCTGCCTGTGTGTCGGGATATCGCGATATCAGTCTGTGTTTCCAGATATCCGGATGTCTGTCAGTGCGTCTGGATGGCCGGATATCAGTCTGTGTGTGGAGATATCCGGATGTCTGTCTGTCTGCCCGGATAACAGTCTGTGTGTCCAGATATACGGATGTCAGGCTGTGTTTTTAGATATTCGGATGTATGTCTGTTTGTTTAGATATCCGGAGTTCTGTCTGTCTGTGTGTCCGGATATCAGTCTGTGTGGCGAGATATCCGGATTTCTCTCTGTCTGTCTGTCACTGTATCCGGATTTCCAGATACTTTAACGGGTTGAACTTTCAGTCATGTCTGTGTGTGTGTCCAGATGTCCGGGGTGACCGATTTTGGCCTAAGAACTGCAGGTTTTGAGGATAAAGTCTGGGATTTCTAGGCCGAAAATTTAAGTTTTTGTGTTGGTCTTGTCTGTCTGTGGCTACGGGTGTTCGGAAGTCCTATGGTCTGTCTGTGTGTTCGAATGACGGTATGTCTGTACGACTGTATAGAAGTCATGTCTATCTGTCTTCCAGGTATGCCAGGATGTCCAGTTGCTTGTCCGGCTGTTCAATTGTCTGTCTATCTGTGTGTCTGTCTGTCTATCTATATGTCTATCTGTCTGTCTGTCTGTCTGTCTGTCCATTTATATGTCTATCTGTCTGTCTGTCTGTCTGTCTGTCCATTTATCTGTCTATCTGTCTGTCTGTCTGTCTATCTGTCTGTCTATCCGTCTGTCTATCCGCCTGCCCTATGTCTGTCTGTCCGTCCATCTGTCTGTTTGTCCGTCTCGTCTGTCTATCTGTCTGTCCGTAAATCCAAAGAAAAAACTCACGAATCTGTTGCTGCTCATGCCGCAACTCCTCGAACACCTCATCGGACAGTTTATTCCGATTGAATCTCTCGGCAGTGTCCTGGAAGAGGATCTCGTCGTCCTCGTCCTCCTCATCCACATGCTCCTCCTGCTTATTTTTCTCTCGTTTCACGAAATCATGCAACTCGTGATTCGAGACGACGGCGGCGCGCAGCGGGCCGGTCGCGTCTTTCAGATAACACCACGATGGACCACCGTTCAGCTCGATTTCCTGGAATTGATAAGGAGAGATTAGGGGGTGTTTGGGGTGGAAAATGGAGCTTTCTAGGGTGAAAATTGAGGTATTTCGGGCCTCAGAGTGGAGGTTTAGGGGTTGAAATACACGTTTTTAGAGCCTAAATTAGAGCGTTTTGAGCCTAAATTAGAGAATTTCGAGCCTACGTTAGGCCACAGTTTGAGCATGAAATCTGGAATTTTGGACTGAAGTTTGAAGATTTCGGGCTTGAAATTGAGGTTTTGAGCACAATTTCGACACTTTCTCAATTTCGGCATTTTTGATGAGAAAAAAAAACGAAATAGAAGGTTTTTGGGCCCAAAATGGCAGATTTTGGAACTTAAAGGGCGGTATTTCTGGGGACATTTTTGTCAAAGATTTACAAATTTTGGGGCTCAGATGTTTGAGTTTTGGGATAGAAAATGAAGGTTTCTAGCGGGAAAATCGGATCAAATCAGAGATTTTTGGGCCTGAAATGAGGCTTATTAGCCTAAAAATGAGGATTGATGATAAATTTAGGCTTTTCTGGCTAGAATTTGACACCGAGCTAAATGTTTTTAGGGGTAAAAATCAGAATTTCAGAGCCAAAAATAAGGTTTCTGGGACTGAAATTAGGGATTTCAAGCGCAAAAATTGCAGATTTTAGAGCCCAGGCATGAGAATCGGATGACAGTTTTGAGCGTTTTGCTATCCTGATTCAGACCCAAATTTGCAGTTTTCGACCAAAAAACTGAGATTTTTAGGGTCAAAATAAGGATTTTACCTCCGGATCACTCATGCGAACTTGTGTTCCAATCCGTGACTGTATTCCGATCGTCAAATCGGTTTTGAAAATTGCGGCGAATTGTTGACGGGGCACATAGCTGAGCAGGTTGTTGTCCACCGATTCTGTCATGTTTCGTAGGGACTGAAATTTAGGATTTTCAGGCTGATTTAGGCATTTTTAGGCCCGTTTCGCTTCTTTTTAGGCTGATCCAGGAGATTTTTTGGTGGATGCTCAAATGCTATGTGTTTCTACTGCTATGAGTGTGATCAACTGTCATGTTGTAGCTGCTAGTGTCTCAACTGCTATATTTGGCTCTTTTGCTATGGATCAACTGCTATTTTTGCCACTTTTGATGTCACAACTGCTATGGTGATATAGCAGAAGAGCCAAATGTAGCAGTTGATCACCCCCATAGCAGTTGAGTATTTACCGCCTGTGCACCTTAAAGGCGCATCGCCATGAAACTTCGAAACTACTACAGTAAGAAGTTGTGGATCGTGGTAAGACCCTCTATAGCTTTTTCATGCGCCTTTAGGGTAAATTAGGCCGTTCAGAACTGTTTTCAGCCATTTTAGGTCGTTTCTAACCCAATTTTGGGTTTTTACGGCTATTTTCAGTTTTTTGAGCCCCTCCTACCTGCTGTAAATATCTCTGATGTTGTTCGAGTGACTCCTCCACTTTATTCAAATCATCCAAATCGGTTTTCAATTGATTAATTCGTTCCTCCTCCTCAGTGGTGGCCGATTGACGTTTGCCGTCTTTCACGTTCAACATGAAATCACCGCCTCTGCAAAATTCATTTCTTTGGTAGGGGTTTAGCTTGTGGATCACTACAGAAATAGCTAAAATTGAGAGTTTTGATCTGTTTTTGTGTATAATTGCGTTCGATTTGGGATTTTGGTCTCAAACGACAAATCTAAAGCTTTTTGACCGATTTTCACGGTTCTGAAGGTAAAAATTGTGTTTTTGGCCTAATCATTGTTTTTTTTGGTTGGTAAAAAGCGAGTTATGCCAAATTTTGAGCAGAATCCGATGGGGTTGTGGTTGAACGGAAACTGGGCATTGAGGATATGAGCTAACGAAGGTCTAGCCGTTTTCGATGATTTTTGGTAGATTCAACATATAATAAAGACAAAAAGCTGTTTTTAGGCAAAGAAGCCATGGGATAGTGAATTTTTTATAAATTTCAGGCAGTCACCGTGCATCGTTCTTCGGACCAAACTACGCAATTTTTGGTTTATTTTGAAGGGTTTTTGTCAAAAATCTTTTTTTTTTTTGTCAATTTTTTCTATATTTCATAGTCAAAAGGTCACATTTTTGTTGTTTTTAGGCTGACAATAGCAAATAGTGAAGCCAAAAATCGTTTCATCGAGGTTTGAAAGCCTTAGGACAGCGGAATTTCTCTGGGCTTCGGTGACACACCATTCAGACGGAACTACGCATTTATTAGGCCTTTTCAAAGATTACTAGGCCAAAATTACAGGTTCTAGGGCATAATAAGCCCTAGTTTTTGCCTTTGTATTCGTTTTTAGAGTTAAAAAAAGCGACGAGATAATGACGATTCAGTGGACCGGGTTTTCAAGATTTGTGGCGAAAATAGGCCAAAAACGGCTAATTTAAGGCATTTTTGGGCCAAAAAAAGGGGTTTGATTGGTCTTAGGCCTATCTTCCGCTATTAGGTACGAGTTTAGAGTAGAAATTCTTGGTTTTGGGCGGTTTAACAGGAAAATACTCTTTTTTCTCAATTTTTGCTGTCGGAACAGGCGAAAAATGGAGTTTTTAGGCCTGTATTTAGGCTAAAATTCGTAAATTTGAGCTGAATCGGTAGCTAGACAGCGGGGTCCGAATGCACATCAAAAGTCGGTGTTTATGAGTGAAAAACGCCGTTTCTGACTCAGTTTGAGCTGTTGCAAAGCAATTTTTTCGCAGAACACTATGAGCTGTTTCTAGACGAAAAACTGCATTTTTACCCAATTATTCTGGCCAAAAACGGCTTTTTACCGTCAGAAACTACTATTTTTCCCTAAAAAACTCCAATTTCTTCCAATTCTCCTTACTTCCACTGAATCATATTCTTGCTTCGTTTCTCTATCAATCCGATGCCCTCCAACACATTTGTGATGTCGTAGATCCGTCGCTTCTGCCGTACATTTAACGCTTCGGCTGCCTAAAATCACTTTTTACTCGAAAAAAATCATAATTCTCCTCCATACAGTATTCAAATCACACCGTCCATAGGGTGAGTATTGGATCATTTTGATGAATCGTTTCGCCAGTAGACCCAGTGATTTGTCTGCTCGGGTGCCCATTTGTGGTTGATCCAGGTCCTCGTCCTCGTCGAAATCAGCGAATCCTGGAAATTCGAGTTTATAAGAAGGGGTATGCGCCTTTAAGGTCCTTTAGCTCAGGATTAAAGGGGGCGTGGCTTAGATAAACGGGGAATTACTCAAAAGAACTTGATTTTCACTGCAAAAACCACTATTTTCACCAGAATTTTGCCAATTTTACCGAAAAAAAACCCTTGATTCCCCGCAAAAGTCAGGTAGACACTCAACTGCTATGTTGTCACTGCTATTGTTTCAACTGCTATATTTGGCTCTTCTGCTATGCATCAACTGCTATAACCAGATATAGCAAATATAGCAGTTGAGACACTAGCAGTTACAACATAGCAGTTGGTCACCCTCATATCAGTTGAGAAATAGCTGTTGAGTATCTACCAGAAAAGCGTGCGCCTTTAAGGTGAATTCCTGTAAGCCTATACGCCTTTAAGGTTCCCTGACTCAGGAATGGAAGTGCATGGTTTAGAAAAATGGCCTAAGAGAGAGCATGCGCCTTTAAGGTAACGTCTGGCAAAGCTAAGCTGGTCCGACAGACTGAACCTTAAAATCTTTCCACGGATACAGTTATGGCCTTTAAACAACTATCAAGCGCATTTTTCATGGAGAAGACAGTTTTTAGGCCAAAAAAAATTGATTTTGGAGCCAAAATCGTTGATTTGTAACTAAAAAGTCGTGGGATAGTGATATTTTTCTGGGTTTCAGTCAGATTCTATCTGGCCAGTTTTGGACCAAACTACACTGCTATTGGCTGTGTCGGAAGGTTTCTGGGCTGAAAACACAGGGTTTGGACGGTTATAGTTTTTTGGTAGATACTCAACTGCTATGTTATAACTGCTAGTGTCTCAACTGCTATATTTGGCTCTTCTGCTATGGAACAACTGCTATTTTCGTCACTTTCGATGTCTCAACTGCTATGGCTATAGCAGTTGATCTATAGCAGAAGAGCCAAATATAGCAGTTGAGACAATAGCAGTTACAACATAGAAGCTGATTATTTGTCGGAAAAGCCGTGTGCCTTTAAGACGAACCGTTCGCCTGAGCATGCGCCTTTAAGGCAAAACTTTGGAGAAAGTGTGCGCCTTTAAAATGCCCGAGAGCCTGTGCCTTTAGGGTTGCGAGCACCTTGCGCCTTTAAATTTACCAAACTTCATGCGCCTTTAAGATCTCCAAGCTCCCTGCGCCTTTAAGGTTTCAATCCCGTTGCGCCTTCAAAGTTACCAAACATCATGCTCCTTTAAAGTCTCCAAGCGCCCTGTGCCTTTAAGGTAAGTCCCTCACTCATGGGCCTTTAACTTCCCCAAAAAATGCTCACCGAAATCAAAATCCATATCATTGTCGAAGCCGAGCATCAAATTCTGCTTCATCACGTGCTCCTTCGTCATATTCAGTGCCTTCTCCAACTGCTCATTTGCTATCTGTTGCCGCAGTTCGGCCTCCTCGTCGAACTGATCATCGTCCATTTTTGAGAAATTTCTGCAAATTTTGGGTTTTTAGCGGGAAAATTAGGTTTTGGAGAGAAAATTGGGGGGAAATAGGGTGAAAACGGCAAAAATCAGCCAAAAACCCGAAAATTTCGATGTTTTTTTTTTTTTTTGAAAAATTTTTTTTTTTTCAGTTTGACTTTTAGTTTTTTTACGGCTTTTGGAGTAATATTCAGCAAAAATAAGGGAAAAAATCAGTAAAACCCTGGTAAAACTACCAAAAAACCAGTTTTTCTAACAAAAAAAAATTTTTTCGAGTAAAAAAAAAATTTTTTTCAAATTTTTTATTTTTGAGATTTATGTTACTTTTTTATTGACCAAAAATTAACAAAAGATCAACAAAAACCACAAAAAACCGTCTAAAAAACAAACAAAATCCGAGGAAAAAGCAAAAAATCAATAATTTCCACATTTCCCTGTTTTTCTCCCCATAAATCCGACGAATACAGGTAAAAACTACCTCAAAAATTCAATTTTTCACCTAAAAATCTCCTAAAACAAAAAAATTCCATCAAAAACCGTCGAAAACGTCGAATTCGCTAAAAATCAATTCGAAATTCGCTCCAAAAGTGTGAATGGCGCTTGCCGACGCGGCGGGGGTGAGAGACCACACGGAGGGAAGAGACGCAGCGTACGTCGCGCAGCGGAGCGCGATTGCGGTGAACGCGGGAAATTTGAATTGGGAAACGGCTGCGGGGTGTTTTTGGGGTCAAGAAAAGGGAAAATAAGGAGGATTTATTGAAAATAAAGCAGAAAAACATAAGAATATTGAAAAAATAAACAATTTTACACAGGAATTTCATGAATCAAGTCATAATTATCATTTTTATCGAATATTTTTCGTTCCAAACGAAAAAACGAGGTCGTCCACCACGAAACTTCGATTATTTCTTCGGATTTCGAGGTTTTAAAGCAACATTTACCAAAAGGTCTATGAATCAAACGGGCAGAAATATCGATCGGGCCGAATAAATCGCTAAAATTTTCATTGTCGCTGGAGCAACAGTGCAAGGTGACTTGCTGCAGATGGGCGTGGCGGAGGAGGTTCTAAAAAAAGATTTTGTTAATTAGAGTGGCTCAGAACCCTAAAAAACCAGTTTTTCTACAGATTTCCCTATTTTCGCGAATTTTGTATGTTCAGTTAATGAAAATGCGCTCCATTCGGAATGGGCGGAGCTTTGAACCGAAATCAATTAATTTTACCTCAACCGTCTTGATGCGCTGATTCCGATGATACAATTATCATCGAAATTGGACCAAAAATGATCGAGATACAGTAGTTTTTGTGTTTTCGTGGCGGGACCCAAAAATTCAAAAAATTTTCAAACCTAGTCATGATTGTACTCATTCGAACCGCCTCGACGAGTTGGTGACGATGGTCCAATTGCCATTGAAATCGGATTAAAAATAGCCGAGATACGGTAGTTTTTCTGTTTTCGTGGCGGGACCCGCAATCAAATTTTTTTCCAAACCTAGTCATGATTATGCTCATTCAAACCGTCTTGACGCGCTGATTCCAACAATACTAATTTAATTTCAATTGGACCACAAATGATCGAGATATGGCAGTTTTTGGGTTTTCGTGGCGGGACCCAAAAGTAAAGAAAATTCAAACCTAGTCATGATTATACTCATTTGAATCGCCTTGACGCGTGGATTTCAATGATATATTGCTCATTGTGATCGGACTAAAAATGGTCGAGATACGGTAGTTTTTGTGTTTTCGTGGCGGGACCCAAAACACAAAAAAGTTTCAAATGTAGTCATGATTATACTCATTCGAACCGCCTTGACGAGCTGGTTACGAATTTGACATTCACTTCTCCCAAAAGTCAGTTTTAGTGCCCAAATATCCAAAATTACCTCCTTCCACTCCACCAAATCCTCAGACCCCACATGCTCCAAAGTGACATCGATCACCGTGGCATGCCGAAAATACTCCAATTCTTCCTTCGCCACCAAAAATCCATAAATTCCGATTCGCTCCGCCCCTTTCCATTGCTCCAATTCGACGATCCCCTCCTTTAAATTCAGATATTTTTGCTCATTTCTCCCCAATTGATGGATTTTTTGGGTACACTGAATTTTTATAGACTCCAGTGATCCAGTATGGAGGTACGGTAGACAGCACATGACATCAGATGATTGGGATACTGTAGTGTAGAATCTGATGGTTTTGAGCAGCCGAGGTGCCATGATTTCATGGAGTTTGGAGGAGAATTCTGGAGGTGAGACGGTGTAGATGTTGAATTCCACTTCGAAGAGTTCGAGGGCCGATTTTTGGAGCCTGGAAGTTAGATAGTTGTTCGATCTGTCTGTCCAGATATCCGGATGTCTGTCTGTCTAGATGTATGTTTGCCTGTCTGTCTGTCTGTCTGTCTGTCTGTCTGTCTGTATGTCCGGACATTCCAGGTTCCAGATGACCAGATGAACAGGATGTCTGTCTTTCTGTCCATTTTTTTTCTGTCTGTCTGTCCAGATGTCTGTCTGTCCAGATGCCTGTCTGTCCAGATATCCAGGTTTCTGTCTGTCTGTTTGTCGGTTCAGACATCCGGATGTAAATATGCCCCTCCGTCTGTCTGTCTGTATTTTCAGATGTCCAGATGTATGTCTGTGTTTCCGGACGTCCCGATTCCCAGATGTCCAGATGTCCGGGATGTCTGTCCGTCTGTTTTCTGTCTGTCTGTTTTTCCAGACTTTCGGATGTCGGTCCGTCTGTTCATCTATACTTCCATAAACCCAGGTGTCTGCCTGTATGTCCGGATGTCCATACGTCTGTCTGTCGATCCGGATGTCCGGATGCTGATGTTAACTGTCTATTTTCCATTCTGTCCGTATGTCTGTCGTCTGTCTGTCTATCTGTCTATTCGGATGTCACACTGATTTTACAGTATTCATTTGTCTGTCGGTATGTTCAGATTTCTGGACGTCTGTTTGGATACCTGTCTATCTATCTGTCAGTCCAGACGTCCAGATGTCCAGGCGTCCGGATGTCCATACGTCTGTCTGTCAATCCGGATGTCCGGATGGTTATGGCAGATGTCTATTTTTCCTACTGTCTGTCTGTCTGTCAGTCTGTTCGTCCAGACATCCGGATGCCCCCACTCACCTCAAAATAACAGCCAAATCATGGAAAACCAAATCCAAATAATTTCCTTTTTTCACAAATCTCTTTTTCTCAATTCCCTGTTCCAATTGAACAATTTCGCAACCATTTCTCCTTTTTTTGTAACAAAACTCCTCGGTTTTTCCATTCTCCGACACTGACAATTGTGTCTCATTATCAAAATCACAGATTTTTAGTCCATATAAATGCAAATCCGCGTTTTGGTCAACGAAATTTCGAAGGTCCCGGCAAACTTTTCGCAGTTTTAGGCTGAAAATTGGGGGTTTTCGGGTTTGGAAATTTAGCCCTTAATTTAGGCCTAAATTTAGGCCTAAAGTTAGGCCTTATTGAAGCCTAATTTTGATTTTTTTAGATGAATTTTTAGGATTTTTCTAGGCCTGATTCAGGCTTTTTTACTTTGAGATACGGTAGTTTTTGTGTTTTCGTGGCGAGACCCAGAAAATTGAAAAATTTTCCAAATCTAGTCATGATTATACTCATTCGAACCGTCTAAGCACGCTGAATTGGAAAATATGATTCTCATTTAAATGGGACCAAAACTAACTGAGTTATGGGCAATTGTTTGGAATTGCTCAGAATAAAATTTTGAAAAAAAAATTCAAATCCCAGCCATGATTATACTCATTCGAACCGCCTTGACGCGCTGATTTCAAAAGTGTAGTTTTCGAAGAATTTGGACCGAAATTGACCAAGATATGGCTTCTTTTGTGTTTTCGTGGCGAGACCCAAAAATTCAAAAAATTCCAAACCTAGTCATGATTGTACTCATTCGAAGCATCTTGACGCACTGATTCTAATGGTATAATTTTCATTGAAACCGGACCAAAAATAGCAGAGATACGGCAGCCTTTATGTTTTCGTGGCGAGACCCAAAAATTCAAAAAATTCAAACCTAGGCATGATTATACTCATTCAAACCGACTTGACGAGCTGATTTCAAAAGTATAGTTTTCAAAGAATTTGGACCAAAATTGACCGAGATATGGCTTCTTTTGTGTTTTCGTGGTGGGACCCAGAACCAAGAAATTTTCATTCGAACCGTCTCGAATTTTTTCAGATTTTCAGCCAAAAAAAAAAAATAAAACTTACATTTCCTTGAAATCCAAATTCTCCACAACTTCATTCATCACCACCTTTGGCATTGTTAAGAGGACAGAGCCGTCTTCGGAAATGTCATTTTGGCTGAAACTACAAACTACAAAGACTACAAACCTTTTTCGGTTCGAAATTCCAAGTTTTTTGAAAAAATCGAACATATTTTGCGAAATATTTGTGTTAAAATTGTGGCGATAAGAGTGAGAGAGAGAGATAGACGGAGAGGAAAGGTTTAGAGAGGCAGAGAAAAAAAAGAAGGAAGGCGAGCGGAAAGTGTGAGTGAGTCATTATTGAGTAACAACATAAAAAAAAACGATGGGATATTTGGACAAACTGACAGACAGACAGACAACATTGGCTCATTAGGGTGCGTCAAGAACAAATTTGAGCCTCAAAAACACAAGTTTTGATCCCGAAACCAAAAATCAAAAATTTTTGAAACCTAGTCATGATTATACTCATCTGAACCTACGGATTCCGTTTTTCAAATGAAGCGCACCAAATTCTCATCGACTTCGTTTGATCGTGTACATAGTGTTTGAAATGAACTTTTTTGTGATAAGATTGGAAAATTCAAAATTGTCTGAATCACATCATAGTTTCATCAAAATGCTGATTCGAAAACTGTAATTTTCATGGATTCCCGACCAAAACCAGCCGAGATACAGAGGTCTAAAAGTTTAAAGGCGCACTCTTCAAAATATATCTTCAGCACTTCTGAACAATCAATCGAGTATTTAAAACAGTTTATCATAATTAGAAAAAAAAACAAAAAGATTTAGCACCATGTGGAATTGAACCCGGGACCTGTCTGGTGGAGGGCAAAAGCGTTAGCCATTGCGCCATGCTGCAGTTGGGAGAGGTGAGGAAGGGGGCATACAGGAAAGAGGGGGAAGGGGCGCCGGAGAAAGAGGGGAGACTAACGCCAAGGAGTCATCAAAAAGAGTGTAAAGATGGCCTAGTGGTTATCAGGTATGTCAGTTTGAGTAGAAGAGGGTAGGTTCGATTCCGAGTGAAGCCAAATCTTTTTTTCTTTTTTTTATGACAATAGAAAAGGTCTTGCGAAACTTTTGGGAGATGTTCAAAGGGGTATTATAATGGAAAATCGGAGATTTTGAGTACAAATCAGAATCACATTACATGGCAGACTCTGGGGAATGTTAAAATGGTTTCTGTTCGTGAAAATTAGTATTTCGGATGTCAATTCTTCATTATCTTTTTCTTCCGCTGGATTACCAAACTGCCATCCCAGCCTTTGCAAAACCGTAACTCAAGCTCTCTGTCAAGGGTTCCCTCAATCGGCTCTCGCAGTACGAAATTATTCTGGGGCATTTTGTTGCTTGCTGTAGCATAGTCATTGATGGTAAATTGAAGTTCACCTCGAAGTATACACTTTTTCAAGTTTTCGGAATTTTTGAGGGTCTGAAATAAAAAAATGTTATAAGCGATGGACTGATAGACAAACAAACATACCTTCACAACTTCCATGAGCTCTGTCACTGCCATTCCGCTTAACCGTACATCAAACCAGTGGAAATGAGCAAAATAAGGAATCTGATCCGGTTTAAAGAGCCCGTTCAGCCGCCTAGACGGTATTTCGACTCTTCTAGCCTGTCTCCATTGCTCCGTGTCAGCTAATTCGGTATATAAACCTTGTTGAATCTCCAGTGACCGGTAGATAAGTAGAGTCTTAAAATGATTTCAATAGATACAAAATTCTAGTTTCGAAAACCCTCAATACGGCCTCAAAATCTTTCTACCGCAAAATAATTTCTATCGCTTTCAAAAAATCCCAATTGTCTAGCGGGAATTCAAATTTTCAAAATTTTTGGCGGGAATTTAAATTTTCAAAATTTTTGGCGGGAATATAAAATTCCAAAATTATTGACGGAAATTCAAAATTTCAAAATTTTAGGCGGTAATTTAAATTTTCAAAATTTTTGGCGGGAATTAAAATTTTCAAAAATTTTGGCGGGAATTTAAATTTTCAAAATTTTTGGCGGGAATATAAAATTCCAAAATTATTGACGGAAATTCAAAATTTCAAAATTTTAGGCGGTAATTTAAATTTTCAAAATTTTTGGCGGGAATTAAAATTTTCAAAAATTTTGGCGGGAATTCGAAAATTCAAAATTTTTGGCGGGAATTCAAACTTTCAAAATTTTTGGCATGAATCCAAATTATCAAAATTTTTGGCGGGAATTTAAATTTTCAAAACATTTGGCGGGAATTCAAATTTTCAAAATTTTCGGCGGGAATTTAAATTTTCAAAACTTTTGGCGGGAATTTGAACTTTCAAAATTTTTGGCGGAAACTCAAATTTTCAAAATTTTTGGCGGGAATTTGAACTTTCAAAACTTTTGGCGGGAATTCAAATTTTCAAAATTTTTGGCGGAATTCAAAAATTCAAAAATCTTGGCGGGAACTCGAAAATTCAAAAATTTTGGTGGGAAACCAAAAATTCAAAAATTTTGGCGGGAGTTCAAATTTTCAAACTTTTTGGCGGGAATTCAAATTTTCAAAATTTTTGGCGGGAGTTCAAATTTTCAAACTTTTTGGCGGGAATTCAAATTTTCAAAATTTTTGGCGGGAATTCGAATTTTCAAAATTTTTGGCGGGAATTCAAACTTTCAAAATTTTTGGCGGGAATTCAAATTTTCAAAATTTTTGGCGGGAATTCAAACTTTCAAAATTTTTGGCGGGAATTCAAACTTTCAAAATTTTTGGCGGGAATTCAGACTTTCAAAATTTTTGGCGGGAATTCAAACTTTCAAAATTTTTGGCGGGAATTCAAATTTTCAAAATTTTTGGCGGGAATTCAAACTTTCAAAATTTTTGGCATGAATCCAAATTATCAAAATTTTTGGCGGGAATTTAAATTTTCAAAACATTTGGCGGGAATTCAAATTTTCAAAATTTTCGGCGGGAATTTAAATTTTCAAAACTTTTGGCGGGAATTTGAACTTTCAAAATTTTTGGCGGAAACTCAAATTTTCAAAATTTTTGGCGGGAATTTGAACTTTCAAAACTTTTGGCGGGAATTCAAAATTTCAAAATTTTTGGCGGAATTCAAAAATTCAAAAATCTTGGCGGGAACTCGAAAATTCAAAAATTTTGGTGGGAAACCAAAAATTCAAAAATTTTGGCGGGAATTTAAATTTTCAAAACTTTTGGCGGGAATTTGAACTTTCAAAATTTTTGGCGGAAACTCAAATTTTCAAAATTTTTGGCGGGAATTTGAACTTTCAAAACTTTTGGCGGGAATTCAAATTTTCAAAATTTTTGGCGGAATTCAAAAATTCAAAAATCTTGGCGGGAACTCGAAAATTCAAAAATTTTGGTGGGAAACCAAAAATTCAAAAATTTTGGCGGGAGTTCAAATTTTCAAACTTTTTGGCGGGAATTCAAATTTTCAAAATTTTTGGCGGGAGTTCAAATTTTCAAACTTTTTGGCGGGAATTCAAATTTTCAAAATTTTTGGCGGGAATTCGAATTTTCAAAATTTTTGGCGGGAATTCAAACTTTCAAAATTTTTGGCGGGAATTCAAATTTTCAAAATTTTTGGCGGGAATTCAAACTTTCAAAATTTTTGGCGGGAATTCAAACTTTCAAAATTTTTGGCGGGAATTCAGACTTTCAAAATTTTTGGCGGGAATTCAAACTTTCAAAATTTTTGGCGGGAATTCAAATTTTCAAAATTTTTGGCGGGAATTCAAACTTTCAAAATTTTTGGCGGGAATTCGAATTTTCAAAATTTTTGGCGGGAATTCAAACTTTCAAAATTTTTGGCGGGAATTCAAATTTTCAAAATTTTTGGCGGGAATTCAAACTTTCAAAATTTTTGGCGGGAATTCAAACTTTCAAAATTTTTGGCGGGAATTCAGACTTTCAAAATTTTTGGCGGGAATTCAAACTTTCAAAATTTTTGGCGGGAATTCAATTTTCAAATTTTTGGCGGGAATTCAACTTTCAAATTTTTGGCATGATCCAAATTATCAAATTTTGGCGGGATTTAATTTTCAACATTTGGCGGGATTCAATTTTCAA
>GL379815.1:633477-661708 GCA_000143925.2 Caenorhabditis brenneri
TTCAAAAATTTGGCGGGAGTTCAAATGTCAAACTCTCTGGCGGGAATTCAAATTTTCAAAATTTTGGCGGGAGTTCAAATTTTCAAACTTTTGGCGGGAATTCAAATTTTCAAAATTTTGGGCGGGAATTCGAATTTTCAAAATTTTGGCGGGAATTCAAACTTTCAAAATTTTTGGCGGGAATTCAAATTTTCAAAATTTTTGGCGGGAATTCAAACTTTCAAAATTTTTGGCGGGAATTCAAACTTTCAAAATTTTTGGCGGGAATTCAGACTTTCAAAATTTTTGGCGGGAATTCAAACTTTCAAAATTTTTGGCGGGAATTCAAATTTTCAAAATTTTTGGCGGGAATTCAAACTTTCAAAATTTTTGGCGGGAATTCGAATTTTCAAAATTTTTGGCGGGAATTCAAACTTTCAAAATTTTTGGCGGGAATTCAAATTTTCAAAATTTTTGGCGGGAATTCAAACTTTCAAAATTTTTGGCGGGAATTCAAACTTTCAAAATTTTTGGCGGGAATTCAGACTTTCAAAATTTTTGGCGGGAATTCAAACTTTCAAAATTTTTGGCGGGAATTCAAATTTTCAAAATTTTTGGCGGGAATTCAAACTTTCAAAATTTTTGGCATGAATCCAAATTATCAAAATTTTTGGCGGGAATTTAAATTTTCAAAACATTTGGCGGGAATTCAAATTTTCAAAATTTTCGGCGGGAATTTAAATTTTCAAAACTTTTGGCGGGAATTTGAACTTTCAAAATTTTTGGCGGAAACTCAAATTTTCAAAATTTTTGGCGGGAATTTGAACTTTCAAAACTTTTGGCGGGAATTCAAAATTTCAAAATTTTTGGCGGAATTCAAAAATTCAAAAATCTTGGCGGGAACTCGAAAATTCAAAAATTTTGGTGGGAAACCAAAAATTCAAAAATTTTGGCGGGAGTTCAAATTTTCAAACTTTTTGGCGGGAATTCAAATTTTCAAAATTTTTGGCGGGAGTTCAAATTTTCAAACTTTTTGGCGGGAATTCAAATTTTCAAAATTTTTGGCGGGAATTCGAATTTTCAAAATTTTTGGCGGGAATTCGAATTTTCAAAATTTTTGGCGGGAATTCAAACTTTCAAAATTTTTGGCGGGAATTCAAATTTTCAAAATTTTTGGCGGGAATTCAAACTTTCAAAATTTTTGGCGGGAATTCAAACTTTCAAAATTTTTGGCGGGAATTCAAATTTTCAAAATTTTTGGCGGGAATTCAAACTTTCAAAATTTTTGGCGGGAATTCAAACTTTCAAAATTTTTGGCGGGAATTCAGACTTTCAAATTTTTTGGCGGGAATTCAAATTTTCAAAATTTTTGGCACTTCTGAAAAAGTGCAAATTTTACGAAAAAAAAACATTTTTTTCCGGGCCGAAATTTCACAAGAATGCAAAAACTTACTCTAAGTGCTCCAGGTTCTAGAAGATGCAGAAATGGTAATAGTAGGTTTCCATCAAACACCAACTTTCTGACGCGAATTCTTTCGTTTCCGAGGGATTTCGACAAATTTTTCGATAGCCAGTGATAATCTTCCATGCCCGAATCGATACTCAATCCTAACACTTTGATTTTTGACTTGGGATTGCCTAGCATCCTCAAAAATAAATTGAGAATCCCTTCTCTATAGTCATAGTTTCTGAGAATAACAGTTTGATGGAAATCGCTGATTTGATATCCTTTCTCCAATCGTGTTAGCACTATTCTCCCGTTCAAAACATCGATTGAACAAGTATCTTGTTGAATTCTGCATTTGACATATTTCGTTTTTAGTTTTGGAATGTAAGTGTCGACAATCGATTGAAGGCTCCGGGACACTAGGCGGAGAATGAACCTGCAAAAAATTTTGAATTTTCGAATTCCCGCCAAAATTTTTGAATTTTTGAATTCCCGTCAAAATTTTTGAATTTTTGAATTCCCGCTAAAATTTTTGAAGTTTTGATTTCCCACTGAAATTTTGGAATTTTCCGATTCCCGCCAATTTTTTTTGAATTTTTGAATTCCCGCCAAAATTTTTGAATTTTTGATTCCCGTCAAAATTTTTGAATTTTTGATTTCCCTCCAAAATTTTTGAATTTTTCGATTCCCGCCAATTTCTTTTTGAATTTTTAAATTTCCGCCGAAAATTTTGAATTTCTACCAAATGTTTCTGAACTTTCAAGTTCCCTTTCGAATTTTTGAATTTCTGAACTCCCGCCAAAATTTTTGAATTTTTGAATTCCCGCCAGAATTTTCGAATATTTGAATTCCCGCCAACATTTTAGATTTTAGGCAAAAAACATTTGGCTCAAAATTCATCACTACCTGTCAATTGGCCACAATTCCCTTACAAACATGCCAATAATCTCCACTGGTAGATCGGAAAACGCCTTCAATGGAGCATCCAACCTGGAAAATAGTAGAATATATATAGGCCAAAAACGGCCGAATGAAAACTCAAAAATCCCTTAACTTAAGCCCAAAAAAAAAATTTTGGCCCCAAAAATCACTTATATTTGCCAAAAAACTTCTAGTTTTTGACCCAAAACCCATGAAACTTATATAAAATTTACACCAATCGGTTCAAGAATTTACACAAAAAAACCAATATTTTTCTGTACCTGCTATCAAAATCGTCCTTCTCTCCACTATGAAACCTATAAAATCGATATTCGAACTCCGGAAAGCACATGAAATCATCTCCGAATTCGTTGCAGAGTTCCAGATAAGATTCCATCGGAGGCACATCTTCGAAAGTGTTGTCTTTGAGAAAATCCGAGAATTTTCTCACGGTTTTTCGCATTTTTCGACTGAAAAAAGGTATTTTTACGGTAATTGGGGTAAAAAAAAAGGTCAAAACCGGTTCATTTTGACTGCGAAAGCGCCGGAGACGCGTTGAGAAGTTGTCTAAAGATAGGAATGGTGAGAAACGAAAATCGGCAGCGCATAAGAAAATAACAATGAGGAAGAGAAAGAGATGGAGAGAGAGAGAGAAACGGACGGAAAGTGAGAGTATTTTTCAACGAAACTTTATTGCGCAGGTGCCTGGAACTGACTTTTTGAAAAAAAAACGATTAAAAAAATTTGAAAATGCGTTTATATAGATTAGAAAAAAAAACAAAAACATTTGGCACTGGGTGGAATTGAACCCGGGACCTGTCTGATGAAGGGCAAAAGCGTTAGCCATTGCGCCACACAGCAGTTACGAAAACAACGTGGAGAGGGCGTAGAGGAAAGGAGGGGGAAAGGGGCGCCGGAGAAAGAGGGTGGCGGGCGCCAATGGTTCAGCATAGAAGAGGTGTAAGGATGGCCTAGTGGTTATCAGGAATGTCAGTTTCAGTAGAAAAGGGTAGGTTCGATTCCGAGTGGGGCCAAATATTTTTTGTTTTTTTTTATAACAATGGAAAAGGACTTGCGAAACTTCTGGGAGATGTTGAAAGGGGTATTATACTGGAAAATCGGAGTTTTTGAGAACAAATCAGAATCACTTTACGTGGCAGACTCCGGGGAATGTTAAAATGGTTTTTCTCAGTGTTTCGGAGCCGAATTCTTCATCATCCTTTTCCTCTTCCGTTGAATAATCAAATTGGCAAAATAATCGTCGTGAAATCGCATCTCAAGTTCTCGATCGCGGTTTCCCTCAATCGGCTCTCTCAGTGCATTTTTACTCTGGAGCATTTTGTTGCTTGCAGCAGCATACTCATCGACAGTGAATTGCAGTTCGCCTCGAAGGATACACTTTTGAAAGCTTTTCGAGTTTGCCAGGCTCTGAATTGATAAATTATAGACTAAGCAAAACTACAATGACTAAAAAAATACCTTCATAAATCCCATCAGCTCTGTCACTGTCAAACTGCTCAATCTAACATCGAACCAGTGCAAATGAGCAAAATATTGAAGTTGGTCCGGATAAAAAGGCCCTTTCATGAATACTGACGATATTTCGATTTTTCTAGCCTGCCCCCATTGCTCCGTTCCCGCTAATTCAGCATATGCACCATGTTGGAGTTCAGTTGACCGGTAGATTACTAAACTTCTAAGAGCTCCAGCTTTCACTAGGCTCAAAAAGGGCAACAGTGGCGCAGCCTTTTTCCCATCAAAAACAAATTTTTTGGCGCAAATTTTCGAGTCGCCGAGGTATTTTTTCAGGTTTTCCGTTAGCCAGAGCCAATCTTCCTTACTCGAATCGATTTCCACTTTGAACATTCTGATTCTGGTCTTGGGATGTCCTAGGATGGTTAAAAATGCATTACGAATCCCTTCTCTGTAGTCGAAATGGCTCAGAATAAGGGTTTGAGTGTTTCGAAAATCCTCGATTTGGTATCCATTTTCCAGCTTTTTTAATTCGATGGTTCCGAACCCAAAATAGATTTGACATTTGTTTTCCTCCATTGAGAATTCGACGTGTCTTGATTTTAACTTTGGACTGTAAGTGTCGACAATCGATGCGAGGTTTGGGGACACAAGACGGAGAAGGACCCTGCAAAAATTTTTCAATTTTTGAATTCCCACCAAAATTTTGGAATTTTTGAATTCCCACCAAAATTTTTGAATTTTTGAATTTCCACCAAAATTTTTGAATTTTTGAATTTCCACCAAAATTTTTGAATTTTTGAATTCCCACCAAAATTTTTGAATTTTTGAATTTCCACCAAAATTTTTGAATTTTCGAATTCCCGCCTAAATTTTTGAATTTTTGATTTTCCACCAAAATTTTTGAATTTTTGAATTTCCACCAAAATTTTGGAATTTTCGAATTCCCGCCAAAATTTTTTAATTTTTGAATTCCCGCAAAACTTTTTGAATTTTTGAATTCCCACCAAAATTTTGGAATTTTTGAATTCCCGCCAAAATTTTGGAATTTTTGAATTCCCAACAAAATTTTTGAATTTTTGAATTCCCACCAAAATTTTTGGATTTTTGAATTCCCACCAAAATTTTAGAATTTTTGAATTCCCGCCTAAATTTTTGAATTTTTGATTTTCCACCAAAATTTTTGAATTTTTGAATTCCCACCGAAATTTTTGGATTTTTGAATTCCCACCAAAATTTTAGAATTTTTGAATTCCCACCAAAATTTTCGAAAAAAAATGGCCTCGGAAATCAAGATTACCTGTCAATCGGTCTCAGTTTCTTCACAAATTTCCCAATAATCTCCACCGGTAGATCGGAAAATGTCTTCTTTGGAGTTTCTGAGCTGAAAAAAAAATGATCTGCACATTTTGATGTTACTTGCGACTTGGTGGCCTAGAAACCCAAATTTTGGAAAACTCGGCCACCAATTGGTAACTTGCATCAAAACGTACACAAACTTATTCTGAACACAATGGTCTTTACAGAACTGAAAAATATTAAGATTGCGTCGAGTTATAAGCAAAATACTGAAAATTTTTATTCTGAGCAATTCACAAAACCGACCATAACTCGACTGAAAATCAATATTTTTCAATTCTGTAAAGATCATTGTGCTCGGAATGAAATTGCGCATATTTTGATGTTACTTGCGACTTGATGGCCTAGAAACCCAAATTTTGGAAAACTCGGCCACCAAGTTGTAAAACAACGAGCCAAAAACTGCTGAATTGAGGCCTAGCAATCCTTAGTTTTAGAATGTAAAATCTGAAATTTTGACCCAAAAACTTCTATTTTTAGGCCCAATACATACCAATCGATTGAGAATTTTTTGATCTACACAAAAAAAAATATTCTTCTCACCTGCTATCAAAATCGTCCTTCTCTCCATTATGAAATCTATAAAATCGGTATTCGAATTCCGGGAAATTCATGAAATCTTCTCCGAATTCTTGGCAAAATTCATGGTAAGAATCCCATGGAGGCACATTGATAGACGTATTGTCTTTGAGATAATCCGAGAATTTTCGAACTGTTTTTTGCATTTTTGAAGAGGCTTTTTGGCTGAAAATGGCCGGGTTAGAAGAAAATTGATAAAAAACTGTTCTTTTTTACTGCAAATGCGCCGGAGGCGCGTTCAAAAGGTTAAAAGATGAAGAAAAACGGCGCAAAATGACCTGGCAATGACGGAGTGAAAAGAGATAGAAAAAAGAGAGAAATAGAGAAACAGAGAGACATAAACAATCGGTCGGGCAGTGAGATTGTGTCAATGTTGTGAAATGAGGCACACAGGCAAAGAATTTGACACACCGACAGAAGGACAGATCGACACCCTGGACACACGGACATACAAAAAAGTAGAACAGTTCTGAAATAAATTGAAAAATGTTGAAAAAAAGTAAATTTAATTAAGAAAAGAAAGAAAAAAAAGAGTTTTCGTAAATTCTGATGATTTTTTCCACTTCTGCATTGTTATAAAAAAAAAGAAAAAAAGATTTGGCCCCACTCGGAATCGAACCTACCCTTTTCTACTGAAACTGACATTCCTGATAACCACTAGGCCATCCTTACACACCTTCTATGCTGAACCATTGGCGCCCGCCACCCTCTTTCTCCGGCGCCCCTTTCCCCCTCCTTTCCTCTACGCCCTCTTCACCTTCTCTCAACGACTGCAGTGTGGCGCAATGGCTAACGCTTTTGCCCTTCACCAGACAGGTCCCGGGTTCAATTCCTAAAGGTGCCAAATCTTTTTGTTTTTTTCTCCTAGTCTATATAACTGGGTTTTAAATCGTTTTTTCTCATTTCTTGCCGAATAAGGTTTGCCCCAGGTACCTGCGCAACAAAGTTTCGTTGACAAAAACTCTCACTTTCCGTCCGTTTATTTTTCTCTCAATCTCTTTCCCTTCCTCATTGTTATTTTCGTTAGGCTGTCGATCTTTATTCTCTCCTTTTCTGTTTCTCATTCATTCCTATCTTTTGACAACTTCTCAACGCGCCCCCGGCGCATTTTTAGTCGAAATGAACCGCTTTTGACCATTTTTTATCCCAATTACCATAAAAAATACCTGTTTTCAGTCAAAAAATGCGAAAAACCGTGAGAAAGTTCTCGGATTATCTCAAAGACAATACGTCTACCAATGTGTCTCCATGGGATTCTTACAAGGAACTCTGCAATGAATTCGGAGATGATTTCATGAATTTCCCGGAATTCGAATATCGATTTTATAGATTTCATGGTGGAGAGAAGGACGATTTTGATAGCAGGTACTGGAAAATATGTGCAAGAGGGAATAATACATTTTTTTTTCAGCTCCGAAACTCCAAAAAAGACATTTTCCGATCTACCAGTGGAGATTATTGGGATGTTTGTGAAGAAACTGAGACCGATTGACAGGTAATCATGATTTCTGTGGTCATTTTTTTTCGAATCGAATACTTTGGTGGGAATTAAAAAATTCAAAAGTTTGGCGGAAGTTCGAAAATTCAAAAATTTTGGCGGGAAGTCGAAATTTCAAGGATTCTGGTGGGAATTCAAAATTTCAAAAATTTCGGCGGGAATTCGAAAATTGAGAAATTTTGGTGGGAATTCAAAAATTCAAAAATTTAGGTGGAAATTAAAAAATTCAAAAATTTTGACGGAAATTAAAAAATTCAAAAATTTTAGCGGAAGTTCGAAAATTCAAAAATTTTGGCGGGAATTCAAAAAGTCCATAATTTTGGCTGGAATTCAGAAATTCCAAAATCTTTTGCGGGAAGTCGAAATTTCAAGGATTCTGGTGGGAATTCAAAATTTCAAAAATTTTGGCGGAAATTCAAAAATTCAAAAATTTAGGTGGAAATTAAAAAATTCAAAAATTTTAGCGGGAGTTCGAAAATTCAAAAATTTTGGCGGGAACTCAAAAATTCAAAAAATTCGGTGGGAATTCAAAATTTCCAAAATCTTTTGCGGGAAGTCGAAATTTCAAAATTTTCGGCGGGAATTCAAAAAATCGAAAATTATAAAATTTCAGTGGGAATTCAAAAAATTCAAAAAACTTCAGTGGGAAGTCGAAATTTCAAGGATTCTGGTGGGAATTCAAAATTTCAAGAATTTCGGCGGGAATTTGAAAATTCAAAAATTTCGGCGGGAATTCAAAAACTCAAAAATTTCGGCCGGAATTCGAAAATTCAAAAATTTTGGTGGGGATTTAAAAATTCCCAAATTTCGGCGGGAATTCAAAAACTCAAAAACTTCTTACAGGATCCTTCTCCGTCTTGTGTCCGCGAACCTTCAATCGATTGTCGACACTTACAGTCCAAAACTGAAATCAAGACACGTGAGATTCACAATGTATTCAGACTTTTGTCAAATCTATTTTCGCACCGGAACTATCGAATTAAAAAAGCTGGAAACTGGATATCAAATCGAGGATTTTCGAAACACTCAAACTGTTATTCTGAGCAATTTTGACTACAGAGAAGGGGTTCTTAACGCATTTTTGACCATTCTAGGGCATCCCAAAACTAGAATGAGAATGTTCAAAGTGGAAATCGATTTGAGCATTGAAGATTGTTTCTGGCTGACGGAAAACCTGTCAAAATCCCTTGGCGACTCGAAAATTTGGGCCAGAAAATTTGTATTCGATGGGAAAAAGGCAGCACCACTGTTACCTTTTTTGAGCTTTGTGAAGCCTGGAGCTCTCAGAGTGAGTTTAGACCCAAAATCTGGAAAAAAAAATGCATAAAATTAGAGGTTTTCAGGGCCTGGAAACTAGGCTTTTTGAGCGCGTAATTAAGGTTTTTGGGCCTAAAATTACGGATTTGGGGCCTAAAATTAGTGATTTTTGAGCCTAAATATAAGGATTTTGGGCCTAAAATTAAGGTTTTTCGAGCCCAAAAAATAAGGTTTTAGGCCTAAAATTGATGGATTTCTAGGCCTAAATTAAGGGTTTTACACCTAAAATTGAAGGTTTTTGGGCCTATGATTAGGAAATTTTAGGCCTAAAATTAGGGTTTTTGAGCCCAAAACTATAATGGTTTCGGCTCTGAAATTAGTGATTTTTGAGCCTAAATATAAGGGTTTTGGGCCTAAAAAATAGGGGTTTTACAACTAAAATTGATGGTTTAGGGCCTAAAATTTAGGATTCTGGGCCTAAAAATATGGTTTTTGGGCCTAAAAATAAAGTTTTTGGGCCTAGAAATAAGGTTTTCGGACCTAAAAATAAGGTTTTTGGGCCTAAAAATAAGGTTTTCGGACCTAAAAATAAGGTTTTTGGGCCTAAAAATAAGGTTTTTGGGCCTAAAAATAAGGTTTTTGGGCCTAAAATCAAGGTTTGAGGGTTTTACGCTTAGAATTAACGTTATTCGATCTAAATTTAAGGATTTTTAGGTCTAAAATTATGGATTTTTGAGCAGGACTGTGCGAAAAACCCTCGAAATTTTTTTTCGGTTTTTTCGGCGAAAATTTTTTAGGAGAAAACCGAAAAAACATTTCGAAAAAAAAAACTTTACCTCAAAACCGTGTTTTTACCGCCTTTTCACCCATTTTTTATTGAAAAAAAAAAACGAAAAAATTCGAAAAAATTTAAAATTTATTTTTCGATTTTCTAAAATTAGGGGTTTTTGGGGCAAAATTATACAAGTTTGTGAAAAAATTGGTTTCGAAACAATTTTGAAAAGATTTTTCAATTGAACTTGAAATCATTTCAAGACTCTACCTATCTACGGATCACTGGAAATGCAACAAGGTTTATATGCCGAACTAGCTGGAACGGAACAATGGAGACAGGCTAGAAAAGTCGACATACCGTGGTTGAACGGGCCTTTTGATCCTGATCAGCTTCAGTATTTTGCTCATTTCAACTGTTTTGATGTACGATTAAGCAGTCTGACATTGGCAGAGCTCATGGAATTTGTGAAGGTATGTTTGCATGGATAGACAGATTAACAGACAGACGGAAAGACGAAACGCGATGAGCCTATCTGTCTATCTTCCTGTCGATCGATCTGTTTGTCTGTCAGTCCATCGTATATAATTTTTTTTCAGACCCTCGGAAATTCCGAAAACTTCCAAAAATGCATTCTTCGAGGCCAATTCCAAATCACTGCTGATGAGTATGCTGCTGCGGGCAACAAAAGTGTACTGCGAGAGCCGATCGAGGGAACTTCTGACAGAGAGCTTGAGTTACGATTTTGCAAAGGTTGGGAAGGCAGTTTGGTAATCCAGCGGAAGAAGAAAAGGACCCAGAAGAATTGAGCTCCAAAACACTGACAAAAACCATTCTAACCTTTCCCAGGCTCTGCCATGTAATGTGATTCTGACTTGTACTCAAAAACTCTGATTTCCAGTTATAAAACCCCTTTCAACATATCCCAAACGTTTCGCAAATCCTTTTCCATTGTCATAAGAAAAAAGAAAAAAGATTTGGCTTCACTCGGAATCGAACCTACCCTCTTCTAGTCAAACTGACATTCCTGATAACCACTAGGCCACCCTTACACTCCTTCTATGCTGAACCATTGGCGCCAGTCTCCCCCTCATTCTCTGGCGCCTTCCCCCCCTCCCTCCTCTTTCCTCTATGCCCCCTTCCACACTTCCTCACAGCTGCAGTGTGGCGCAATGGCTAACGCTTTTGCCCTTCACCAGACAGGTCCCGGGTTCAATTCCACCTGGTGCTAAATCTTTTTGTTTTTTTTTTCTGAATTTTATAAACCTTTTTTCTCAGATTTTTTTTTGTTTTTAAGAAAAAAATCGAAAAAACAACGGGTTTTGAGCTTAAAATCAATTTTTTCCGAATTTTTTGAGTATGTAGTTTGAGTTTTTATTCAAACTGTAGTTGTATTAACGGTATAAGCCGGATTCTCAAAATTCACAGCTTCCATAGGTTGCACAGCGTTCCCCTTGCAAAATCCACAGCATAATTTTCGGAGCATACTCTTCAATAACGTCTTGGTGGCCTCCAAATTTCTTCTGTTGCATAATAAATATGAAACTTGTATAAGAACTACGGTACAGATGGTATCCATTCGGGTAAGTAGGAAATATGTTTCCTCCTGGAAAAAATTAGAGAGTTTGGGCCTAAAATTGGAGGGTTCTCGATGTGCAACCTACATTGAAATGTATTGATTTTATACCAGTGGAGTCAACGCGGATGAATCCGTCTGTTGTCTGAAAAAATTTATTCTAAAGGCGCAGCCCAACTAAATTCATGAGTTTTTGAACAAAAAATTACATCATATTGATCGAAATTCGGGCCAGCGGGACGCAGAAAGAAGAAGCTTGCAGTTGTCTGTAAAAAAATCTTCTTAGCCGCCAGGCAACCGTGTTGCGGTCTGCGACGCGGCTCTCAGAAGCGACTTACAACTTTTGCAGTGATAGCAAAAAAGGTCTGAAAAAGGATATACTTATGTGGTCGATTCTTCGCCATAGAAACAAGATGAGCGTGTTTTCGAATGCTCAGAAAAATTGGGATGTAAAGAGTGGAGGAAATGAAAAAGATAAGGTAAAAACTGAGCATGTGGATCTGAAAAAAATTGACTCAAAAATTCTATGCGCCTTTAAGGCTATACTCACCGTCAAGACCACCGGATACACCTCACCGAATCCTCGATCAGTATAGCCACCAGCCCTCCATGAAATGAGCAATAAAACGGTAATTTTCAAGTAAAACCCAATGTGAATACCGAACAAAACTCGTTTCATCGCAGCTTCCGACAGATTCAAAAACTTTTCGGAACTCGGAAAAAAATATAAAAAGAACTTTTGAATCGCCAATAAGGAAAGGACAAAAAGGTAGATTATAGCATGAATTGCAATGAGAAAATTCAAAAATATCATTATAAGTGCACTGATCACACTGTCTTTCAGCGCTTCCGTTGCTATGGAGGATAGGAAAAAAAGGAAAATTGACCGGTAGGAATATATTGTAGTTTTATAGAAATAATTGATTATTGGGTAGAAAGAGGTCTGAAAATCCTTTACTTTTTAGCTTAAAAATCCGAAAATTGGCTTCAAAAAGACTTTTTACGCCTCGCAAAGCCTTCTGCATAGTGATAAAAAAATGGCAAAAATATTTGACTCCACTCGGAATCGAACCAACAACCTCACTACTCAAACTGAAACACCCTGAAACCACTAGGCCACCCCTTACACTCTTTTTGATAACTCCTTGGCGCCCACCTCCCCGCTTTCTCTGGCGCCCCTTTCCCCCCTTTCCTCTACGCTCTCCCCACCATTTCGTTTCGACTACGGCGTGGCGCAATGGCTAACGCTTTTGCCATTCACCAGATAGGTCCGGGGTTCAATTCCACTCGGTGCAGTTCTTTTTTGTTTTTTTTTCCTAATGAAGTTAAATGTGTTTCCAGTATTTTTTCGCTAAATAGCATGAAAAATGGAACGTTTTGACCCCAAAAATCCACATTTTTAGGCTCACTTTCCTACCTTCTTATCTTGCTCCACATTCGCTTTGGAAACCTTTTTGAAAAAAGGAAAAATAGTGCAAAATAGAAAAATAATAACTGAAACTGCGATTATTTGATTATAAATAATGATGATTGCGAGAAGTTGATACAGAAGGGGTTGCTCATCAATAATAATTTCCATTTTTTTGAAGGGACAAAAATTACATTGTAACTGGAAAAAAGATTAGGAAAAAAGTGACGAAAACAGGTGATTCTGTGCTCTGCAATTTCTGATTTCTAGCTGAAAATGTTTGAATCAAACAAATGTTTTCTCAAAATCACATGTTTCTTAAAACAGATGCTTCTACAAAGATCTATTTTTCAACTTCGGTCTTTGTAATCTATGGTTGTTGGGCTCCGCGACATTTCAAAAGTTTTGATCCAATTTCTATGGAAAATATACCAAAATGATCAACAGGTCAAGGCGGTTCAAATGAATATAATCATGACTAGGTTTCAAAAATTTTTTGATTTTTACCTTAAAGGCGCATGGACTTTCAAGCTATCGTAACTCAGCTAGTTTTGCTCGAATCGCTTTAAAAACCACACAAAAATAATCAGTGAGTCAAGACGGTTCAAATAAGAAAAAATAAGAAAACACGAAAATACAGTATCTCTGTCAATTTTGGTCCAATCTCCATGAAAAATATACCGAAATGATCAGCGAGTCAAGACGGTTCGAATGAGTATAATCATGACTAGGTTTCAAAAATTGTTTGATTTTTGGGTCTCGCCACGAAAACTCAAAAAATACCTTAAAACCACGTTTTTCCCTTCCCCCTCGTCTCAAAACCACATATGCATACACGCTCCACTGAACTACCTCTAGTGAACTGAACTGCCTAAGCCCCGCCCACTCTCGGCAAACAGCGTCTGGTAATGAGGGGTCAATGCATATGCGCTCCACTGCACACGTCACTGTTTTCCCGCCATTTCCTCGTCCTCCTTTCTTCTCGACGACAAACATTCATTCATTCATTCTTCAGGCCGCCCGACTGGCTAGGGCCTACCATCTATTTTGATTATTTTTGAATTTATTTTACCTAAATATTCTTGTCCATGGATTCTACTCCACACATCAACATTATGAACGCCCAAAACTCTCCGAAACGCCCTGAAACCATCAAAGAGGCACTCGACCAAATGTTTGAGGAGAAGCCAGAACCGCCACCTCCACGCCAGCTCAATATTCAGAAGTGGATGGACGAAATTTTTTCTGCACGAAGTAGAGATAACTCCACACATTCGTCTCCGTCCTTTGGTTAGTTTCATCAAATGGTAACTTTTTTTGGAAAAAACCGGATCGATTTTACAGATGAGTAGACGCCCTCCAGTTCCAAGAGTGGAGAGAACCGCCGATCAGCAGCCACGTCGTCGTCACAGCAAACCACCGGGGCCTGGAGCGAGTCCTTACGAATGGAATCGCTTTTTCTGTGGGGTTAGTTTCTAAAAAATAACATTTCTGTTCTTCGTTCTCATGGCCTAGAAACCTAGGAAATATCTTGCCTCAATTTGAATTTTTCGAAAAAATTTTGGGTCCCGCCACGATATACCATATCTCAGTCAATTTTAGACCGAATTTCGTGAAAACTATAATAAAATGGTCAGCAAATCAAGACGGTTCAAATGAGTATAATCATGACTAGGTTTTGAAAAAAATTTTTCTGGGTCCCACCACGAAAACACAAAAACTACCGTAACTCAGCGAATTTTGCTCGGATCGCCTTCTGACAAGCAGGCCCGGAAAATTACCGCGAATTTCGAAAACCCGAAAAAATTCTTCCCAATTTTGTGCATCAGGGTTATATTGAGCATAAAAACAGTAGTTTGTGTCATTGAAGCAGCAATTCACACTATTTTGATGGATTTTCAGTGGGAAAATGAAACATTTTCTGAAAAATTGCATTGTCCGGGCCTCCGGGTCTTGCCAGGCCGGGCCGAACTTTCACAAACTAGGTACAACAAAAATTCAAAAAAAAAAGTTTTTCTGAAAATTTGGAAAATTTTTAGTTCATCGGATTCCCCACATTTTAGTTAGTCTATCCAAAAATTTCCAGCCAAATCTAACCATTTTAAAGGGAGTTATGCGCCTTTAAAGTCCCCGGCGAGAGAGTGAGAGGACGCAGAGAAGCTAGAATGTCTGCGTGTCTCCCCTCTCGCTCGGTACTTCAAAGGCGCATAACTCCTTTCAAAATTGTTCAAAAGTGCTCAAATTTTGTGAGCGCGCTCATATACATGTATGGAATATACTGACAAATTTTCAAAAAACTTGCAAGAAAATTTTTTTTCGGAAAAATTTTTTCTTCAGATTTTCTAAATTTTCTAAAAAAAAAATATACGTCAAAATTTTTTTTTTCAATTTTTATTAATTTTCAGAAAGTGAAAAAAATGTTGGGAAGGACTTATCACCAAAACGAGCCAATTGTATTCCGTATTTTTGCTAAAATTCTGCGAAAACTCTCGAAGGTAAACGTTCAAAAACATTGAAATCGAGTATAAAAACAATGGTGATTTTCAGGAGGACAGAGTTAATTTCGAGGAGGTGCTTACCCGTTGCGCCCGTTTGCCGGAACTTTGGAAACGCTAAATTTTCCAGATTTCATCCCTTCCTCTTTTATTTATAGCAAAATTCTGTTCCAAATCCGCCATTCTCACTGTCCACCCCTACAAATCTCTTTTCTTGTTACTCCTATTGTCCACCTGTTTTCTTCCTCATTCTCATTCCCAAACTCATCTATTAGCATCAAAAATATCCTATTCACTTTTGTGTTTCGCCCCAAATTATTATTCCCGTTTGTCCTTTCTCGCATTGCTTTGTCAAAAAACTATTTTTTGTCATTGGAATTTCCCAAATCTGTCATACCATACCCTGGTTTTGAGCCTAAAACAACGAATTTTCGGAGCCAGAATAAGACTTACTTGGCAAAAAATGGAGGAAAACCATTCTAGGTTCGTTTATACAAACAAGAAAAAAAAGCAAAAAGATTTAGCGCCAGGTGGAATTGAACCCGGGACCTTTCCGGTGAGGGGCAAAAGCGTTAGCCATTGCGCCACTCTGCAGTCGACAGCCATTTGTGAAGAGGGCGTAGAAGACAGGGGGGAGAGGGCGACAGAGAAGGAAGGGAGACTGCCGCCAAGAAGTCAGCCTAAAATGTGTGTAAGGGTGGCCTAGTGGTTTTATGCAGTGTCAGTTTGAGTTGTTGGTTCGATTGTTGGTTCGATTCCGACCAGGATCAAATATTTTTTGCTTTTTTTTATAACTATGTTGCAGGTTTTGCGAGGCATGAGCAGCAATTTTTGAGCCAGATTAAGAAGTTTTAGATCTAAAATATCCTATTCAATTTTGTGTTTCGCCCCAAGTTATTATTCCCGTTTGTCCTTTTTCGAATTGCTTTGTCAAAAAACTATTTTTTGTCATTGGAATTTCCCAAATCTGTCATACCCTGTCAATGATAGTAAGTTATCATTGTCATGACAAACCCCCCGCTCTCCCTTCTTCAATGACCATTCCCAAAAACTCAATACCTCCCTCACCTAAACCAATGATTTTTCAAAATTTCCCCCATTCATTCAAAATCAATTAAGCAGTGTTAAAGACAAAGATTTGTGTATTCAAAACTTCAGGAATTGATCAGAAACCGAGAAAGAGAAGAGTTGGAAATATTTTTCGATAAGGTTTGACGTCATAAATACTCCAGGGATTTTGTTACTCGCACCTGTCTCTCCAACCCCTTACCCTAGCCAGCCTGTCGACTAGACAAACAGATAGACCTACAGACAGATGTAATTGAAGAGGGGGGGGGGGGGGCTGAGTAGGTGATAACCCCATTATCGCCCCTCTTTCCATTATCACCCATTGCACACTAAACCGTCATAACTGGTGACCATTAGGTGAATGAAATGACTCATTACCTCGTCAGTAGACCATATAACATATGGAGATTGAGTGGGCTACACTGTAGCTATTTCTTGCGGATTATCGGTACATCATTGGAGCAATTTAGGGCATTCTGAGCAAAACCCTATGGAAAATACATCTTTGGAAGACCATAGAAGCATTTTGAGCCAAGAACCGAGGAAAAATATTGCAGATGAGCAAAGTTATGGGAATTTTTAAGTTTTCATGGGAGAAAATCTACAGTAACCCAGTCTATTTCGCTTTGAGACCCATGAAATCAAGATATTTGAAATCAGCAAGTCAAGACGGTTCGAATGAGTATAATCATGACATATCTAGGTGAATTTCGGATTAATTTTGTTTTTTGGGTCCCGCCACGAAAACACAAAACTTACCATAACCTAGCTAGTTTTGTTCGGATTGTTATGAAAAGTATACCATTAAAATCAGCGCGTTAAGGCGGTCCACATAAGTGTAATCATGACTAGGTTTCAAGTATTTTTTGATGTTTGGGTCCCGCCACGAAAAAACAAAAACTCGGCAAACAGCGTCTGGTAATAAGGGGTCAATGCATATGCGCTCCACTGCACACGTCACTGTTTTCCCGCCATTTCCTCGGCCTCCTTGAAGGGTGTATCCTCGACGACAAACATTCATTCATTCACTCCCTATGGCCGCCCGACCGGATTGGCCTACCATCTTTTTTGATTATTTTTAATTTATTTTACCTAAATTTTCTTGTATTCACCATGGACTAGCCACCCCAACTGATTGAGGAAAACGTGGAGCTAGCGGTAGCACTTTGAGAAGCCACTGCTGATGGAAATGCTGTGCTCCGAGTGGCCAAGCTGTTGATTCAAACCAACCAAACGGATCAATTGTGAGACCGAGTCCACATGTGTCTTCTCGTGGTGGTCGTGGTGCTGGTCGAGGTGGACGACGAGGAGCTGCAGTTCGAAGAATCCGAAGACCAATGCAACCTGTCCCAGTAGAGCCATTTGTGCTCAATGCGGTTGCTCCGAACGGAAAATCGCTTCATTTTCCAGGAAGCATGAAGCACGTTTACGAGGCGTCAGCTCGTTTGATTGAAACGTGAGTACAATGGTTGTTTGCTAGTTTTTTATTCAAATTAGGAGCGTTGTGAAAAAATTTTGGTAAAATTTTTTTTTTCAAAAATCTCTTTTTTTTTCTAAGTTGCAACTGATGAAATACTCAAAAAATGGTCCTTTACAAAATGGCGAAAAGTTTGAAGCTCTATCTTTTTTTTTAGAAAAAGTTGGTTTTTTACTTAAAAGGGGCGTGGCTTGCTGGAAAAGGGGCGGAGTCAAAAACTAAAAGCGCAAGAGTGTTCAGGGGGTTCTATTTACCCATTGTAGCAAAAATCAGACAATTCTAGGAATACTAATGCCATGTGCACCTAGTAATTTGCCAATCTTTCCAGAATCCTGTCACACATCGGAAAGAGACATAAGCCATTCGAACTCATCCATGACGACTGCACCAAGACAAAATATTTGAATGAAGTGCGCCAAGCAACAATCATCTTCATAAACAACGTCACATTCCCAGCCAAGCTGATGACCAAAATCAAGGAGATGTTAGTGTTCTGTGAAAACGGAAGACGCATCATCACCACGGAAAGGCTTTTCCTGGCCGATCGGATAGGAAACACAGTCGAAACGTTTGTGGACGAGAGGATCATGCAGGTGTATTGGAGAAGATTGTGTTTCGTGGACGAAGATCCGCTTGGAACACGTTCGCTTCGACAACTCTTCGATAAGATCACTGGACAGTCTGGGACTCTATTGGATGGATCCGCAAATCGGTCGTCATGATGAACGGCAACTACATCATGGACTTTCAACACGACGATTTCAAGATTCATGATGACACTCGACCGTAATATTATTAGTCTTTGCGTGCGTTCTTCTCGATGTGGTATTTAAGACCACATATGACGAATAAAAGTTCTTCTTATTATTCCTTTTTTACAATTTTCATGCGTGAACCCGTTTTAGTACAAATACAAAAAAAGATAAAGATTACTGTAGGATTACGGTTGTTACAGTAAGCCGAGAGCTCCAAGTGCTCGAGGAGTTACTTTCCAGAACATTCTACTGTCTTCCAGAAAATTCTGAGCGATTATTTAGGCGGGAACTCAAACATTTTACAAATTTTGGTGGGGATTCAAAAATTTAACGGAATCTGGTGGGAATTCAAATTTTCGAAAAAATTCAGTGGAAATTCAAAATTTCAGAAACTTAAAATTCAGAAAAATTCCAAAACTTTAGTGGGAATTCAAAAAATCTAAAATACTGTGTAATCTGTCTGTCTGTCTAGATATTTTATGAACTAGGCTCGTCTACTCTGTCGACTACAAGAACCATAAAATCCATCAAACCTCCATTAAACAGACAGACATACTTCGGTTAGTTTTGATCCAATCTCTATGGCAATAATACCAAAATGATCAGCAGGTGAAGGTGGTTCAAATGAGTATAATCATTACGGGGTTTCAGAAATTTCGACTCTTACCTTAAATGCGCATGGACTTTCAAGCTACCGTAACCTAGCCAGTTTTACTCAAATCCTTGTGAAAAGTGTACCATTGTAATCAGCTAACCAAGGCGGTTCAAATGAGTATAATCATGACTAGGTTCCAAAGATTTTTTGATTTTTGGGTCTCACCACGAAAACACAAAAACTACCGTAACTCAGCGAGTTTTGCTCGAATCGCCTTGGAAAATACACCATTCGAATCAGCAGATCGAGACGGTTCAAATGAGTGTAATCATGACATATCTAGGTGAATTTTGGATTCTCCCGAAATTTTGGGTCCCGCCACGAAATACCGTATTTTGGTCAATTTTGGTCCAATTTTTATGAGAAGTTTACCAAAATGTCCAGCTTGTTTAGCCGGTTCGAATGAGTATAATCATCACAAATCTGGGTAAATTTTTAATTTTTTCGAAAATTTGGGTCCCGCCACGAAAACACAAAACATACCGTAATCCAGTTAGTTTTGCTCGGATCGCCATGAAAAATATACCATTGGAATCTGCAAGTTGAGGCGGTCTAGCTGATTTTCGGGTTTTTCCATAAAGTTTGGGGGCTCGCCAGGAAATTCTATATCTCGGTCAATTTTGGCCCAATCTGCGTGAAATGTATACCAACATGACCAGCAAGCTAAGACGGTTCGAATGAGTATAGTCATGACTAGGTTTCAAAAATTTTTTGAATTTTGGGTCTCGGCACGAAAACACGGAGGCTACTGTAACTTGGTTGTTTCTTCTCGAATCGTTTTGAGAATGTGAAATTGAGTAGAGTTTTCTCAAAAACAAGGTATTTTTAGTCTGACGTTACAGTATTTGTGTCACTTTCCCCTGCCTCCAACTAGCCAACTAGCCAGCAACTCGACTAGACAAATAGACCTTGAGGCAGGTGTGATTGGAGAGGGTGCTGAGTAGTTAATCACCTCATTATCGCACCCTATTTCCATCATCACTAATCCTTCATGAATGGTGACAATTAGTTGAATGAATGACACATTATCCCTTCAATAGTCCATGGGATATGGAGACCAAATCCATCAAGACCACAGATGCATACGCGCTCTATCGCTCTCCCGACTTCTTGGCGGGAAACCTAAGCTCCGCCCCCTAGGCCACCTAGGGGTGACCTCAGATTCATTCTCATTTATTCATTCATTCATTCCTCAGGCTGCCCGACTGGCTAAGGCCTACCCTCTTCTTTGATTATTTTTAATTTTTATTCTACCTACATATTCTTGTATTCACCATGGACTAGCCACCCCAAACACTAAAAAAATTGTCACCACGAAGTCAATCAAGTAAGTTGAGAGAAGGGGAAAATGAGCTTTACCTTAAAGGCGCATGGACCTTCAAACTACCATAACCTAGTTAGTTTTGTTAGGATCGTTATGAAAAGTATACCAAAATAATCAGCACGTCACGACGGTTCGAATGAGTATAATCATGACTAGGTTTCAAAAATTTTTTGAATTTTGGGTCTCGCCACGGAAACACAAAATCTACCGTAACTAACCTATCTTTGCTCGGATCGCCTTGAAAAATACTTTATTCGAATCAGCAGGCCGAGACGGTTCTAACGAGTATAATTATGACATGTCTAGCTAAATGTTGATTTTTCCAAAAAATTAGGGTCTCGCCACGAAATACCGTATCTCCCTCAATTTTGACCCAATCTTCATGAAATGTATACCAAAACGATCAGCTTGTTGATCCGGTTCAAACGAGTATAATCATGACGGGGTTTCAAAAAAAAAAATTACAGGCCGCCGATCCGTCTCATGACTGTCAGCAATTCGAGGCAACTGAGCCGCATGACGACCGGTGATGGCAATCGTTTGTCTACGGTAAGTTGCAGCTTTCGTAGTCCTCTAGAAATCTTTTTTTTGCAGCTCGGCAAAAGAAAGCAGATCGGACAGGAGCACAACTGGAGCAACAATGGCCTGCGGCGACAGTCAACGACATCAGAAGCGATGGAGTGGAGATGGGAGATGCTACAAGTGATCTCAGCATCGGACGGTACGGATTAGGCCTGAAGACTGGAGCCTTGGACAAGAAGTGATGGTTCTCAAAAAAAAAAAAAGATGACGTCTACACCATCATTTTGCTCTCCACCGACTTCCACAAACAGAACGACATCTGGGGTCCATGTCCCTCCTTCACTTCTCAATATCAACCATTCGCACGGACAGAGGAAGGAATCCAGAATCATGAGGCACCGCTTGGAACACGTTCGCTTCGACAACTCTTCGATAAGATCACCGGACAATCTGCCACTCTATTGGATGGATCCGAAAATCGGTCGCCATGATGAACGGCAACTACGTCATGGATTTTCAACACGACGATTTCAAGATTCATGATGACACTCGACCGTAATATTATTAGTCTTTGCGTGCTTTCTTCTCGATGTTGTATTTAAGACCACATATGACGAATAAAAGTTCTTCTTATTATTTCTTGTTTACACTTTTCATACATGAACCGATTTTAGTACAAAAACAAAAAAAATGGTGAAGATTACTGTAGGATTACGGTCGTTACAGTGCTCGAGAAGTCACTTCCAGAAAATTCGGTCGTTTTCCAGAAGAATCTGTCCATATGCGATTATTTTGGCGGGAATTCTCAATTCTAAAAATTTCAGCGAGAATTCAAAAAATTAGCGGAATTCGGTTGGAATTCAAATTTTCGAAAAAATTCAGTGGAAATTCAAAAATTCAGACATTTTGGCGGGAGATCGAATTCTGGAAAATTTTGGCGGGGATTTAAAATTCCTAAAATACTGTGTAATCTGTCTGTCTGTCCATAGATTTTCTGAACAAACCCTAATGCACTGCACTAAAGTGTCCACTCAATCCCATTGATCAGGCAGAAGGACAGACCTTCAGACAGCTATGATTGAAGAGGGGCTAATCCTTTTATCGTCCCCAATTCCCATTATCACCCATTGTATCCTAATGAATCACGACGATTAGGTAAATTAAATGACACATTATTAGACCATATGACATTTGGCGATTGAGTGGACTACACTGAAGACATTTCATCTCTACATCACTAAGAAAATTGGGAACTCAATTTCACTCCGAGACCCATGAAATTGGAATTTTTGAAATCAGCGTGTCAAGACGGTTCGAATGTGTATAATCATGACGTGGTTTCAAAAAATTTTGATTTTTGGGTCTCGCCACGAAAACACAAAATCTACCGTAACTAACCTATCTTTGCTCGGATCGCCTTGAAAAGTATATCATTGGAATCAGCGCGTCACGACGGTTTAGAAAAGTATAATCATGACATGTCTAGCTAAATTTTGATTTTTCAAAAAAGTTGGGTCTCGCCACGAAATCCCATATCTCGGTCAATTTTGGTCCAATTTTTATGAGAAGTATACCAAAATGATCAGCTTGTTAAGCCGGTTCGAATGAGTATAATCATGACCAGGTTTTGGAAATGTTCGATTTTCACCTTAAAGGCGCATGGACCTTCCAACTACCGTAATCTAGCTAGTTTTGTTCGAATCGGTTTGAAAAATAGACCATTCAAATCAGCGCATTACGACGGTTCGAATGAGTATAATCATGACATGGCTGAATTTTGGAGTTTTCAAATAATTTGGGTCTCGCCACGAAATGCCGTATCTTGGTTAATTTTGGTCCAATTTTCATGAAAAATATACCAAAATGATCACTCGTTGAGTCGGTTCGAATGAGTATAATCCTGATAGGTTTCAAAAAAATTTTTAGTTTTTGGGTCTCGCCACGAAAACACAAAACTTATCGTAATCCGGTTAGTTTTGCTCGGATCGCTCTTAAAAGTATATTATTGAAATCAGCAGGTCAAGACGATTCGAATGAGTATATTCATGACATAGCTAGCTGCGTTTTGAAAGTTTTCGAAATTTTGGGTCCCGCCACGAAATACCGTATCTCGGTCAATTTCGGCCCAATTTTTATGAAATGTATACCAAAATGATCAGCAAGTGTAGACGGTTTGAATGAGTGTAATCATGACATATCTAGCTGAATTTTGAAAGTTTTCGAGGAGTTTATCGAGGAGGTCCTCCCTCCACCTGTGGGTATTGTGCGTCTTTTCAGAAGTATACATGAATGAATGATTTATTCAGAAAAAGATGGTTCAATCAATATTATTTACAGCCTCTGCCTATCCATGTCGTTCATCGATGCCAATCGTCCAGGTCTACGAATCCGAATCTTCCTCTTGCAATGTCGTTTCTGGAAAAATACATTTTACTATACCCATTTTTTTAAATCCCGATGAAAAAAACAAACCTCTCGATTTGGTCCTCATGGAGACATTGAAGACCCGTCGTCCATTGCTGCATATTGAAGCTGATCCCTTCTCAAGTGTTTCCGCCCCCAGCGTTGGCAATTGTAGATCCTTTTCTGTAATTTTTTTTATATACTCATTCGAACCGTCTGAGCCAGCTGATCATTTTGGTATAGTTTTCAAAGCGATTCGAGCAAAACTAGCTGAGTTACGGTAGTTTTTGTGTTTTCGTGGCAAGACCCAAAAAATCAAAAACGTTCGAAATTAAGCTAGATATGTCATGATTATACTTATTCGAACCGGCTTAACAAGCTGATTCCAATAGTATTGTTTTCATAAAGATTGGCCTAAAATTAACCAAGATACGGTATTTCGTGGCGAGACCCAAAATCGACAAATTTTCAAAACCCAGGCGTTATTAGTCTCATTTGAACCGCCTTGACGCGCTGATTCCAATGGTATAATTTTTATCAAAATTGGGGCAAAAATAACCGAGGTACGGTAATTTTACCAAAATTTACAATTTTCGAAAATATTCGAAAATCCTTAACTCGTTCAGTTTTCGAGCTTTCGACCTGGTTTTTGGTCCAAAATTTTCAGAATTTGACAGAAAATTTGAGAAAAATATTTTCAGTCCCCTACCCTGAGCTCCGCCCCCTTTTCAAACAAGTAAAAGCGCCTTTTCAAGTGCGAAAAAGTGAAAACAAACCTTCTAGTCCATCGCCGCATATTGAAGTTGATCTCTTCTCAAGTGTTTCCGCCCCCAGTTGCTCATTGGTAGTCCTTTGTGGATGTGGATCCCAATGTCGGCACACATGTTCTTCAACGATAACATGTTGCGTTGGCAGTTGTACACTCTTTGAGGAGGGACGAGATCTTGGAGGAACGGTTCTGGACCAAATACAGCAAATTGGCGAGTGTGGGACAACGCTCGAATCTCTCTCTTCACCAAATCGTAATCTTGGCAGTTGAATCGGTTGATTCTGATGATGAGAACTTTTGAGAATTCTACATCATAGAGTGTAAGAGCGGCAATATTGCACCCAAAAATTCTCTCCGAATACAGTCCCTCTGTATCGAAGTAGATTGGGAATCGGGACTCTCTTTGGAAGTCGAAGAGTGTATCCTCGACCAAAACCAACGAGAATAGTAGTATTAGAATCAATAAAAATTAGAAATAATCAAAAGACGAGGCCTGCCAGTCGGGCGGCCTAAAGGTGGTGGACCCGAGGGACCGAATGAATAAGAATGAGGGTTAGATGGGGAGTGAGGGGGCAAAGGGGGCGGGGTTTAGGGATCATGGACAGGTAGAGGGTAAAAGGTAAAGGGATCTTGGGTAAAGGTTTCTATCCTGATTCATCTAAATCCCGTCACTGTTGTGTGATGGATTAGGTGAGTAGGACAGTCATTTGTCTCCTTTTGATGTCGGTCGGATAAGAATTGCACTAAGACGGCCAGACAAAAAAATTGTGTGGCAGACGTTTGCGGTATGTGTCTTTGAGTCATCTTTACTATACGAAAATTTGTGCAAGGGAAAGAGAAAAACGCGATTTCAAAAAGGAAAATGTCACATGAAATTTGGACCAAGATTGACCGAGATACGGTATTTTGGTGGCGGGACCCGAAATTTCGAAAACTTTCAAAATTCAGCTGGACATATCATGATTATACTCATTAGAACTGCCTCAAGATACTGGATCCAATGGTAAACACTTCATGAAGATGCGAGCCAAACTAACTGGGTTACGGTATGTTTTGTGTTTTCGTGGCGAGACCCATAATCAAAAAATCTTTGGAACCTAGTCCTGATTATACTCATTCGAACCGGTTGAAAGAGCTGATTATTTTGATAGATTTTTTATAACGATCCGATCAAAACTAACTGGGTTATGGTAGGTTTTGTGTTTTCGTGGTGAAGAAAAAATGTTTGGAACCTAGTCATGATTACACTCATTCAAACCGCCGCAACGAGCCGATCATTTTTGTATATTTTTCCTGGAGATTGGACCAAAAATGACTGAGATTCAGTAGAATTTGTATTTACGCGGCGAGACCCAAATTTTCGGAAAATCCAAAACTCAGCTAGAATGTCATGATTATACTCATTCAAACCGTCTTGACACGCTGAATTCAAAATTCTCAACTTCATGGGTCTTGGAACGACATCACCTGAGTTACTGTAGTTTTTTTCTTGAAAACATCAAAATTTTCATAATTCTGCTCATTTTCAACATTTCTCTTTGGTTTTTGGTTCAAAATGTTTCAAATTTTCTCAGTGACGTAACGATAAGTTGTCTTTAGTGTAGTCCACTCAATCACCAAATGTTATATGGTCTATTGAAGTGATAATCCGTCATTCATTATGTTATCATTAATGATGAATCAGGATACAATGGGCGATGATGAAAATTGGGGCGATAATGGGATGAGCCCCTCTTCTATCATGTTTTTCTGTCTGTTCAATGGTTTTAAGTATAGTAGAGGATTAGATCCTAGCTCAGAAAATATCTGAACAGACCATACCGCAAACATGAGTCATACAATTTTTTGTCTCGCCGTCTTAGCACCAATATCTTATCCGACCGACATCAAAAGGAGACAAATAACTGTCCTTTCACCTAATCCATCATACAACAGCCGACAGATTTTGATGAATCAGCATAGAAACCTTTACCCAAGATCCCTTTACCTTTTACCCTCTACCTGTCCATGGTCCCTAAGCCCCGCCCCCTTTGCCCTCACTCCCTGTCTAGGAGGACCCTCATTGATGCAGCTGGTCCAAGTTTTTGAAAACAACACGACACGGAGGCGATTTCAAAGTGTGGGAGGTGTTTTTTATCAAATCTGTTCGGTCATCGATTTGTGCAAACTTTCCAAAAAACTCGAGCTCTTCGGCGGTAGGCCATTCGTTTGAGAACAATTCGACTAAAAAAAAATGAAATTGTGAGAAAAAAATGCGCGAAAAATGATACCTTAGGAGATGTCATTGTTGTTTCAATGAATAAAGAATGAATGTTATCCCAACCCCTCGGTCTGGAAGTCCCTCCCAAAAATGGAACATGAACGAATATTCAAAAGGGTGGCACTACCAAGCACGGTTTACGACCGCACAATGGAGAGCAATAAAAAATATTAGGTCGTCTGCAATTATGTTATTTTCCCAATTTATTGCAATAAAAAAAGAGTGATTTATAACATTTATAATATTTATTATTATAGTTATTATAATTAAAATTAGTATTTGAAAAAGTATTGAAGAGTAAGGAAAGAGTAATTAGCCGATGGAGCAAAAAACCCGGCAAGTTCAAATCCAAATGTACACCAATATCGAATGCCTTCACAGCCAATCGAACATATCGTCCTCGAGAAGTTTGGAGTAATCGCCATTCCGGAGATCGCCTCTGAAATAATACATTTACTAAACTAAAAAACGAAAAGGAAACAAACCTTGTGATTTGGTCCCTGTGGAGGTACCGCAGCGCCACCGTGTCCATCGCTGCGTATTGCTTTTGGTCCCATCTCAAGTAGTTCCTTCCCCAATCGCTCTGTCCTTTGTGGACCATCAAATCAATTTCGGCGCGCATGTCCTTGAGTGACCGTTGGCATTCTCCAAACTTCCGCTGGCAATTGTAGAGTTTTTTTTATATCGACGAGATTATGGAGAAAGGGCTCCAGTCCGAATACCGCAAATTCGCGCCTGAACTCTTTGGTAATCTTGGCAGTTGAATCGGTTGATCCTAACAATGAGAACTTTTTTTTGTTCTACATCGTAGAAGGTGAGGGCTGCTATATCGCATCCAAAAATTCTCTCCGAGTAAAGTCCCTCCGTATCGAAGTAGATCGGGTATCGGGACTCTCTTTGGAAGTCGAAGAATGTATCCTGCCATTGGTCCGTGGGCACAATTTCGATATTTCCTGGGGCAAACTCCGGATAGTTCAGAAGGGGGCGGAGGACACTGGCGGCATCGGTAAGTTGAGCTTCGATCACTTTCCGGTAGGGGTCGATGGCGTGCTGGAAGGCGTTTGACGGGCGGAGGATGGTGAAGAGCAGTAGGAGAGATTCCCATATTTGGGTGGCCAAAGCTTGAGGGTACGGTCCTTTTGAGGATCCATATTTGACCAAGTCTGAGACAGTGCTCAGATCCATGTCCTTTTCCTTGCGGACAAATTTGCCGATGGCATTTCGGACATATCGGTGAGCATTATCAGCCATGTTGAGAGCCACGGCATCCATTGCTGCGCACTGTACTTGGTTTCTTCGGCGCCCCCAATCACTCATCGTCTGTCCTCATGTCATTGAGCGACTTCCGAGTACAAGATTTGTGAGGAAGGGACTGAAAACGAAAAGTTGAAAAGTTGAAATCACTATGTTCATCAAAACCGTCGTAACTTGCTGATCATTTTGGTATAGTTTTCATCAAGATATGGTCAAAATTGACCGAGTTACGGATACTCTAATGCTCATGCGCCTTTAAGGTAAAAATCGAAAATTTTTGAAACCTAGGCATGATTATACTCATTCGAATCGTCTTGACTTGCTGATCATATTGGTATCGTTTTCAAAGCGATTGGAGCAAAACTAGCTGAGTTACGGTAGAATTTCTATATTCGTGGTGGGACCCAAAAAATCAAAAAAGTTTGAAATTGAGCTAGATATGTCATGATTATACTCATTCGAACCGTCTTGACGCGCTGTTTCCTATGGTATAAATTTCATGACGGTCAGAGAAAAACCAGCTGAGTTACGGTAGCTTTTGTATTTTCGTGGCGAGACCCGAAAATCAAAAAATCTTTGGAACCTAGTCATGATTATACTCATTTGAACCATCTTAACTTGCTGATCATTTTGATATATTTTTCATGAAATTTGGTCTAAAACTGACTGAGATACGGTATTTCGTAGTGGGACCCAAATTTTTCAAAAAATTCAAATTTGAGCGAGGTTTCCAGACCATGAGGACTTACCTTGATAAAACTCGACCGAAATCGACGAGAATAGTAGTATAAAATCAATAAAAGTTAGAAATAATCAAAAAAGTGTTGGCCAAGCCAGTCGGGCGCCGAAGTGTGACCCGAGGGACCGAATGATAGATGAGTTAAAATGGGGAGTGAGGCAAAGGGGCGGGCTTAGGATCATGACAGTAGAGGGTAAAGTAAAGGGATCTGGGTAAGTTTCTATCTGATCATCTAAATCCG
>GL379816.1:1543-53944 GCA_000143925.2 Caenorhabditis brenneri
CCAAAATATTTCTGGTCATTTTTTCTAATATTTCTGAGGTTTTTATGCAATAAAATGACCAAAATAATTTTGGTCATTTTTTCTATAACGTCATCGACGCTTACAGGTATTGCAGTTCTGTGGACTAAAACTTTCAATAACGTCAATCAACTTTATATTCGCTCCAATGTAAGTTAACAAGGCTGAAAAAAAGTCATTAAGGGTTTCTAGGCCACCAACGCTGTTAAATGTAGATTGTTCGCTGGAAGAAGTTCGTGGTGTGTGTAATCGGAGATCCGTTCAGTTATATGAAGTTTTTATCAACTATAAAAATAGAATTTTTGAGAGTGTTTTAAACGAATTTATTTTGTTCTACAGTTTTGTTTTACATAGAAGCTTGGCCTATATTCTAGGGAGAAGTTAGAATACCTCAGCTGATGTCGCCAAGTCTAGGCCAAGCTTCCCACTAGTTAACTAAAATAGGGATAACTTGGCCAAAGTTTGTGGCTCCCTTGTCCCAGACTTGTGGCAGCCGCAATTTTTGGCCTAGACTTGTCGCAGCCTTGTGCTAGACTTGTTATTATGATAGCAAAGCTTGGCCTAGACTTGGCAGTTTTAGCCAAGATGGAAGACTCTTTGTGACTATTTTAGCATTCTGTGTCTCGTAATTTCTCGTCAAATAAGATAGCACTTCTCTAACACTCTCCATTTACATGAATATTAACTCCTTTTTTGGTCTTAAAAATTCTATGTTTACCGAGGAAGTATCAAGGACAAGGAGAAAAAAATTGTCAATATCTGCGTCTCTCACATTTAGAGACAATTTGAAAGTTGAATGTTGCTTGATTCCAATCGGTCATAAAAATTCCTCATTCTTAAATTTTTGGGTTTTTTTTTTCGTGAAAGGCGCTGAGAATTTTAGGATGAGCAAAGCTTTTCTCACTATAAAAATGCCAGTTACTTTACATCAGTCTGACAAAATATCGGCCCAGCCCGGCCTGTTGCTAGTCTGTTTTTCAGTTTTTGACAATGCGTTGCCGTTATTCTTACACGTGTAAAAACTCTCCACTTGAGAAAAATTTCTTGTTAGTCATTTCACAGCCCTTAAATAAAAAATCCTTTTAGAAAAATGGATGACCTAAAAAGACGAGTAACTTCTTGTCAATCTCAATGGAATGTCGCTTCAACCGTCCAGCTGGATTACTATACCAGCAGTGTTGGCCAACACTATGCGATCCTAGTGACAAAAGGACTTTGGTATAAAGTTCGTCTTTTTGTGGAGAACGAACATCCAAATTGTCCCAGTGTTCCATTATGGGAAACTATGACCTCTGGAGAGAAAAGTAAGTTAGTTTTTTTGAATTTGAAAAGTAGTTGTTGTGATGGTTTTCTTTTGACAGATAGAGTCGAACAAGATGATTTAACCGATATGGAACATCTGACTTGGAATGGAGTGAAAGAAAGAATCGACAACTACAGGAAGTTTTTCGGAGAGCCAAGCTTCAATGCTGCTCGCAAGATAATGTATGTGGGAGTTTTAAGTTTCAGACTCGGATCCATGAAAGTCAAAGCCCATAGGTTCGGCCCCTCCTCGATGTCAAGTCACAATCTCACTCCAGACTTACAGTTAGGCTTAATGTCATGAGAGTACGCGGGTGACCTATAAGTCTTGTTAAACGAACTTGGTCAAAAACACCTTGGCGCCAAGTCTAGGCTAAGTCTTGTGGAAGCCTTGTGGAAGCCTTGTTCAAGACCTCGTGGTTACGACTTCGAACTGAGTTTGGAAGTTCAGCGCCAAGACTTTCTCTTCCTTGTCATAGATTTTTAACACGTTTTGACCTAGGAAACAAATTTTGACCTTGTAAGAGTACTCATGATGTTTCAGGGATCAATCTGGACACTTTCAGCCGTATTTCATTCGGGAAGTACCAAAAGACTATTCGTCCAATCCTAACAAGTATCTGAAAAGGTATTCGGGGTTGAGCTCCTTCCTCTGTTTAATATCTTTAATTTCAGAGGTGACATCATTGCAACTCCTTTCGTCAAAGTAGCCTTACACACTGCGATCTACTTGGGAAATGGCCAAGTAGGTCACATGTCTGGACATGGAGGAGGAAAAGCTGATGGTGTGGCTCGTATTGGTACACTTATTGGTAATTTTGTCTCAAAAGGAACTGAGAAGATTTGGGTTGTGGTGAGTGAGAATGAGATTTATGAAATTTATGTATTACAACAGTGTCTGCCATTGCGTGTTCGAACAAGAGAAGCAATCGCCCAGAAAGCTGAAGAGTTGGCGGCTAACAGGTTTCGTGATGGTGACTACAACATTCTTCTGAGAAATTGTCAACACTTTGTTTTTCTCTGCGCCACCGGAGTTGAATACGCCATCAATGTTTGAATAGGCTCAGGATCATGATAAATTACTGATGATTGTTAATCACACTGATGAAGACATTTATTGATTTAAACGATTCGACCAGAACCGAAAACAAATTTTGAACTATAAAAGGGTTAGTCGTGCTAACAATTCAGTTATATAGTATGAAAAATAAACATTGTATGTAAAAAAAACTGAATTTCGTTTAAATGATTGGAATTATTTGCGAACCCTTTCCAAATCTGTGGCAAAATCAAGAACACAGAGTAACCATCATTGCCCTGCGAAAAGTATGATCAAGTAAAAACTAATGAGAGAAACGAGACGCAGAGAAAAAAATGTATGAATTTCCGTGTGCGTCTCATGATAACAGATGTTCTCTACACACGCGGAGCGGTCGACCGCGACGCGTCTCTTGAAGGCGCGATTTTTTTTTTGAAAAACAAAGGAAAAACAAAAACAATCTACTTCTTAATTGAATTCCTAGAAATTTTCTGTGAGTGAACCGCAGAAATTTGCAAAAAACTAGAGATTTTATTTTGAAACTGAAAAATTTGAAATTTCAAAAAATATCAAGGATGTTGAATCTTTTAAAAAAGCTTTACATGAACTCGCTCATCTCATTTTTTTTTAAATTTTATTTTTTTAAAAATCTAATGTCAATATTTGTTTTTTAATTTTTTCATTTAAAAAAATCTGAAAAAAAGACAAAAAAATATTATTATTGTTTTAGAAAATTATCGTCGTCGTTGTCCTTTTTCTTTTTCAATTTTAAAAAATTTGATTCTCCTTATCGCATTCAGAGTATTGGCGCAAACACGGCATAGAGTGATGTCTAAAAAAAATTAAAAAGATACAAATTCAATCAAATGTGAAAAACTACCTAATCGTTGGTGCTCGCTATCTACTTTTATGGCTGTCGATTCCTTTTTATTGAGTTGATTGTAGAAGATGGGGTGATCTTGATTTAATTTATCCACATTGAACCCAAAATCAAACTCGGACGACGAAGATGGTGACGAGATGATAACATCATCTGAAAAAATTTTGCTGAATTTTGAAAAATAACCCCTTTCCCCAAGGGGTTATATTTTTTTTGTAATAGTGGCAAAAAACGGTCTTTATACCGGACCACCAGTTACGGGGAGTATATTTTGATTGAGGGCCATTATGAGTTGCTCCAAGAGCGTCAGACGACCACTACCTGGTCAGATAAAGTGAACACTCATGTACAGTATACCCATCCGCATATTCCACTGGTTTGTGTGGTTGCAAGACAATGGACCACATATGAGCTCTTTACTCTATCATCCTCATACTAACCAGTACTCGTGCTTGACCCGTTTCGCACGCGATCTAGGTGGTAACAATAATAATTGCCACGTCCCTGACCTTCTTGCTCTTCGTCAATTCCATCTAACGACAAAGTGGGATTATTAACTAAATATTAAAAAAATTAAACAATAAATGTTTTTTTTTGGCTAAAGAGTTTTTGAAAAAATACTCACCTTGTTCAACACCAGTGCTCGGCACTCGATCTTCAAAATTTTCCGTTTCAAACTCGAATTCGGATGTTGATGACGTCGACATTTGAAGAAAATTTGCTAAATTTTGAAAACTTGAAAAACCAGAAGAACTTTGGAGCCAAGTTTTATACATATCTGCTCTAGGCTCCGTCCATAGTAAAAAAAAAGTCTGGTTGAGTGACCAAGACCCACAAAATACACACCTTCAACAACCCCATTAATTATTTCTAGGCTTGTAACAATGTCAGCCCGTTTTGGGGCTCAGACCTTTTTTCAGGGCCGGGGCTGAGTCCGCAGCTCCGAATTTTGGCTGGGGCTAAGCCCCGCAATACTTCGCTCGAAATCCTTTACCTTCACCTTTACCTCATTTTTAAACTTTTCTTTTTTGGAATTTTATTAAATTCTTATCATCCCCGTTTGGAGATTCGCAGGTGGGACTGTGGGGCTGAGCCCGCTTCGGGCTGGGGCTGAGCCCTTTTCAGCCATTTTACAAGCCTAATTATTTCATATTCTGTTACTGGCTTCTTCTCTTTTTACACTTTTCTTTCTTGGTCACAAACAGGCTTGGTCGGTGTCGGAAAATTAATTTTCAAATTTTCCGACTTTTTTCGAAAAAATTTTCCGACGGAAAATTCTCCGGAAAAAAAGTCGGAAAATTCGGAAAATAAAACATGAGATTACGGTAAAACTTTAAAAGGCGCACGGAAAAATTTTCAACCGACGTCCCAAAGTTTTTTTTCATCCGTTTCCTTGCGTTTTTCTAAATTTTCCGAATTTTCTGAATTTTCTAAATTTTCCGAAAAATTAAGTCGGAAAAAATTTCGATTTTCCGATTTTTCGAAAAAAAAATTTCGATAAAAAATCGGTTTTCCGATTTTCCGACTAAACCTGGTCTCAAACTCACCAAATTAACCCATTTCACGAGAAGAAATATAATCAGAAGGCTTCATTAGATGAATCATTAGAGAATAATTAATAATAATAATAATCAATTAGAAAAAATCAGAATAAAAAAAAGACCTCCATACACAAGGAAATCATACGAAAATGAAAAAAGTTATGTGGGACATTGTGGTTTGAGAGAATATTAGACGCAGCATCAGATTTTCAGAATCTCATCTGGCGCATTTCCATTGTGACAGCTGTTATCCTACTGGAGTTGGGTACGAAAAAGCTGAAGAGTTGGCGGCTAACAGGTTTCGTGATGGTGACTACAATATTCTTCTAAGAAATTGTAAACACTTTGTTTTCCTCTGCGCCACCGGAGTTGAATACGCCATCGATGTTTAAATAGGTTTAGGATCGTGATAAATGACTGATGATTGTTAATTACATTAATGAAGACATTTATTGATTAAAAAAAATCGTTTGACTAGAACCGAAAACAAGTTTTTAACTATAAAAGAGTTAGTCGGCTACTAGCCTCGGTTACCGTGTTTCTGTAGTGTGTTGGCTGAAAACAACGGGTTTTTTTCCCAGCTGAGTAGAGCTCTTACCATAGTTGCGCTACTATTCGCCACTCCGTATACTCTATAAAACATGTTAACGAATCCCTCTCTGAAAAATTCCTGAATTTTTAGGGGGACTAACAAAAAGAGCTATAGGCTAATAGTTTACTTATAAGGTTGGATGAAGAGAATGGTGGCGATGGGGCTGACCATTGGGATACAGTCTAATAATCGAAAAGTGATATTCTCGAAAATTGGTCCACCAATTAACCCAAACTGGGCCAAGATATAAAGTCCAGATGTCACCAGCCAAAATATCGGAATCGCAGCTTGAACTGTCAAAGCCTAAAACCGGATTACGGCCTTGATTTCTAAAAGCTGAACACTCACTCTCACAAGTTTCTTATGATTAGCTCGGGTGTTTGTCGACAAATAGACAGAGGGATGGTTAAGAGCGAATAGTGTCTGTAAATCTTAAAATACTGTGGATCTATCATTCAATCTCACTTTATGACGAAACCAAAGAATTGCACAGTAGATTGGAGCACACGGGACTGCCATGTAGAATATTGAAATGAAGGTTATTGGGGAGAGCATTGAGATGTGACCGGTTAGTGTTAGGTCTGAAAGACTCAAGATAGAAGGAGATGAGCTTGGTTGAGCGTAGGCTAAGCTTGGCTTAGGTTTAGGCTAAGCTAGGCTAAGCTACGCTCAACTAATTCAACTCACTTCCCCAAATACTCGCATCATCATAATGATATTCCGGGTGAATATCAACCAAAACCTTTAACAACTCTCCATAATCACTTCTATTCCCAACATAAACCAACAAAAATGCTAACGACATTGAATATATCTTCACAGAGTTCCCAAACATCCCATCATTCCTAGCAGAATCTTTGATCTATTTATTACATTCCCATCCTGTCAGAAAAGTGAGAAACCGCGGCGTTCCCATCTGAATAAAGTTTGCTCACGAATTTTTGTTATATAACTCTTGATATATAACTCACTGGAAATGTTTCAATTATGAATTAAGTTTAGGGTGGAGTTTTTATTTGAGGACTAATCTCGTCACAATCAAAAAATGAGTACAGCTCAAACAGAGACAAACCACGAGCTCATCTCAGAATTCATTCCTTCAGTTATGATAAAAATCAAAACGTCTAATTGATGTGCGTTTTCGATTCACGCAAATACAGAGACATTTTCATGAACCTGCTTTGATTGAACATAACATGTAATAGTATTAAGATTGGTTCATAAAATTTATACATTAATATTGCTGCTCGAAAAACCAATTGTGATTTCTATACTCCTTGATCTGGAGAAAACTATAAGTTTTTGAAGCTACACGTGTTGCAAAGCAAAATACTTCGTACAAAACGTACAGGAACATGAGCTTACACGCCCCTCATTTTGGCTACAAGTACTTTTGAGCATTTTCCTGGCTTGGTGCCTGTGTGCAGCAATTGATAAATCTCGCATATATCTTTGCAATCTCCGAATGATCACCAGTCGCGATGATATTTGTTAAGAAGTGATTTTCAAAACTAAATAAGCAGTGAGAAACATTTTTGTTTTTGATGAACCTGAATTCCAGTCATTCGAAAAGTTTTAATACTCTATGGACTTACTCAGAGTCAGATCGATTTTTTGTTTTACACTGAAGTATTCCCATTTTTGATATATACCTCTCTTCGAATTAAACACAATTTATTTTGCTCGTGAAAACACATTTCAATCTTCACCACTATCAGTGAATACAATATGAAAACAAAATCTGATTAGAAGTAATTAATCAATCGTATATGTCCGTACATCGCCATAGATTGATACCTTCAAAGGGTGTTTGCAGTAGGAGAAGGTTCCGAGATGTTTGTTGTGTTTTCGAGGTTTATTGCTTTACATTGAAAGTTACAGGATACTTCCGTAATTGACCTGAATTGTGTTTTATTTGCAGCAAAACTCCACGGTAGCTATTGATAAAAAATGAGTAGAAAAACAAACTGACGTTTCAGTCTTAGATGGTTTACAAGCAATATACACTGTTGCAATACCGCCATCAGTCTTTTTTATTGTGACCACTTCGCCGTTCACTTGTTTACTACGAATTTCTACTGATGTGCATTCAGTTCTTGTATTTGGAATGCATTGTACTCTGCCGATTTTCCATTCATCAATATACCTATATAAAAATGAATTTATCCTTTTAAGTCATTGGTTTCCAACAACTTGAACACTTACTCAATTCTTCCTTGTCCGAACTCTCCTTAATTGGATCCCACTTTTCACATGTTAATGATTCAGGATTATCTCAAACTAAACCCTTCCAATAATTTCTTGAAATACTTTCAGCACACTCACCAGATAGAGCTGTATCAGCTTCTTCTGTTGCGGAAAATTGTACAACAATGTTAACCAGAAATAAAGTCACGATAAAGTATTTAGATTTCATGATACAATCAGTATCTGTTTCTGATGTTCCAGTTGATTTCTCTGCCTTTTATCAGGATGAGATAAGTGTATTCAATGAATTATAATTATATGTGAATAAATTGTTCATATTGTGATGTGGTGTTCATAATGTGGTCTGTTCCAACTGATTTTTGATTATTGGTTTTAGGAGATCACAAAACCAAAGGTGGATTGAAATCGATAATGTTCGTAGAACAGAAGGAACCAAGAGCTCATTTATATCAACGTTTCTAAACGATAATGCTGAAGCGTACTTTCCGGAATATGTCAATTTTAAGGTTTTGGGTGCCAACGCGGCTGGACGTACAATAGTATGAAGTCTGTTTTTTGCCCTTGGATGTGGTTGCTCGACACGACATAGTAACCGTACTCACCATTTCTCCTTTGCCATCGATGAGCTAAAAAAGTAGAGCATACATAATTTTTGCGACGAAGTTCATAAAATCACGAGACTGATCTAAATTTAGTGAGATCTCTACTCAAAGTGAAGAAATTGAAAGTTCAATTCTGATTTGTATGAAGATAAGGGAACCGCGACGGCTGAGGCTTGGAAGTATGTTGCTTAGGCGAAGAGGGTTTTGGAGCGGTCTCAGTTATCTGTCATACTGCTACTGGGACCAAACACATCAGAACTATCTACAATCTGAATTTTTGAGAACATCATGTCAGTTTCCAAACTTTTTGACTTCGAATTTTCTTATGTGGAAAACATTTGTTGAAGCTTCAGGAGTTTTAATGATAATGAGCAAATGCCACAGATATTGTCGCAGTGTAAATCCAATCTGGCAAAACTGAATCCTCGCTTATTATTCCAAGTTTTGGTTCATCTGTTCCCAGAACAATTAGCATCACTTAGAAAAACGTGTCTTGACCGTTACAAAAAACCTCTATCAGAACGAAAACAGGAGCACAGCTGACCCTTAAATTGAACGGTTTTTCTATTTTCGTCAAACTTTCGAGGGGCAGATTTTAATTTTTCTCATTTAGATATAATGTTTGCTGAGAACTCTGAAGTTTTGTATTAACCCGAATTGCTTTTCTCTCATCGGATCGTCAAATTCACTCTCGCCGTTTTTTCTTGTTTGTGTTTGAATCAAACAGATGTTCTTAGAATAAGATTATTGATGCCTAATTTTTCAGATCTCGAACACAGCTATGTGATATCATAACAACTTGACTTCATTCTATCGCAGCTGAAAATGGATTACTATTATTACCAGATCTAAAAATATACCAATATCCTACAACAAACCATAACAAAATATCCCAACTAACTTCATAAAGTAAAAAAAAATTTCTGACAGATGGCGTCATAAATTGAACTCGAAAAGTAAATTGGAAGACGATTAACTTGAGGGTGCTCAAATTTCAGCAATAAAATAATTGCTGAAAAAGTAATTAAACTTTGTCTGTTCTTTGGCTCAGAACTCTAACTTTGCCTCTTCTTTTTGCTTTTTTGCCATTATTTTTCATAATATAGAGTTTCATTTTAGTTTCAAGTTTTTGCACTCGATAAACCCTCAAATATTTGTGGAGTTCAAACAGAATTGTAATTTTTGAAAGTTTATCTCTTCGTTCAATTGAATGATTTTGCGTTCATACCCTGAAAAACAGAGCAGGTGAAAGATTAGATTTCAGAAAAATAGTTATTTTAGGGCCGGACTTTTTATGATAACAATAAAACTCTACAAGTTCTGAAACACATGTTCACATGAACCTATGTTTCAGTTAAAGTTAGTTTTATCTCGTTTAGTGAGCATCAAAAATCAAAAAAAAAACTTTTCTCCATGCTGATCTTTGTTTTCAACCCATGTGTAACTCCTCAATTCTAAACCATTCGAAGTTTTTATGTCATATGCAAAATCCATCTCCCTCAAATTGCTTTCTCAGATCATCCTTGAACTCTCTTCCCCCATTTGATACTCGGAACTCTATGAGAAACTCAACTTCACTATTTTTATAAAATAATTCTTTGCTTCAGCAGTTTCAGACACCACCCACACCCTTCGTTTTCTATTTCTTCATTCCTTTTTTTATTTCACAAAGGACTCGAAGAAGTCGTGACCTACGGGAGCATTCTTAGTGTCAGTTTGATATTTCAGTGTGCTCACCAGAGCATCTCATCTTTCATAGAGCGACATTTACAAAAAAGCGTTTCGTTTTTGTTTCTCAAAAAAACCAATTTATGTATCGTTTGTCTGTTTCACGTTTTCGAGATATTCGTGAATGTTTCTAAACAAAAAACGCTAGAATTGAGTTTTGAATGGGGGAAAACACATGTATCAGACCGATTGACGTTTTCAGAAGGTAATAGTATCAATAAAAAGAAAAAAACGCTTTGCGTCAAGAGCAAATCTTATTATCTGCAGTTTTTTTTTGGTGCTAGAAAAAAGAGGAACTCCTATTCAATTAATAAGATTACGGTGGAAAAGTTTAGCAGGAAAAATGTTTTGGCTACATTGACCGCATAAATCTAATCGAGTTTGTTAACATGGAAAAGTTCTGCTAAAAGTCCATGTGTTCATTTGAACTTCCTGTTTGGAAACTTGATACATTTGGTTTTAAATTTTCAACAAAGTGCGTTTTTTGCTGCAGCATAGATTAAAAGATTTTTTTTTCTAGACCTCCAACGACGTCAGGTTTTTGAATTCTGTGTTTGAAGTGTTTTTTTTTTCACTTCCAATTTCTATAAGAGGAATTCAGTTCTCTCTATGCGTATCAGATTTGTTAGTCAGTCTTTTTTCGAGATCGAGTTCTGGAGTGGAGTTCCAAACGCTTTGGAACGACATATCTTGGCAAGAAGCTGGCAGAAGTGCCACTTTGGTTTTCAAAGTTCATCATTTTCGGCTCAATATGCGAGGTCAACAAACATTAATCACCGGAACCACGACATTTATCACTCTCAAATTTCATCATTTGGTTATCCAAGGAGATTTTTTCATTTGAGTGAACTTTGTGACTCCTCATTTTAAAGCCTGTTTGATTTTTGGATTTTCAGATCCTAGATTTCATTCTGGTTTCATAATAGCGTTATTCAATTACGCAACATTGTAGGATTTCGTTTCTGATTTGAATTTCCGAACATCATAAAGACGGGCATTGAACTTGGATGTTTCTTCTTAGGAGATTAAATTTTTCTTCTCAAAAAATCTGTTCCTCTTATTCCAAAATTGAATCTCCCGCGCATCTACCGGATTGATGTCCATTCTATGTGTTTATGTCCTGTTTTTATTCCCTGCCAAAACATAATTATAATGACTCAAATGGCATGAATCGCCTCGAGGCTTGAAGGATCCACCACACTTTTTTCTTCCTGGATACCTCCTAGACGCATCTTTCAAAATTATTTTCGTTGTTTGCTTTGGATGAATATCACACAGAGCAAGAAAATACTCCAAACCTTTCTTTTTCAAGACCTTTTTTTCAAACAGAAAGCAGGGAAGAAGACAGCTTCTATTGGGAAGTCTCCGCCCACTTTTCTCCATTTTCTTTGTTGAGTCTTTCTTCGTCTTCGACTCCACCCCTCTCGTCTTCATACATTTTTTCTAATTTCGTACAAATCCACTGTTGGGTCTTAAAATTTTTGTTTCGGTTTTTGGGTCGCTGTTCATTCTCATGTTTGGTTTATTATATAGTATTTCTGGAATCTCAGAGTACCATGTTATCGGAATTCGATGGGTTTTGTTCTCATTTTGTCTTGTCTCATTTAACTTGATGTTTTTTTACCAAATCTCTAGTTTTAATGCCATCAAACTCCTCAGGGAATTTTTAATCTTGTTATTGTCGTTAGAATTCTCTTACCTAATTAGCTCCCAATAGATTCATTAACCGGGCCACCCATATAGTTATCAGTCGCGCCCACGTAACTCCGAGTCTCTCCCATTCATTCACCTCATCATGAACATACCCCAGCGTTGCAGAATGGAAGGCTTGAACATGAGTATGGAATGCACACCGGCTACCCGGTCAAATGGAACGTGTTACGGATTGGCTGTCTGTGGGTTCTGCTACGACTTTGCTGAGACCCGACAAGTTTCAAAGGAGTATGAACAATTCAACTTGGTAAGCTGCATTTTGAATTTTTTGTCTTGGAGGTTCATCTCGATTAGCATATGCTCTCAATGAACTTTTATTGATCATTCGACAGCAAAGTGACCTTCTTTCCTCTTTTTTTTCTACTTGAACCGATTAAAAACGAGACAGAAATGAAAAACATGAATGCTCTTTTTTCGTGCCACAGTGTGCATCTTTCATTGTTATTCAACTCACAAGTGAGTTCGGGTCTCAAGCTTTTCTCAAGAAAATTGAACAGACAGGAATAAGTGGGTACGGAACGAGTGGTGGAGTTTCTGTTGGCTCCCGTTCCAAACGTGAGGAGGCTAATGAGGTAGTTGGGTTGGGGTCTGAACAAAAATCATAACTCTTTTGTATGACTTTTTTAGAAAGAGGGGTAGAAGCTACAAACATAAGGAAAATGGGGAAAACACATACAGTACTGACCATGATTATATTTCGAAACTGGTTTTAACCCCGTTGGTTTCAGCTGACTGTGAGCATGTGCCACGTTACCGACAACTGTTCTTTTGCTGCAAAAGCTGTTCAGTATAACAAACATACCATAAACTTCATTTTTATGATTGACAAAATTTTTTTGTGCAACCATTTTCCAGCCAGACAAAGAACATTGAAGTCGGAAACGACTGTCGAAAATGCTATAGGAAACGAGCGTTCATTGAGTGGCTATGAAGAACTGTATCTAACTAGAAAAATGATTGCACAAATAAGTTGTAAACAATAAAGAAGTTTAAGGTATTTCTGTTAATTCCAAAACTTTTTGAGTATTTTTGACTTTTATCAAAACTCTTAGGCTATAAATGCACTATAATGGAGCAAGAATTCGATACCCCCCATTCCATGATGTCCTCCTGCGACTCCTTAGTGTCACCGATTAGAAATTCCTCTCCTCAAAAATTTTCTCCTTGAATGAACTGTGGACGGCGTCTTTTTGAATTGAATGAGTAAGAATGTCTGTGTGCAGAACTTTTTTTATAATTATGTTTCCCATCCTTGGGGGTCAATGGCAACTCATGAACCCTTTCCTGCATCTTTGTCATGTTGTTGCTCTTTCTCGAGCACATACACGCTCACTCACATACACACTTCACCGCGAAGAGACTGATTAGTTCAACTCATTTTCTAATGACGAAAACCGAAAGAGGTGCTTGCTTTCTTCTGCAGGACGCTTGACACGCGCACCAACCTCTTTCTGGTCCCGTCACACAGCCTCAGGGGAGCAGGCAAAGCAGCAAAAAATTGAAGAGTGTTCAGTGGAAAAAAAAGGAGTGGAGAGGTGAAAGTGATTAGACAAAGCACCCTCCTCGAAGCGGAAATGTGATGATCGTACCCGTAATCCTTTCGACGGTTTTTTTTGCAGGTCGTCATTGGACTAATGCTTCCTTTCATCGGATGTCTTGGCCTGATTGGTAATGCTCTTTCGGCATTCACTTACTCGCGGAGGGAGATGATTTCCAGTTTGAATGTGTGAGTTAAGAAAATTGAAAATGGGAAAAGAGATAAAGAAATCCATTTTCGAAATTGGAAGGACCAAAAATACAAAACTACAGACAGAAAAACTTGACCTATGTGTTGTTGTTGCAGCCCCGCACTTTGATTAATTCTTTGATTAAAATGAGAACTTTGGTGTACTTTTTCTTGGAATGCTTTGGAAACGAATCTGTGAAATTTGAACAGAACGGAAATTAAGTTTTCAGTTGGTTCCTTGTGTCTCTTTTTCCCCGCAGTTTTAGTTTCCAATAGCCTCGGGAGAAAAAAAATTGGTGTCACGTATCAAATGTTTGTTGAGCATGAAACAACTGGGGGGAGCCAATGAAGAAGACCATCACACACAAGGTTTCCATGATTTTTGTTCTTCTGACTGAGGGCCGGAAACGAGCGGAAAGAAACACTGGATCGTTTTTCCAGAGGGGCTTTTTCGTGAAACCAGGGGGTTACATTTTTTGATAGGGGGACAAATATTTGCTCAGGTCAGTAGCGTAGAATATGTTTTTGTCTGGAAAAAATGACGAGCTGGAAGGTTTGAAGATGATTTTGGGCAAAAAAGGGAAGAAATTCGTTTTCAAAGATCCGAATTTCTGCAAGTTCATGAGAGGTTTTTCTGCGATTTTAGGTATCCTATTTCTGTCAAGATAATTTTGCATCCAGTGAAAACGGAATAATACTCATCGAGACAGTGTAAAAGTCCGGAATCCGATGATCTGGATCCGAACTCAATAAAATGTTCCCAACCCAATAACCTGAGAAATATTATGTTCGAAAAGTGGATTGTGCCAACTTGAACACGGCATTCATTTTTTTCTAGACGGTTAACTATTCCAAGAGTTTTGTTCAAAAATTCAGCCCAATTCTCATACACCTAGAATCTTAACTAATCTGGCCTGATGATTCGTTAGAACCGCTGATCAAAGAAGTCAACTATCCAAATTTAGCATAGTCAGATTTCCCATCCCCGGATCAGTAACTCTAGAAGCAAGCGTACTGACTTTGAAATTCATGATCCCAGATTACAGATCTTTGAATAACACAATATACTATTTTTCAACATCTCACACTTCGTTTTTAGGTACCTCTTCGCTCTTGCCTGCTCTGACATCGTCATCATCCTCACCGCTTTCTTCCTCTTTTTCCTCGAAAACATGAGGAAGCGATCCGAATGGGCTACCTATTACTTCGCAGTCTTGTCACCAGTGATGTTTCCTCTTGGGCTTACAGCCCAGACGATGTCTGTCTTTATAACAGTTGCGTCGGCATTTGACTGTCTAGTACTAGTAGCCGCGAGTGAGAAGTTCAAAAGCAAGTTCTGTTCTGTGAATACTTCTATACTGGTGAGGAAGTCTCTTATCAACGTAAAGTTTGTTATTCTTTGTATTTCAGATTATCGTGAAAATATTCCTACTGGGAGTGTTCTACAATTCTCCTCATATGTATGAAATTTACGTCATCGACTGTTGGAGTACAATGTATAATACCGCATCAAAGGATGTTTGTCCAACGGCACTTCGGGCTAATGAGGTTAGGGAATTTCAGAAACTTTATTCATCATCTGTACTATAAACTCTGATTCTAAGAAACCCTCTCTTTTTAATCTTGTGTTCTCGAATTTTCACTAGGTGGGTGGCCAAAATAAGCCATTACCACCCGAAATGAAATTTCCAAATTAGAAAAGCCTCCCGAAAACAGACATCACATCCATTTTTTCGTTCGTTTTTTCTCTAATGAACTCTACACTAATTTGATCTGACAATGTCCTTCCAGGATTATGTACGCATCTACTACGTCTACATGTACACAATTGTGATGGCTGTGGGTCCAGTCTTTCTCCTCATTATTATCAATACGGCCATTGTGATTAGTATGCGACGATCCTCCTCCCCAAATAGTGAATCCGACATCATCACATTGGTTTTGGTGGTTTGCTTGTTCATTTCGTGTAACGTTTTGGTGAGTTTCTTTTTTTTTTTGAAGTCTTCAGTCAATGAAACAAGATACTTTTCCCTGAAAAGTCATGTTAACAAATATGATCTTTCCTTGATTTTTTTTCAACTCTCTGTTTACAGTTTGCTTGTGAAACGTTCACACATTGTTTGTGTGAATTTGTAAATCAGATTGAATTGAGTAGAATTTAGTTTGCAAAAACTATTTGACGGCAAACATTATTTTCATAATTCTACAGATCAAACAATTCACTGATGTCTGAACCTAGTAACTTTTTCAGCCATTGACTGTCAACTTCTTGGAACTTCTCTTCGGAATCATCAACAGCTACCTTATCGACTTGTCTAATCTGATGGTTGTTGTCAATTCATCTTGCAACTTTTTGATCTACTACACATTCGGCTCAAACTTCCGACGCACTCTCCGTCACTATGTTCGCAATGCTCTCAGCCGGAGAATCCCGACTCAAGGTGCAAATAATAGAACACCACCAAGAGTGAAGCTGTGCCTCCCACCAACTGAAGTCTTAATTTGAATTGAAACTGGAAATAACTTGAATTGGACTACACACAGGTTGAAACTGATATTTCTTTTGTGTTGAAAAAAATAGATTATTGAAATATTTAAAAACTTGGTGAAATGCGAAACAACAACTTTCAAAAGCGGGTAATTCAAACTTAAAATTCAGAGAAAAATAGGAATAAAATGAAAAGTACTTTATTCGATTTATATTAGATTTAGATTACTGAATTTCAAAGTCTGCTAAATCATTCGGAGTAAAAAACTACTGCCGTAAAAGTACAGCTTCGTCAATATTAGCGCTTTCTCCAAAAAATCTCATCATTCGAATCCATTCAATAGATTGTTTGTCAAAATTTACGTGTTTTTGAAACAACTTTTATTTAAACCACTAACTACTAAAATTTGAAAGTTCTTAGACAGTTTTCCCAACTTTTATAGTCCAACAACATCAAAATATCAGTTTCCTGGGGTAACGTTCAATGAAAAGTAATTATTTTTTCCTTCGAGTTATTCGAATGTTTGTGATCAATCTCCTAGAGAGCTTGTTTTTTTTTTCATTTTGGAACAAATCACAAAAATTAACTCAATTTTTTGGGTATTCTTCTTTTTCTTTTTCATCATCTTTCATCTCGCCATGTTTCTCTTTTCATCCCCTTTCCCAAACTGACAACTCTTTTTTTAGACGGACCCATGAACTCCCCAATTCTCTACTGTTTTCTTCTTTTCCCCTTTCATCTCGTCAATTTTTGTTTTTTGTTTTTGAGCAAAACCTTTCTTTCTGGATAAATTCTCAAACATAACCCAAACATATGAACTGAAAAGCATACCATCACACAATGCAACTAACCCTGAAGAATTTTTTGAAATGCAAATCAAATATTTTTCGAAATGAAGAAAAAGAGTTCCTCGACCTCTAGAGAAATGGTAGAAGGCAGAAAAAAGGAAGAATGATAGAGAGGTTGGCAGATAAACAAGGCAATATGGGGTGGAAAGACGGAGAAGAGTAGAAATCAAACAAAAAGGGTGGCGAGAAGAATCGTCGGGGCAGTTCACTTTGCCAGTTTGGATAGAGATAGAACAGAGTAAACTCAGGTAGTCAAAAATCTGTGTCTATCCAATTTTTGGAGATTTGTTTCAAACCCGACACTTTTTAATCTATTGTACTTGGTGGTCATAAACTCAAAAGTTGAAAATCATGAGTAATTGGTCACTACCTATTATTTTTATTCTTTGCTTATTATTTAATTGTCAATACTGCGCAATTGTGACAAAGGTGAGTCATCAGGATAGTCTATTAAACACCAAATACGTGCAAAACTACATGGATTGTTACAGATTTTGCAGAACATATAAAAATTTGACTGAAGTATGAGCGTTTGAAAGACTTTTGAGTTCAGGAAAAATACAGATATTTCGAAAAAGAGAGAAATTTTTGTTTCAAAAAAAGCTTTATTACAGAGTTTCAGCTATTGCAACACAAATAATTATAACTCTGCTTTTTCATGCACTCACAGAAACCTTATCTTCAAACTACATTCTTTTGTTGTTTAACCTACTACCTCAAGTACCGAAAGCTTTGAGAAACAGACAAACAAAATTTTATTAGTGAGAACTTTTGAACTTATTCCCACTTCAAATTTTTCATAAGCTTGGGCAATTCTGCACAATAAATTTCATTTCGTAGCAGCTGAACTCACAGAAAATAAACTAACTAATAAACTTTGATGTTTCAAATGTTGAAATCCAAAACCTCGGCTTGTACTTGCAATTATTTGTTGACATTGGTGTGCCCTTGAAAAAGAAAATCTGTTAGGTTTTGTCTCTAGTTTAGCGAGTTCAACTCTAAGATAATGTTACGAAATACATGTGTTTCAGTGTTGTAACCAGAGAAAAGTCGCGTCCTCAAATCCGCCTTGTCTCTCTTATGACTCTTCAATGATGGCAGAGTCAATTGATGAGGCAATGTTCACTTTCCCAAATTTGGCAAGTCAAGATCAGTCAACGTTGTTCAAACCGGTCAGTGGATATAGTGGGGGTGCAGGAGGAGCTTCAGGAGGAGGCTACGGTCCTTCAGCGGAAAGAGCCGGGGATGAGAATGCAGACACGATGATGGCAATGGGATCAATGGCAGGACCATCTGTAATGACCACCAAAGTTTCTAGTGCAGCTATCGGAGCAGGCACTCCTCTTGTCAGTTATTCTTTGAGAGACATAAGCTCATGAATTTGTATTCAGGACTCATCACTGAACGGAGAATGCCCTACTTATGCCTGTATGAGTTGTAAAATGTCACTTCTCAATGGTTTCTTGGCAAATCCGAATATTGGGGCAGCTGACAATGCAACAATGACGGCACAAAGAGATGCGTTGGCATTGAGATTGGGTGGGAAAAATGATTCAATTTTTATGTATTCGGAAAGTTTTCAGGCACGACTCAAGGTTCATGTGATCAACATTCCAGAAAGAAAAGGTTTTCTGAAGAATACTCAAAAGTCAAAAGTCACAAAGTGAAGAAGGTGGGAGAGCGAAAGATCAAGAAATTGAAAAAAAAAGTTTTCAGCGCTTGGCAAAACGATTCGTGATCATGAATACTACTCCAGATACTTTGAATGATGATGGAATCGACACAAATTCAGTAGACGGGAGTGATAATGGATCAGATTCTTCTTCTTCAAACCCAAACGGAACAAAAAACAAGCCACCAGGTGAATGAAATTGCTGGTGGTTTAACAGAATAGGTATCAGGTTATTTGAGGTTCCAAACCAAATTCAGACAGATAATTTTCGAGATTGAATTAGTCAGAAGATGTGTTAATTCCGAATCTATGATTTTTAGATGTTTGGAAGTTTACGGTTTTAAACAGCGACTTTAGAACGAACTTGCTTAATTTTTTCAGAGATTTTGAAGTTTATTCAAACTTGAAATTGCTTCTATTGACAAGTTCTCATAAGCCACAAGTTATCTAATTATTCTTCATTTTTTGACTTTCATTCTACTAATTTCAGTTCTTGGCGTTGTCACCAGTCTTGGTTGCCAATATCGTCGTGGTGAAGCCCTTGAAACCAACTCAGAATGGTGCGGTCTGTGCAATTTGTGTTGGCAATGGCGAAAACTTCCATCCGACTACTACCCCAACTATTTGAATGAGGTCAATTGCGACCACAATGACGACGGATGCCTCTCAGGTATTTGACATTCGGTGCTCTTTACCATCAATAACCTTTTTTTGCAGGATTCGGAGAATGCAAGCCAATGATGCGGACGATCAATGTGATGCGACAAAAAGGTGACGAATGGGTGAAGGAGTCCATTGACACGACGACTGGGTGTGAATGTCAAGTCGAAATTGGATCGTCACTTCATGGATTAGTCGTCAAATGATAATTGAGCTTCCGAACAATTTCCTGTGTTTGTATTATAAATTGTAAATGGTTACAAAGTGCGTTCGCGTGATAAATGCTGTTTATTAGTTAAACCTGGGGTTACACAGAAAAGATCATTAATAAACATGGGGTGTGCAAGACAAGGCACTAGCAAATAGGCTACATTCAGGAGATTTACAGGTTTAGAATAAGTTATTCCTTTTATCTCGAACACTATTGCCAATGAATTGGAGTGAGTTGGTTTGGATTGGGGTTGAGACTTGGGAGAGTGTTATTTGAGAGATCATGGTATTCCTCTGCAAAAAAAGATTTATAACTTTTGAGGGAGACATTTTGTACTTTTGTACTTGGAGATTGAAAAACAATCGAAAATCTGTTTCGTTGACCAGTATAGAACTTACGTTTTGGTGGACATGGAAGGTACCAAGGTTGGGGCATCAGGCAATGTGGTGGCATGTTTGGTGGTGGTGGCGGTGGTGGAAGATGAGATGGGAAATCTGAACTTGGGGTTATCATCAATTGAAGAATTGGGGAATGGAATTTTTTCAATAGAATTCGAATCGCTGTTTAAGAATGATTTGGTAAATAGTCCCTGAACTCAATCTGAATTATTCGAAATTCTCTAAAACCTCAAATTCATTTGTTCTTTTAACTGAGGTTTCTTTATTCTCAAATTGTTTCAAAAACTTTACCAAACTATATCCTAAAGTCTCTTCGAATCAAATATAACTTCATATTCAAAACATTTGTACAAAAGAAAAGTGCTATACTCGAAGTTTTGAAAGGAAACTACACGCCAACAACATCATTCATTCTTGATATATAATTATCATTTCCTTCTTCAAACGTACCAGATTGCAACGGTGGCAATTGTGGTGGTGGTCCACTAATCGGGGTGTACCCGTTGTTGCCTCTCCACATATTGAAAGCCGTCTGCAAATTATATCCCCTCTTCTCATCAAATATCGACTGGCCGTATAACTTGCATCCATTCTTTTGCATCTAAAATTTTCAATTTTCAAAATTTGAACATTCCCTTTCTGTTAACCTCATCCAGAAAAGATATATAGTCCGTTGCGATCCGAAGAGTGTGTATTTTGCTCATCTTGTCCGAAGGCATCGATGGGATAAGTTTACGGAGAAGTGTGAAGGCGTCATTAAGTTCCTATAAACAAATGGGTGTCAATTAGGAGATAATTTTTTTTTCGCGGATAAACAATACATATATTCTCAGACTGATGTTTATGATAGGATAAACATAAGTAATAGGATACGTTCACACATCTACATATCTACAGACTCTTCGTACTCTTTGGATCAATCATTTTTCCCATTCAAAACGTTTTGTTTTGCTAGCGCCTTCACGGCGAAATGTCGTCGGTGGATGGAGAAAAAAAAACTTTTTTTTATTCTCCGTCTCTCTGATCCCCAAGTTATTTCCAAATTGCCTCCAGATGTTACCGAGGAATTCAGAAGGGACCTTTTTCTTTATTACCCTCTCCCACTCTTTTCGACTTTTCCCCTTCCCCCGTCTACCGTATCCCAAAGAATCTCAAAAAAGATTGAAGTGGATCGAGTTTAATGTTAGCGATAAACGACAACGACGTCTTGGAATTTTGGAACGTGCCTGAGTTTGCCAGATGATGAGCCATAAACATTGCGCGGAAGAACAATAAAGTGTATGTGTGTATGCTAGAGCTTGGCGGCTTTAGTGGATATGTGAAACAAGTTATTGAGGTGACGGAAGGGTGTGTGAGATTATGGCTTGGGAACGGAAGCTGAGGATGATATGTGAGAAGGGGTGGTAGGCGAAAAAGTCTCGTGTTTCAAATTAGTGGTAAGATTTATGGGCGATAAAAAACGATTGGTATTCGCTAGTTTTTTTGAACGAAGAATGAAAATGATAGGCTTCTGCTTGATGAAACTTCGAAGTTTCAGAAATATTCATAAAAGGAAATGAGGATTTCTAAACTCTTGTACCTCATATTCAAAATAAATTGTTCTAGTTTATTCTCAATGATCCAGATCTTTGAAAAAATTGAAACCTTGGAAAAAACTAGGAACCAATCCGTTCGAATGAACCTTACAAAGGAGGGTAATTTCCTAAATGTGAGCATCCCTATTCAGTCCAAGACCCTAAAACAGCGAGGTTCCAATTGACTTTTTTATGGTTGAGACTCTTTTAGTAGGGGTCACATTTCCAAGAACAAAATGACTTTTCACTTTCAATTGGTAATTTTCAATTGGGGAGTATGAGTTGTAGAATGAGAGATGAAATTTGAAAAAAGATCCATTTATATTGGAAAAGGTTCATAAGGCATGAGAATAGATCATTCAATGTTCTCATGAAACAACATTAACGAGATGATTGTTAGAAGTTAGAAAAAGAATGAAATGAAAAGAAGTTTTCAGACTACAACTCTGTTCGAACATGTATCATTCGGCTCTATGTTCTGGTTACCTCTGCAGCTTCATCTATTCATTCTGAGGAGCTTTTCTGGCATACCCACCTACAGTATACCACTTTTTTTCGGTACCCAGAACTAAAATGATGTTCCCCTACTGGCTTGAAAAAATGATAAATGAGAAGGAATGAAACCGAAACTTCGAGATTGAAGTGGAACTCAGACTTTGGCTTACTGAACTAAATCCAAAAGAAAAACTAGGATAACTACCTATCATTTCATAAAAAAAATATAACAATAATCGTAATATCTACCAATCTCCAATTCCACTCACCTTGGTCCTTTGACGTTCCCGACGATTGGCACATGCTCTTTGTTGCACATTCTCCACTTCATTCTTCCTAACCGCACGCTCTCCTTTTCTTCGGGCCACCATCTGTAAAATATAATATTGAACGTCTATTATTTTATCAAAAACACATGAAACAGAACAAAAGAAACTAGAGTAGTGACGGTTAATTGGTTGAAAAAAGAAGCAGAAGATGCAGCATAGACTACGAGTGGGAGGAGTTTCTTACCCAAGAGGAATCTCTGTCTTCCCCCTTTTCTTCTCGTCCCTGCTCTGGGAAGAAAGAAGATGGGAGAAATGGGGAGGAGGAATCTATGCGGACAGTTATTCATGGCTTTCTCTTTGTTTCGATAGTTGAAAAATCACCGGAGAAAGTGAGGAATGGAAGTTTGAAAGAGCAGGTAGAGAGGAGCCTACACTAACAAAGAAAATGGGTACGATGAATATTGGAAAAAGGATGGGATGAGTGAAAACCAAAACAAACTAGTTGTGAGAATCTCATGTTCAAAACTTACATCTTAAAAAATATAAATTTCTATGGACCTGGTTCCTGACAGGGGTTTTGTTGCAATTTGGTAATTTCAGTTCGCAAAATTATCGGTAGAAACAATTCCAAACAGTAAAAGCCTTCGAAAAAACGAAGAAGGAAAATAAGAGCACAATCTTTGGAGGCTGAGAAAAGTTCATGAAAGTGTTAGTTATACTATACCTAAACTTTCCAAGCATTCAAAAAATGATACTCTTAATCAAAAATAATAATAGTTAGATTTTCTCATTTTGACATCTCAATTTTACTATGTTACGAGTGTAACTCAAGATATAGAACTGATTAGAGCTTTCAGTAGTTCTTCTTGAATAATAAATGTCTTCTTGTCACCGGTGGAAAATATATATTCAGAATATATTCTGTTAATTTTGGTTTACAGTTTTCATGAATTTCTTAAACAACCCTAATGACTACCATTCCATAAGTATGGATAAATGATTACACGAAAGGGGTGAGACCAATCTCTTTATTTGTGAATCATTTTCTGACAAAAAATGTATATCCAATTTTATCAAAGTTTTGTTCGAAACATTAATACTAATTTTTTGTTTTTGATCTAAAAACCTTCATGCGCAAATAATTCGTGTTTTCCTGCTTCAAAAACCACGTCTGAATATGGTTTTTGATAACAACTTTTACTGAGAAATAGGTACTTTCTCCCATTTTCTAACTCTCCAGTAACCGTGACTATATCTTTCTCCATCATTTCTCTCTACTTCCTATTCATACTTTCTTTTTGCTTTGTCCCTTTTTCACGACTCAATTGATATATGTTTCTGGACTGTCACTCTAATTATTTCATGCATGTGAGTGTGGTCTTTCCTGGTTTTATTGAGAGGAGCAGATAATTACAATATAGTTTCAGTCTCAACATGATAACTATCCCGGATCTTTCAATTCTCATCCTAGTGCCATCTATTGGATGCTACACGCCATTGCCAAATTCGGATGAGTTGTGAGGCCCACAAATCCATCTGCTTTCTTCTAATATGTCGTCGTTATTTCAAGGTGTCAATAAATAATAATTATTATGTTTATCGTTGTTATTTTTATTTGTATTACAAATAATTGAAATTGTCAAAGTCTTTCAAAGATACATTAGTAAGCAGGAAGCTCAGTAATCGGTCTTGTCATAGGATGAGAATTGAAAGATCCGGGATAGTTATCATGTCAAATGAAAACCAATGAGTTAAAAGCATTGAAATTGAGGAGTGCTTCTCATGACACAAATCCATAGAAATCTTCAACTTTAGTTTTCAATCGATTTCTCAAAATATTTGTCGAGAGGTTGAAGCCAGAAGTCTGAAATAAAGTATGATCAGTAAACTAAAACCATCAAAACTGATTCACTCACCAATCGAAGCTTTTCTGATCCGACGGTACGATTAATCAGTCCGCGAAGAATAAGAAGCTGTTTCAGGCGAGGCTAGAAAACTCTATTTATAGTTTCTTCAAGCCTTTTCCTGTAAAACATACCCAAGATAATCATGATAAGATGCATCGTGAGCATCCATAACAGAAGTTTCATACGCATTTTTTTTAGAAAAATCATTCTTATATATAAAACGCCCGTGGATTCTGTCCGTTTTTCCGGGATCTGTCCGGATGTCCGCAGAATGAGAAGAAAGAGGAAGTTCACGAGCAAAACTTGAACTTGGGACCTCTTGAACAATATTCACGTGTTTTCTCTACTGCGCTAAACCCGCACAAAATTTATAGAGCAAAAAAAAATAGATAGAAAAACGCTCACGTGAATTTTTGTGAAAATGCTATCATAGTGAGCGGCGTAGCCGCGAACAGGCCAGACTGTAAATGCGCCGGAGGCGCATGGGCAGGCTGGTATAAATAGAGAAAAACAGTTTTTCAACTCATTTATTTAGTAGCTCTTGAATTATATTACATTACCTATCAGCAAAAAGCAGAAAGACAAAGTTTCAAACTTTCAACAACTGTAAGTTATATTAGAAGAACTGAAAAATTATTAGAAAAAAGGAATTATTATATTATTAAGTGCACTGCTTCTTGGCCTGGCTCCGGAGGACTCATGTGCTATCTTCAATCTTTCGTTTATTTGATCGTCGCCGTTCTTCCTTACACTTGTTGCATAAACAGGCACCCAAATGTTCTGCGACATAGTCGTCTCCATAGTTGAATGTGAGCTCGTCTCCCGCTTTGATTGCCTTCGTGGCAACTAAAATCACTCTCAGATCAGCAGGCGATACTCCTCCTTGGAACACTCTGAATAAGAAGGAAATATTTGAAATTGAAAAGAGATAACTAGATTTTTTACCTGAGGATTTCCATATTTGGATCACAACTGTGACTGGTCATGCGAGTAAAGTTTTCCTTCTTTAGTGGATTCACGTAAACCGTGGAGCGGTATGCCTTCTTCAATCGATCCTTGTATTCCTTATCCTATGATTTACATTTGCTCAACACTCGGCAACTGAAATCACTCTCAGATCAGCAGGCGATACTCCCCCTTGGAACACTCTGAATAAGAAGAAAATATTAGAAATTGAAAAGAGATAACTAGATTTTTTACCTGAGGATTTCCATATTTGGATCACAACTGTGACTGGTCATGCGAGTAAAGTTTCCCTTCTTTAGTGGATTCACGTAAACCGTGGAGCGGTATGCCTTCTTCAATCGATCCTTGTATTCCTTATCCTATGATTTACATTTGCTCAACACTCTCCAGAATGTATCGTCGTTAGCAATTACTTGAAGCGAATATTGATGAACGTCCATATCCTTTTTGAACTTTTCTGGTCCAACCAGCTCTCCATTGAAATAAGCAATAGGTGTTCCTTTATGAGCATTGAAGTTGGCATAGAGGCAGAAACTCTTGCCATCAGTCCTACGGATTTCGAATTTCTTCTTTTTGATTCATGTCGATGTTTTGGATTGCATTCAATGAAACTAAATGTTTCGTTCATTAAACGAGCCATCGAACATCAGATCTGAAAAATATAAAAGAAATAAGTTGATGAAAAAATAATGGTTCTGATTGAACTTACATGATTCTCGGGCTCCAATCCCAACTCAATAGACCGGTTCACAGTAGGAGCTAGGCCTTCTTCATCGAAATTATTTGAGATTGTGGTTAACAAAGCAGTCGATGGCCAGTTCAGACGACGGTCCATCATAGGATCTCCGAGAGCAGAAGTCATTTTGATGATTTCACCGTTAGAAGGACGGATGATTCTTGATGAGGACATGGTGTTGAGTTAGAATGAGTAGATGAGAAAGAGTAGAAATAGTAGCTTGAGAATGGTCCTTATCCTGAGGGTTATATACCCAGTTACTGTGGATTCGCCCCCTAATAGAGGGAGGGTGCTGTACCCTCCCTTCACCTCATTCATCAGATTACAGACGTACAGTCAGGATACTATAATATTCTATTGTTTGAATATCCTCCATAAATCAACGGAGCAGATCAATAATGGAGTTATAAAACCATCTTATTATCTTATTATCGTGCCTGCCTGAATTCATTTTCGGTCAACTCGCCTATCAGGAGATTGCATCGAAAACTACGGATTTCGATCGTGAAAATGTTGTCAAAAGTGTCGATGTTTTGTGTTTGGAAAAGTCAGAAACATTCGAAAATGAGCTTTTCGGAAAAAGTGGTAATGTTTCTCGAAGATGGTGTTAACCCGTTGGAGAATGTGCATTTGATCGAAGTGATCGCAATGGATTTAGCAATTGACGATGACGATTCAGTGATTTTTAGAGACTGGGTAATCAGTAATGCAAGAAAATTGCGCATAAAAACATATTTTCTTCAGTGCTACTCGCCCTACTGCAACATCTCATTCAACGTCCACATTCATCGTTTTGCAGTTTAAAGTAAGCCGATGTAGAACCGAGAAATACAGAGATAATTTCTGTTAAATGTTAGCGACATTTCAAGATGTCACGTTCAAAAACTATCTATTCAAAAATATCAAAATCTGTTTTGGAATCATTTGGTTCTGTTTCCTTCATGAAATCCTATTCTGTCTCAAACAATAACATTCTCAAAATTCAAGTTGATCCAAACATTCGAATTTCCAAACAATGAACGATAATAAGATAATAAGATGGTATTCAAACAATAGAATATTATAGTATCCTGACTGTACGTCTGTAATCTGATGAATGAGGTGAAGGAAGGGTACAGCACCCTCCCTCTATTAGGGGGCGGAGCCACAGTAACTGGGTATATAACCCTCAGGATGAGGACCATTCTCAAGTCATTCTGACCACAATCTACTATTTCTACTCTTTCTCATCTACTCATTCTAACTCAACACCATGTCCTCATCAAGAATCATCCGTCCTTCTAAGGGTGAAATCATTAAGATGACTTCTGCTCTCGGAGATCCTATGATGGACCGTCGTCTGAACTGGCCATCGACTGCTTTGTGTACCACAATCTCAAATAATATCGATGGAGAAGGCCTAGCTCCTACTGTGAACCGGTCTATTGAGTTGGGATTGGAGCCCGAGAATCATGTAAGTTCAATCAGAACCATTATTTATCCATCAACTTATTTCTTTTACATTTTTCAGATATGCTGTTCGATGACGGCGATTGTTCTACCAACGACAACTGCGAATGCCTGAATATGGCTCGTTTAATGAACGAAACATTTAGCGGAGACCTGATTCTTCATGGCCAACCAATTGACAATCCTGCATCGGACGAGATAATGTACTGGGATAAGCCACGTTTCGTGTGTGGACCACGGTGTTCCTGCCGAAAAGAAAGCTCATTGAATGCACTTCAAAACACCGACATGAATCAAACGAAGAAATTCGAAATCCGTAGGACTGATGGCAAGTAATTGCTAACGACGATACATTCTGGAGAGTGTTGAGCAAATGTAAATCAATGGATAAGGAATACAAGGATCGATTGAAGAAGGCATACCGCTCCACGGTTTACGTGAATCCACTAAAGAAGGGAAACTTTACTCGCATGACCAGTCACAGTTGTGATCCAAATATGGAAATCCTCAGGTAAAAAATCTAGTTATCTCTTTTCAATTTCAAATATTTCCTTCTTATTCAGAGTGTTCCAAGGAGGAGTATCGCCTGCTGATCTGAGAGTGATTTTAGTTGCCACGAAGGCAATCAAAGCGGGAGACGAGCTCACATTCAACTATGGAGACGACTATGTCGCAGAACATTTGGGTGCCTGTTTATGCAACAAGTGTAAGGAAGAACGGCGACGATCAAATAAACGAAAGATTGAAGATACCACAAGAGTCCTCCGGAGCCAGGCCAAGAAGCAGTGCACTTAATAATATAATAATTCCTTTTTTCTAATAATTTTTCAGTTCTTCTAATATAACTTACAGTTGTTGAAAGTTTGAAACTTTGTCTCTCTGCTTTTTGCTGATAGGTAAAGTAATATAATTCAAGAGCTACTAAATGAATGAGTTGAAAAACTGTTTTTCTCTATTTATACCAGCCTCCGGCGCATTTACAGTCTGGCCTGTTCGCGGCTACGCCGCTCACTATGATAGCATTTCTACAAAAAGAGAAAAATCTCATGAAAACAATAAATCATGGAGGTATTGTATCTATTCATCTCTTTTTCTCCTAATATTAACCGCCACCATATGTGTGAACCATTCGCATTCGTCCACAGAAGATTACCGCTGTGAAAGTTTCTTCCTTCTTCCTTTCTAATGGAACTTGATATAGTATCTCTCTCACTCAATTGATACTAAACATGACATCAAGTACCATATTCTAATTCATCGTATTCAAAAATTATCCTTCCGAAAAAGAAAACAGCTTACAGGAACTCGAACAGTCCCCTGCCTCAAGTGAAAAAGAAAGGTTGCTTGCTCACTACTCTCTTCATTGCCGCAGTTTATGGGTAGGAGAGAATGAAACTCCCTCATTATTAAAATCAAAACAGCAAGTGAGTTCACAATGCTAAATTATCTTCCATCATGATCTGCAGTTTGTGGTATTCATCATGTAGTGCTATTTGCCGTATTCGTTATGATTGAACATTTGAAAAATCCAAAACTGTTTTTGTCAGTCACACTGCAGAAAAAATATTCGAGACAAAAACTGACGGTTTACACTTCTTTCTGGAGAAGCTGTCGCTTTTTCTGAATTACGGTAACTGAAAGACGTTCAATTTTTTCCAGTATCAATTCGTCCTGAGCAATATAAATCAAATCAGTGAGAATCCCTAACCCACAGAGGAACACTCAGCCACAAAATTACCAAGTCGTTCTAACATCTTTTGGCCAACATATATTACATCTGAATTCTGGAATATCCTGACGTCTGAAAATCAAATAAAAGGGAATTATCCGACTTTGACAAAATCTATAAAAAAAAAAGTCCATGTCATTTTGCGCGTCGAGTTTAGTACGCAAACACGGGAGTTGGTGTATGTATGCGCCTCTTTCTTTTTTATACTCTCTATCTCAGCGAAAAACCAATAGTTGGAATTATCATATTTACACTATTTATTAGAAGGAAAAATGAAATAAAAAAAGATGGAATCAAAGTCTTAAAGCGATGGAAATAAGGCAAGCATAAATTACAATGTAAGTTTGCAATACAATGATTACAAAAAAACCCTAATTTAGCTGAAAAGATACACATGAAATTGATTTGAAGGGGGGGGGGTTCAGAAAAATTAGGCAAGGCCATTGGGACCGAAATCTGAAGAAACCGGAAAAATAATACAAAGCACAGTAGACTAGATAAACGGGGATGGTAATGGAAGAACGAAAAATAAATATTAAAAGAAGAATACTTTTTTAAAGATTGTGGAGCGGAGGAAATGTGTAGTTTGGAATGTGTTCAGATGCATTGTGGTTACTCGAAGAATTTCACGGGGCGTCCTGAAAGAAATTATATTAATTTACAGTGGAAAAGAAAAAACAGTGACAACTCACTTGTCCTAGTAGATCTTCGTGGTGCATTCACTTCAACTGCGGCTACAGCGGCGCCTCTGTGATTCTCTCCAGCAGCTTCACCGTTATTATCTGCAGCTGGATCTGAATGTTAGAATATTGAGTTGAAAAAGCAGAAAAACTCGACAATTTTTTAATGTGAGTTAGTGATTAAAAAACATTTCTATGTTATAGGGTGACGTTCCCCCAATATTGAACAATATCGAAAGACAACGGAATAAAATGATAGGCGACGCTCAGTTCTTGTGGCTGAATTTTCGATGCAAACTTGTTAAGTTTCGGATATTAGAAAAAATATGACCCTATTTTTTTGAGCTCAAGCGCTTACCTGCATTATTCACAACAGCTTGAGCCTCGAGCATTCTCTGAAATCTATTATCTTGTTGTTCCTGATCTGCTCCATGGTCAACAACAACTTCATCGGCTTTGCCCGCAAGACCAGCATCCACCACCAAACCGAAGCCATAATCATGGTCCGCCCGTACCACCACACCATCTTGATCTGCAGGACCTGCTTCTTCGGCAGCTTCAGGTCCACCATTGGCGATTGCTGAAAACTTCACAATACTTCGGAGGAACTTTGCTGTTTAAGTTGTTTGATAAGAAACAGTTCTCATTATTCGAACTTGCCTTGTTTGGCTTGTTCTCTTTCATTAAGAGCGGTGACAATTTCATGGAGCTGCTCGAATACTTCCGGCCGATTCTTGAAAACCTCGAGAAAGACTTCTGGCTCTGAAAATATAGTTTATTTGCGTATTCATTTGAAAACATGTGTGATGACACGCTTAGGACAATGTTTTGTATCTGGATGAAGTCAGAAAACTCATACACTCCTAAGACTTTCAACATTCTGTCTACTTTGTTTTCTCAAATATTCGAAGCGATAAAAATTACTCACGTAAGCCAAGAGCCAGCGATTGGTTATCTTGGGGATTCAGTTGTCCGGGTAAGGCATTGGGGAATATTGGGAAACGATGAATCATTTCTGGCCAAATTTCCAAAACTTCCAGGAAGTTCGCCGGAACTGAAATATCATTTTTAATAAAATCTGCGACGTCTTCTAGTTGAAAATAAACTGACCTCGTTGAGGCCCAATTGGAATCTCTCTGTGCATCTGGAAGAGATTCATCTGCAGTTGAGGTGGTGGTCCAATTTCATTCTCATAGTGCATTTGAATCAATCGCAATGCAATTATGCGAATATCCACTGTAAAGTAAAATCCATTTTTGATTCTCAGAGAAACTTTGACTGAACTTGAAAAACAGAACTTTTTTGATTCAAAATAAAAAAAATCAAAAGCAGACGGTCACGTCTTTCGCGCCGACAACCGTAATATTTCATTACCATTATTTCTCAGAGACTCACCACCTCGAAGAGGGTTGCCATTCCCTTCAGGCTCATTGTTAGCTTCCTCGTCACTGGAGTCGGAATCTGAACTGCTGGCATATCTAACCTCTCTTTCAAAAATAACGTCGTCATCATTGCCAGCGTTCTGATGCATTTGAGCCGGGAAATCAGCATTTTCATCTGTAAATTGGAATCATTTGTATTCTTCAACAATTTTCTACAACACTTTATTATGAAATAAAGAAATTCATGGCAGCTCGCCAGAATTTCGCGCCCAGATTAGGTAAGGTGATTTAGATTTTGGCAACATGTCTAACATGCAACATATGACAAGGCATTGGTAAGAACCAAGTTATGGTTACATCTTTTTTACATTTGGAACGGCTTGTGAGTGTCTGCACACTAAGGCGGCACTGTGGTAGTGACAGGGTCAAAACATTTTGCTCTACTTTTTCCGAACTGAACGTTTTTTGTCGATCGAAACTGAAAATTTTAAGTCTGGCTACCAACCAGCTGGTTGTTCAACGTCTAAGTTTCAGAGAAATAGCTGTTTACTTCACCACTTCTATTTTAAAGTGTTCAGAAACAGATTACCTGGTTGGAATCGAGGTTGCATTAATTGAGGCGGGTAAGGGAGCTCGACCAATTGATTTCCGATAATATGGAGATACGGCATTGGTTGTGGAATCAACCGAGGCGGGAATTGATGAGCCATTTGAGGTGGCATTTGATGCATCATCTGTGGCGGCACTTGAGGTTGTAGTGCATACTGTGGATCGAAGTGGTGGAGTGGTGGTGCATACTGAGCAAGTTCTATAAACATTGTTATTTAACTGCTTGTTAATTTCCTATTCACAAAACTGTTTGATGAAAACTTACGTTGCATGTAATACTGAGGGATTTGCTCTGCCACCCGATTTAACGCCGCATGGCGCTCTTCCATGTTTTGGTACGGAGCATTTTGGTAATATTCCGCCCAAGCATCATCGACTGGATTTCGTACAGGTGGGGGCGGTGCTCGGACAATCCCTCTACGAGCGTCTTCTTGGCGCTGCTCGTCTTCCTCCACATCGGATGGGAGTTCGGCAGTCGAATCCTCCGAATCCGATACCATTAATACCTGAAAATAAAAATTTAATATATAAAACATGACGAGAACGTTGAATGAGTCATCACTTTTTGATGTCGGATGCTAAATGTCAAATTATTATAGTTTATATGCAGTAAATTTTAGAAATAGAGCTAGAATCCGTTTATCCAAGCGTCGTGAACTAAAATCAAAGGTTATTTTGATCGAAAGTTGTTGCTTCATATCATTTTTTTTCAGACAACGCGACAATCGATACTGCACGCGCCGCTCTGAAAAGCGAAGCCTCGCAAAAAAATGCATCGATTTTGGCAGAGAAGTAGGCTTTTTCTCTGCGCGTCAAGCAGCACGTCGAGTCCGCAATGACAGAAAGCACCAAGCATTATTTTAAGATAGGCTTTGCACTGGGAAGACCCCAAAATGTATTATTTATCTGAAACAAAAAAAATTTACTTTTTGAAACTTTATTCGAGAAGAAAAATCCAGAAATTCAATTATCAAAGCATTATTCAAAGTTGGTGGAAACAACATCAAGAACTAACACTGAGAAATGAAAATCTGTGATTAAGCGAAAACTAGGAGTGATTGAAATTTGATTTGAGCGTGCAATTGGAATTAGTTATGAAACTTTTCACAAATGTCCAGTCGAAATCAAAGTCAAAACTACTGAGAGTCACAATTAGAATAAGCAAGAAATTCTGGAAAACTGGGAAAAAATTCGAGATTTTGAGAAAACCATGTGAAAAACTATTTTGGGAAGGGGGCAAAGATTCAAAACGGGGAAAACGAGAGATTACTGAAATCGATGCATACAGGGATGTTTTTTTTTTGAGAGGAATGACATGGTTACGGGGTTTGATGGTTGCATGGGAGAAAGAGTTTTTGGAATGGAACACAATTTACGGCGGGGAAACAATTCACAGGGATCTATTTTTGGATTTTTTGGATTTTAAACTTTTTTTCAATGTTGAGATAACGTGATTTTTTAGTTTTTCTAAATTTTTTTGTGGGGGTCTAGTAGCATACTACCAGGAAAAAAGGCAGCATAATCTTTGAAGTGAGTATACTCAAAGAATTTTCGGCATGGTTCACGAAACGTTGAAAAAATAGTGAATTGGGGTTTGCCGAAAATTCCCAGAGTAGAGAAAAAACAAGAATTTAGAGAAGCAATGAGTTATAATCCTCCTCCTCTTCCTCTTCCTCTTCTTCGTTTTTGATTTTGCCGAAATCGAAGACAGAGGCGACCTTTTCATACAAGGTTTTGGTCCTTTTGAGATACACTTTGGTCAGCACCACAACTTGCTCATAACAACGGCGAAGCGATCCTTCCTTTGCATCTCTGGATCGATCATCGGCAAAGCTCACGAGAGCAGTTATGAAATCTGCAATTATTTTTAGTTGTAATGCCAACAATCTGCTAAGTATATGGTGCAATCGCCGAAAATCATCGCATCTCATATAGTATGATCCCTTTACTCATGAAACTCATTTTGCGCTTTGCCACCTAGAACCGGATATGTTTCGCCACTAAATTATATGTTACATATCGCGTGACTCCAAAAACAAGGCGCAGTGTAAATTGCTATGTGTCAACTCACTGGTGTAGTTGAATTGGGTTGAAGTGGTGGCAATTTTCCCGCCAAGATCTGAGCAGACTTTGTTGTCTGCATCATTCAAGTCCATGCGATAGCTCAAGAGTTTAACTGCTAGTTGTAGCAGTTTCTCCTCGGTTTCCGTCGTAACCTTGGAGCTTCCTGCTTTGTATGACACGAGCTGGCCGGCTTTCTCAACGCGCCCATACATTCTCTTGAGATCGATGAGTCCTTTGATAATGTAAGACCTGTCTTCGGGGTCGAGATCAAGCTGAAAACATGAAAATTTAGAATCATTATATAGACTAGATAGCTGAACTCACTTCTTTAACTTTCTCCTGTGAATCGAACAGAAGCAGTTTTTCCACCATCTCCGCGTTCTCATCAATTTCCGTCTTTTCCGGTTTGACCACTACCGGATCCACATTACGGATTAGTTGAACGGGAATGTACTTCTTGTCCTCGACCGGATCTTCAAGAAGTAGAGCTCCTGCAAAAGCTCCTTGCATAGATGTTCGGAGTCCATCCTGAGGAGGGAGATAGAGTGGAAGTTCTGCTGTCCCATTGGGGGAGATGAATGAGAATGGACTAGCTCTTGGGCGGAATGGAGAGTTAAGTCCATATGCTGACATTGCCGTTTGACCAGCAGCAATGGCAGCACCCATTGGGTTTGATCCCATTTTAGTAGGGATCATTGGAACAATTGGGACGACTGGCGGAACAGCAACGATTGGAATTGGTGGACTTGGAGCACGAGTCGGAATACCACTCGACTCCATTTCAGTTTTTCTTTGAAGTTCCAAGCGCTTTCTGCGACGAGCAGCAATATCATTACGATCGAAGGCAGGCTTTGGAGGTGGAGATGGATCTTTCTCTTCATCACCTTCTTTTTTCTCATCCTCCTTCTCTTTCTTCGATTCTCCATTCATTTTCTCAACTCTTGCCAGTGACTCCTGACGAGCCAACTCCTTCTGTTGCTGTTTCTTTTGCCGATTCTCAGACTTCATGAGCTGACGCTTGTTCCGACGCTTCTCACGTCTCTTCTCGGCATCCGGATCATCTGAAGTGCCATCCTCCTCCTCATCCTCTGATGCCGCAGGCTCTGGCACTGGCTTTGGAGCTGGCTTTCTCACTAGAGGTGGAGTTCGAGCTGGTGGAGAGACCATTGCAGCAGGTTCCGCAGACTTCTTTCCAGTTTTGACAGTGTGCCAGTCGGTTGGAAGCGCTTTTTGAGCAGCTTGAGAATTTGATGGTGTTGAAGAAGAAGATGAAGATGATTGCTTCTTATTCTTTGATGATCCTGATGATTCACCAGGCAACTTTGGATAAAGCATTTGAGCATAAGACATTGATGGCTTCTTTGGAGATCTCACAGATTTCCGATTATCCGTATTATGATTCTCCTGAGAAGACGTTTCTCTCGGAGTCGTTTGAGCAGTGCGCGAGCCTTTTTGAGCCGGTGACGAGGCAGCCGTACCCGATTTGACAGCTGGTGATGCTTGAGTAGAGTTGACACCATTTACACGTTTTGAAGATGGAGAAGGGGCTGCCGACAAACTTTGCTGAACAATTTCCGCCACTGTTTTGTGTGAAGCCTGTGGTACAGCTGGTGGAATTTGTTCCGTCGTGTCAACGACAAGTTCCGATGTTGACGGAAGAGATGATGGTACAGCTGAAGTGGCAGGTGCATCGGTTGAAGTGGAGGGCTTTGATGAAGCCGAAGCAGCTGTGGACGACGTTGTGGCAGTTTCAGATGTTGTTGCCACTGATTCAGAAGTCACTGAGCGAGAATCCGATGTTCCAGATGGAGTTTCAGCCGATGAAGACGATGGACGGTTCCCTGGATCCTCTTCTTCTTCATCCACTGTTGCACGCGGCTCTGAGATATCCACAGTAGACGCCGTTGCCGAGACACTGTGACTGACCACATCACTGAATGATCTCGGCGTTGGTAGCACCACAGAAGCGGCTTTAACAGGAGTACTTGTTCCCTGTATTTCTGCAGGCGTGACATCCACACTGAGAGAAGTAGATGCAACTTGAGCCTCCAAAGCTGGGAATGCTTCCTCCTGGCTTTCCATCACCGGTTCCTCGGCCTGCGACGTTGACGGCTCCTCCTCCTTGGTATCCACGTAACGAGTACGATATGAGCGGCCAGATGAAGTTGGCTGCTCATTGTAGTCGTTGCCATTCTGATACCGGCCATGAAGTTCCACTCGACTGTGCTTGCCACGATATCCACCACGATGACTGCCTCTCTCCCGTCGCTCCGTTCCATAACTGTTCCCGTTGGTTTGGTGCTTCTGGTAGGAAGTTCCCACATAGGTGCCATCCTGTGGGGGAACTTGCATGGCCATTGGCTGCATCGGGACCGGAACTTGAATGAAGGTCGGCATGGGCTGCATTGGTGCCATCGTTTGCATAGGCGGCATCGTCTGAATCGGCATGGGTGGATATCCCACGAACGGCATGTGTTGCATCGGTGGCATAGCCATTTGTTGCTGTTGTGGTGGGAATGCGAGTGGCTGAGGAGCTGGAACATACGGCTGAGTGACTTGGTGCCACTTGAGGAAATCCTTGTCCTGCTTGTCCATCCGCGGGTGGTAGGGCATAGGGATGGCTTTTGCAGGAGGCATGTTAGGGCTCCTAAAAATTTTTACATTTATATTTTGTCACAATGACTTCTGAAACTCACGGGTTGTGTTTGGTCAGAACACCCTCGAAAACCCTAACATCTCCCAAGATCAAATCATAGTACTTCTCGGTGTTCTTCTCCTCAAAATACTCCGCCGTGTTCGCAGAGTAGATGGTGGATGTGGTTGGAAGGACTCCGCTCTTGTGCAGCTCACTAATGGACATTTGACTTAACATCGGATGTCCATTGAGGTGAGCAGGAAAGTGGGATCGTGGCTTTCCCTGCTGATCTCTGTAATAAAAAAACATTTATTAAAAGGGAAGTGTTTGTGATAACACAGTACACTTTGTACTGTTACACTATTCGTTCGGTATGAAGGCACCTCGGTTTTGCGTCTATTGCATTTTCAATTTGCTCAGCATCAACTGTTTTACTACGCAATGCATTAAAAGTACAAAAGAAATTCATCTAGAATCTTAGAGTGCTGATTGTAGTGGTTGCCTGCTCAGATGACGTTCAACGTCACAAGCACCACTTTCGTCAGTGTCTTTTTCTTCTCATTCAGTCTCCAAATTTTGGAGCCTGGAGATATAAATTTGATGCATGAAAAGCTAAAGTAGCTGCCGTTGATACTCTAGCAGAGGGGTTGGAACATTATATCTTGTTTACGGTTTGATGAGCCTTGTCTAAAAATCAAGATCTGTAGCCGCAAACAGGGGCACCAAGGGCTCTTCTACTAGACAGTATTTTTGTATTGTTGTGCCATGAATACGTATTTCTACGATAATGTACAGGAATTTCGATAAGATCATTCTTTTTTCAACGCTCCTGATGCTTGAAACACGGGGAATCGTAGCCATAAGCATCTATGGTACAGCGACATGATGATAGGCTGACTTCTCCTAGACCTAACAGTAATGTATGATGATGTTCGATACCCCTGGACGATTTTCATCTGGTTCTGTGAACCATCGGTATGCTGGTTAGAGGCCCGCATGCCTGCTTTTCTTTATCGCGGAGCCCCTCTGAGCCAAGCTTGCTCGTTATTAGAGGCCAGGTGCATTTGATCTCGCTTTTTCAACTCTTCCTCTTTTAATATATCTGTTGTAACCCATACACACCTGTACTTCCTCGAGAAGTTGACTCTCTCAAAGTCCTCCAACGTTCTGCTTCCAGCGATGAACTCATTGAAGATCTTGACGGCAATCTCCTTGTTCATCGTCTTCTCCATGATCTCCCATCCTTCAAGAAGATCCTTCAGATGTTCCTTGCGACAGGCGACGAGTTCTTTAGTTGCAGCTGCAAGAAAAACCTTCATTAATCTGTATCTAATCCTTTTAATCTACCTTCGACATCCTCCACCACATGCGACCTGTCCACAATCCCGGGAGTCGTCCTCATCAACCGAAACACCTCTTGCTCGACCTTCTCCCGTGCAACCCATGCCCAGTAATGGGCGAAACTTGGTTCATCCGACGGCGGTTGCATCTCCGACATTGTTACCCAGCTGAACATGACGATAATCAATTGAGAATATAGAAAAGAGAGAACAAATTATGAGACGGAATGAAAAGTGTATGATAATGATCGAAAAAATTTTGAGAGGTTCTAAAAGGTTGAATTATCATCTTCAGACATGAAAGACCGGTTAAGGGTGAACTTCTGCCTGCAAAAAACTGACGATAACGGTCGTCGGTGAAAGGCAGAGAGGAAACGAAGAGATCGATATGCATTAGTGTAATTGTGCGTTCAATACTGCATGGTGGCAGAAGGGAAGGCATACACACAACCGAATGTATTGCACTACTCGACGTGGGGCCGCGATGCGTTTTGCGCGCTGCGCGTTGGAAGGCAGGTGGAGGGAGAAACGCCTCAAGACGAATGCCCGAATTGGTTTGGCAGCAAACGGCAAGGAAAAAAAGGATGGAGACGAGGAATAACGACTGAAAGTGTACTAACGGAAGAACAGAAAAATAAAGGAAAGGAAAAGAAGAAGACAACGATCTTTTTTGGCAGATTGCTTTTTCTTCTTTTTGCTTTTTATTCTGATTCACATTTGTATTCTTCCCTGGTTTTCCTCTCTTTTTCTCTTTCTCTCCTTCACCTCCAATTTTTTATTGGGGTCCGACGGCAGATCCGACTTTCTACTCAAAAAAAAATTGAATAAAAGTCATCATGAAATGAGAAAAACTGAAAACGATTGCGGCGCCATGAGACCGAAAACCGATTAGGGAAAAGTATCGAAATGCGGGAATGTTTCTCGCAACGAAGAACGCCGAATGTTCTAGATGGCCGAATTTTTTGGGCATGAATATGTCGAAATGCATGGAAATGTGTGTACTCGTTCCGTCGAGTGTTTGCGGACTTGGGGGAAATGTGACCAAAAACCAATAGTGAGGAATTTGGGAAGAGAGAACATTTCTGCCCTGGACGACTTTTTTTGGAGGAATGGAAGAGTAATCTGTTTTTTTATTCTTTGGTATGATGAAATATCTGTAATTGGCACACAAAAATGCATTGAGAGCGAAAATTAAATTTAGAAACACAAATGTTTATTCGAACACGTGAGCACTAAAATGGATTAGGAAGCTTCGCAGCTCTTATTTGTTCTCTCGTAGCCTGCCACAATACTATGTGGCCTTATCACGCATTCTATAATAAACGGTGCGAAACAAGTCGAACTGATAATGATTTGACTGACGTAATGACCGGTTAAGTGCTTTATACTGAACATTGTTCTTCCTCAGACGACCAGGAAGTTACGAAAAGAAAAAAAGAAAATGGAAATGTAGATGATGAACATATTGTGATTTGTAATTAGAAACATTCCAGATTTAATATTTCGTCCATGTTGGGAATCGAAGAGCTCTCAGTTTTTCCGCTCGAACACGACGGTTGTATGCAATGATTTCAACGATAAGGCATAGAAGGGAAATCACGTCTAAAAATAAGAATGAAAACCAGTTTTCCTATCAAAGATTGAGTAACATACAGAAGACCATGATGACTTGTGCGATCAGCATTGTTATCAAGTAGAAACGCCAGTGCCAGTTACTATCCACGTGGAAATCTGGAATGAATAAACAATTCGTTGAGCTTTTTCAGAACATTAACTCACTGGTTACAAAGTACAGGAAACAGTAAACAGCCCCAGCAGATGCCAATAGTGCAAGGATTGAAATCAGAACAAACGCTATTTTCAGAAAGGTGTTCCTTCCAAGAAATGTTGCAACGAGAGTGAAGGTCATGGTAGAAATCTCAAATGAAATCAAGGAATCTTTGTTTCTCAAGTTGGTGAATTACCGAAAATGCCAGAACAACGATGAAAAACGGGTGTGGAGCATGGATACATGTTAGAACCAGAGCAACTATTGAGTATAGCAGAGCCACTGAAGCCAGGATCACCAGAAGAAGCTGAAACAATAACAATTACAAAATTAATTCAGAACTTCGGCTCACATGGCAATCCGCGTAGCAACATAATGGACGGATACTGACTTCATAGCATCGTTTGGTGCAAACTTCCCTTCTTTCATCAGCTCCAATAATACGACATGGACGAATTCTTTCGTGATGCATATCAATGTTATAAACATCTGAAATATCATATGATAGGATACATGCATATTCAAAACAAAAACCAACCAGTACGACTATCGATAGAAGACATGTCCCACCTTGTCATCGTTCCAGAAACAAATATGAGCTTGAAAACATGTCCAACATCGGGGAATAATGATTCATAACTGTATGAAAAGAGTTGGAAAGTCTTTTCAAAACGAGAACAAAAAGGTGTCTTGCCGTGTCATTGTACAGAAATCGTACAGTTCGCAACAGCCTTGAAGCACATTGTTCCGAAACTTTACTTTTTGTTTCCCCAAAAATGTTGACAAAAACAGATGGAAAAGCATATGACGCCAACTTTCCCGGGGGAAATTTTTTTTTTTGGAAAGTATACGGATAAATAAAAGGGGTGAAAACAACTACAAGAACTGTTGAATAAGAAAATTTATATTTGAAAAATGATTACTTTCACGTTCACAATTGAAAAAAAAACTTCGTTGATAATCTCCCATATGATATGATGACTGGTATTTCAACTTTTTAACTAGAATAACTTTTAAAAATCACATTTGGTAAAATGACTAGTGAATATAGACATGATATTTTGAAAAAATGACAATTAACTTTAAAATCCCCATAATCAATCTGTTTCCATCGGTTCTTCTGGCACTTCGTCCTTATTCCGAGGCAGTGGACCCATTCCACTGTCTGTTTCATCTGGTTTCTCTTCTTCTGTTACTTCCATAGGTTCTGTTGAAGTAACAGCATTAGGTTCAGCTGACTGTGCTGGAGATTCCGCTTCGACGAAATGTGCATCGACAGGTAGTTGTTCGCCAGCGTCTCCTTCTTTTTCTCTTTCCAATACGTGTACTGGTGTTTCTTCTTGCTCATTTTCATCAATAGCCAGGTTGTCTGGATTTGGTGAGTCGGGTGCATTGATTTCTTCATCAACTGGTTGTTCTGAAATATTAAGGTTTTGAAGATTGTTCACTGATGTCCTTGGAGTGATGGTCTTACCGACTGGCGATTCTTCTGGGTTTGATTCTTCTACTGCTTGTTCGGACGATAGATCAGAAGCATTTTCGGCTGACTTTTCTTTTCCATCTTGTTGTTCCGAAGCAACAGACTCAACCAATAACTCAGGAGCATTTGATTCTGCTTGTTTTTCTGTCTCAACTTGTTTCACTTCTCCGTCGGCAGGTGCATTTGAAGTAGATGACTCACTTTCAATGTTCTCCTGCTCCGTTGCCTTAGGTTGGTGAGGCGGCATTTCTCCATTTGACACGTCATCAAGAGCAGGCGCAAAACTTGACTCGCCTTCAACAGGTTCACTTTTTGGAGGGTTCTCAACAACAGGAGTGTCCACTTCTTTCTCAAGAACTGGCATCGCATCATCATCGTCCTTAGAGTCATCGCCGTTCATTTCCGTATCCGCCAATTCTTGTTTGATTTCTGCTGCTGGAATCAACGTAGTTGGCTCAGAGAGTTTGATGGCATTGTCAGATGTTGCTACTTCCATAGAAGTTTTCTTGGATGGAGGCTCACTGCTAAGTTCTTTAGTAGGAGCTCTGATTATTGGTGAAGGCGGCTGTCTCAATGATGTTCCATTCGCATCGACCTCCATATTCACAACGGCTGACTTCCCACCATTTGTAAGAGCAGATGTAAACGGACTGGTGACAGATTTTGTAGGTTTCCCATTTTCCTTAGGCTTATTCTCCTTCTTTTTCTTTTTTCTCGCAGGTTCATGACCATATTCTTCTAATTCTTCGGCCTGTTTTTCCAATTTTCTTGCCCTTTTGGCTTCTTTCTCCTTCTTCCTCAGTCGCATTGCTTTTTCGAGTGCTTTCCTCTCCTTCTCCTTATGATAGGCAATTATTTCTTTGATGGTTTCTTGTTTATCGACAGATAAGTTTTCAATGGTGTTCAACTTTTTGTCATTGATTTTGCTGAACACAATTTTTGGGAGATCTGTCATGACTTCATAAAACATCTCATCAAGTCGTTTCAATTTGTTGTAAACCAACAGGAATCTCGGATTGGTATTGTACTCTCCTCTCTTGAACGGCCATCTTTTCGTTTTTCTGAAATGAAGTTTGGTGTTTTATGCTGAAACAGCGGCTAATTCACTTACGCAATATTTTCAGGAAGTATATATCCACGTTTTTGAGCAATATCCATACACTCCCAATAATTCGTATATGAACGAATACATTTGGCGAGTAGTGGTGTCACAATGATGGGTAACTGAAAAATATCTTGATAGATGATCGTTATTCTGCGGTTAATACTCACATCTTCCATCTTAATTTTATGGAACAGCAACCTAATCATGTTGTGGTTGAGGAAAGACTCTTCCAATGCATCACAGAGGTGAACAAGAATGAAGCCGTACTTTTTCCAAGCGTCAGCTCCATCTCTGATGCAAACGGTCCATAAACAATTTCTCAGCATTCGGCAAGCGAATTGAGCAACATACTTGCTCTCGACGAAAGATGGTAGTGGGAAACTGTTTGGAGGAAATGTCAGGGTGCTCAGGAGCTTGTGTTTGGTAGCAGATTCCATAATATGAACCCATGACGATAGTGATTCTTTCGCCATGCCTTCCTGAAAAAGATATTTTGCAGTTGGAATGTATTATAAAAAAATCTTGGTCTTGAGAACTTACAAAGATTTTTGAGCGACACAGAACAAAATAATCTAACGTACATTATTATTAGACCAGAATCTAAATTAGTGAGACTGATTCACCGAAAATCGGACTGCAATGCAGCAGCGGCGATATACTTTCCGTATATTTATATGTTTCATCCCATCATCTTTTCATTCATTCATATATAATTTTGAAAAAGATCTCACCCTAGCACAACTGTACATATAACAAAGATGAAGACAAAGGTATCCATTGATAGTAATCATCTTGTCTTTGTACTTCTCAAACAGCCAAAGTGTTTTCTTGAAACTACCAGTGAATGACAAAGCGATTGCAAAAAATTGGATGAGATCTTCGCTCTGATATTTCTTCATCAGACGATCAAACATTTCCGTATCAGCACTCATCCAGTCAAATACTTTTGCTGCTAACATCAGAGTAACATGATGAGGATGTTGACTGATAGGTCCGGCAAACTTGAAATCAGAACAAAACCTCCAGTGCTGAGTTAGCTTTGGCTGATCGCCAAACAAATCCGTTCGGTCGTACCCACACCATCGATCATCATAATAGTAGTTCCAGGCAATAAGTTTGTCTCCTTTGTCGAATACAAACATTCCGAGTTTGACATATTGAACGAAGTACTCGATGAAAAGCTGTGTGGGGTTCTCGACTTGAACGAATGGATCGTCAATGACAGATTGTGCCAATGTTTCGTCACTGAAATAGAATATTAAAATTAAAAAATTTCAATATGAAAAGCAAAAACCTCACCCTGGCCTTATAATTCCAAACGTTTTGTTCGCAATTTCTAGTGTTCTTGTGATGAACATGGCCTGTGCTTCTTGCCCGGAATTCTCGCTTTCTTTGTTCTCATACCGCCATGTCATGCAAGACTTGTGGACATCATTAAGGTAGGTTGATGCAATTTGTTCCACATCAGGTTTGTGAAAGGCAACAGTGGTAACATGTTGAAAAGCTTGCTTTGCAAGAAATTCAAAGCAGGGTGGCAAGGTTTCCATTTTGGCGAGCGATGTGAACACTCGATTCTAAAATGTAAGCACTAGTATTTTGAAAAAAGAGTTTTATTTTCACAAAATGTACAATTGTTGAACAGAATCAATGCAACTCTCACGTTTTGATTGTCATCATAGAGTTATTCTCAAAACTAATCGACGAAATTCACAAATACGAAACAAATCCAGATCATTTCAGTTTCAGAAATTGCTGTTCTTAATTCAGTTGCCTAATTAATGTTCTATTCAACTGTTCATTCATTTTTTGTTCGAATAAATCCCAACAGTGCCTTGTTTAGGGCTGCGTCATGTCGATGAGTATGATGAATTGCTTATATTTCCCAGTTTCAACAAAGTTTTCTCTCAATTTACTTACCGCAGCTTTTGGTGTAGGATTAGGAATGAGCATGATCATTGCAGAGTACAATTGAGTCTCCATACCAGGTGAAGCGAGAATTGCTGCGTTGAAAGCTTTTTGCCAATCATGTTCCTTCCGTTCTGCCATCATAGCTGAAACAATACTTTCCTAGTAACATTTTAATTAAAATTTGATGAAAACTCACTACTCCATTGCATCACAGGAGGAATTTCAGATTGATTGTAACAGAATTGTGCTGCATACTTCACTATCCTGTTGAGAAATGAGTTACCATGTTTGATGAGACATTCCTTCAGTAAATTCTTGAGATTCTTCAAATCATTGAATTTGACACATCCATGGATTTGTATCAGATGATAGTATCCATCGTCAATATGTTGTAGAGCTTTCAATTCCAATATCCTTCCATGAAGCGTCTCCATTGAATCTGCAGTGATGACCAGGTAGTCTTGAACATCTGAAAAATATCTTTGAAATGTTTGTTTTGTAATGAATTGTACCTATTGCAGACATTCTATTAATTTCACTCAATAAACCCCTCTTTCTCTCTTTTTTAGGGTCAGAAAAAGGTTTTGATTTTCTTGTTGCGGATTGTCTCCATCTTTTGAAATCTTCTCGAAAACTGCTGTTGTTTTCTCGTTCCAGCATTTTATTACTCTTGAATCTTCACGGGTTTCCAAATTCGTTTCTCAGCGTCTGTCAATTGTTGGAATCATTTTTTAACCAAAAGGAAAGAAGAAGGAGAGCAATGTTGGAGTAGGCTACAAACCTGATGTGGTTTCTATCAAGAGACATAGAGTGCATAAGAGAGTGGTGACATTCAAGAGACTTGGGCTAAGAAAGAAATTTGGCTGACGTGTTATTATATTGTTTAGAGAGTAAAGAGACTGAGGAGGGTAGTGTGTGTGTGTGTGTGTGTGTGTGTGTGTGCGAAGGGTTGACCGTCGGTATTAAGACGTTGGTCCGTCGAGAGGCGATCTTCGGGTCAGCATCCACTGTGTGTGGAAAGATGGAACGCAATAATAAGTAGGGAAGAGTGACCTCTCAACAGATGGGTCCTGCAGATTGATTAATGCGTCTTTTTTGCAACATGCAATGCATACAAGAAGGGAAAGACAGGGGCAGGAGGGAATGGTTAGGTATTGTAACGGAAAACATTCATGCTATCTCTTTCGAAGTGTTTTCCAAAACGTACTATCAAAAACAGATTAATCAAATCGTACATTTCAAATGAACTAGTGTAAACTAATCCTGTAGACGCAGTGTAGAAAAAATGGCAATTCATAGGACTATTGGGCTAGTAGACAATGTAGGCATATGAACAAGATGCACAATTTTTGATAAGATAGAAATTGAAGAATACCTAATAAGTTGTTTGACTGAGCTGGTCGCAACATTAATTGGGTTTCCGAAACGGATGAATAGACGTCGAATTTTGCTGAAAAAGTCAATGGGTTTCTATTGTATTCATTTGTTTTTTTGAAGATTTCTTCGTTCATTGATGAAAATGAGAAAAAAAGAACGAAATTGAGAAAAAGGTTGGGTTTGAATTCAGCAAGTAAGAAGTGAAACATCGCTTGATTTTGAACATACCTTATCGGTAGCTAGTTGAGTTCATGAATAAACCTATAGAAACTCTTGGGTTTCTTCTGATGAAAACATCTTTGATATTTGAAAGTATATTATTTACTTTACAATTTCTCTAATACAAAAATTAAGGTAATGTCCACCTACCTGGTGACAGGATAAAGGATCCATTCTTGACAAATTCTCATTTGTTCTGCGTCCATTGACAGTCAAAGTAACAAATAATCAACATAGGAGATGTTTGTAAAAGATATAGCTTAAGTTTCGTTGTGATTCAAAAACCAATGCTTTCATCTGAAACCATTGGCATTAGAAGTATGGTGTTTGTTGCCAGGGTATGCGCTAATGAGACAAACTGAAGTGGAACTGAATGGATGGAACTTACTATTGGCATACACACTTTCTCCCACGTAACGTGTCAGAATCGTCATTTTGATAAACGACGTCAAGATGAGTACCTGGTCAACTCATTTTCAGAATACAAAACCACAAATTTTGTATTTCGCACTTTTCATTAAAAATTTGTGGGAATCAAATAACTGTATATATGTATTTGAACAAAACAAAGCTTTCGCAAAAAGTGGAAGAAAATACGACAATGACAAGGATTGAAAATGAATGAAACAAAAGTTAATCGACTACAAGTGTTTCAACTCGCAGCTCGTGTATATAGGGAAGGTCAAGGTCTGAGTTTTCCAGTGGGAAACGATATCCAGCAGGAGCAAGACGATTGAACTCAACAGAAAAGAGTACACACTTGTGACAAATAACCAAAAAGCAGACTGAAAATCATTATTTTCAACTCCAGGAACCCTTTTTCTTATTTTCTCATAACTCACATAGCGAAAATGCTAAGAAGAACAAAAAATAAATAAACCATAAACAAGAAGATAGAACATTGATTTGATCATTAGGAAAAATGAATACAACAAGCATCTCCAAAACTCCGGCTAAAATCCGCACAAGGCAACTTATCAAATAAACATTTGATACCACAACAAGATCATCAATGCTTCCATACTTCAATAGACCATTCGAATATAACTGACATACGAGTATCACTGACTTCAAGACCAGGAAGATACAGTTTGAATATTTGAAATATTCAAAAGAATTGAATTTGAAAATAGGTAGGAAAAAGAAAATGATACTGAAAAGAATGAGTACAATATCACTTCGTAGTGTCCACAGAATAACTCGAGTCAGTTCTTCTCTCAAAATCCAAATTTTTAACATCAAGGGGTTTAGATCACATGGTGCAAGCGACACGTCAGCATCTATCATTTTACGAAATAGTTCTGACAAACGAGCTATAAGTTTTCGTAAGTGTATCCACATCTGTAAAGGTGAAAATAAAAATTTGAGGAACAAAAATAAATAAATAAAAAAAGGCAAATGACAAGAACTTCAAAAACTTATTTGTTGATGGATCACGAAAATGTTTGAACAGGAGAACTTGGCTAATGAATTTGAATCATCACGAAGGCTGGATTTACCCGAGCGTTAACAAAATTCGCAATAACTATGTATAAGCCTAGCGAAGTGAAACTAAAACTCAAACGTGAGAAGATGTAAGTATAAGAATTCTCAGAAAATGTGTGAATGATTAGAGAGATATGAAACGAAAAAAGAACTTATTACATTTTCCCACGGCGTTAGCAATCTTATTCAGATGACAATAAAGAAAAACTCTATTTGACTTGAATGTGGAGAGAACTCGAAATAATTTCGATTTCGTGTATATTGTCGTAAAATGTGGTGCTTACACAATTTTTGCGAAGGACCAATTTTTAAGTTTAGATAAAATGATTTAGATCTGCGTTGTTGATTACACTGAGGATCAGAGGCAATTTGCTCACCAGCTTGCAGAAGAGGAACGAAAAAAAGACTAACATCATCCATGAACTCCAAAAAACTAGAAAAATTCAGTTCTGGAAGCGCGGATAATATTAACGAAGTGAAGAAACTCTTTTCAAAAGTTTTTCGCCTTTATATCTGGTTCTTTTTTTGTGTTTCAGCCGAGTATCTTATCGTCTTTCTGGCAAAAACATCAATTTTTGCTAAAAGTTCGCGTGTTCGCAACTACACTGGTTTCAGCTTTTGTTTGAATGAATCATTCCCTTTTCATGGATAGTTGAATGTCTTATGAAATATCAGAATTGTCGCAGACATGGCCTGCACGCTTGGCCAGGTTGGCCAGTGTGGGTTTGATTTTCAATTAATGGATCTTTTAGGACGTATTTCTGATTGAACAATGTGAAAAATAACAACTTTTATCACAATTCAGAGTTTTCGTTTATAGAAAAATGGATTCACTACGATTTTAACAATGTTCTTTTGAAGAGTCTGTCGAAAATCAGGGAAATATTCTTCCCATCCCGGCCGGACCTGGTCGAAAATTGTTGAGTTCGGTGAGGCTTCACCAGCCTCGTGACAAGGTTGTGAAATTTTCAAACCAATCATTTGGTGGAGCTGTTTCGAAGGTTTAGCTACAGTTGACAGTTACAAACTTTATTCTTGAAAGAGTGATAGAACAATTCAAAATAAAGATTTTAAAAATTTGTGATCTTAATACTGAATAGATTACTGATACATGGAGAATAATATAGTAAAAATGAAATTACTGTTAGATGACAAATAACAGAACTGTGAATTGAGGATGTTAACTAATTATTACAGAATAAAGTTAGCTTTTTCCATGTAAATGCTTAAAAAGATCTTCAGGACTCGCGAAATTACCATTATCAAAAGCAATTATTGTTTGGTAGAGTGCATTCCGTAGAACTTTGTAATTCTTTGGATGTTCCTTGAATACTTGAAGGATTAGAGTAGTGACTGCATTTACTTCTCCTTTGTAGTCAGCTACGATGGGGGGAGTCTGCAAGTTAAACTCAAATAAACGGAATGATGTGATACCACTTAATAAATGAATGATGTATGCAGTTTTGAAAAAGCACGACATTACCTTGCGAGTAGTCGGACTGACTGAAAAAACGACCGTTATCTCAGGGCTCATCTCTCTCTTCACAGATACAACCGGGCTGATGTCAGGCTTCAGTTCTTCAGGATATTCTTGGTTCGAAACTTCTTGTTTCACGACTTCAGCACACTGTACCCGCTCAGTATTTTTTGTAACTGGATCATAAGTTATACCATCATCTTGTGTCATGAACAATGTGTTAGGCGGATAATTGGTGTGATTGACTTGGTACTGAATCGATTCATTTTGAACTTTGGGTCTGGGCTCCTCCTCCAATTCATCTTGTGGTTCTTCTTTCACTTCGAGAATTCTATGTTTCATTGACAAGCTGTAAAAAATGGATTCGAAATTTCAATGTTAATAATTGGTAATACTCACTTTGCTTCTTTGGAATCAAGCCAAATCATATCGTCATCTTCTTTATTCTCATATAAATTTTCAACACTTCCTAAAACTTCTTGTGCTTCTTCTGTGGTCTTTGTTTTTTTAGTCGATGGTTCCCAATCCTCCTCATTCGAGTGTTTTTTACCATCAAAAATAGCTTTTTCTTTAAACAAATTGGCTTCCCATTTCACCAAATATTTACGATAATATCGAATGAATGGATAGTAGTCCCAACCCCACAGGTATTCTTCCACTTGCTTTGGGGAATAGTGTTTCTTGATTATGGCGTAACGAAGACGATTCCGTAGATTATCTTTTGCACACTTGTAAATTGTTTTCATTGAATTTACTGAAATACTCCGCGGTTAACAAGAAAAGGGATCAATAGGTGGATAATATGGAAAACTGATATTATTTAAGCAGAATGAATGATGAAAAAAAACGTACTGGACAATAATACACCTGTTCTCAGGAATGCTGCAACTGCAATTGCAGGCCACTTTGACTGAGATGTTTGGTTTTTTCTCGTACTCCAAATGTCTGGCACTTTTCGAATTTCACTCAAAATCACTTTCTTACAAACGTCATCTGTTAGATCCAACTCATCGAATGAATAGTCTGGATCTCTTGCAATATCCCAGTATCTTTCAACTCGAAAATGTCGAGATTTATCCACTTCTGGTAGTTCTTCTTCTGGCCGTGGTGCAGGAAGTTCATAGATTGGCTTTTTCGAGGTCTCAGTTGATGGTTCCGCCATTCTAAAAGCACCGACATTAATTATTTTTGTAAATTCAAACGCAAGCGGTGGTGAGAAAAGATCAATAATTTGGGTCAGCTCCTCATAAAGAATGCCGAAAATGAAGAAACAGATGGGCGGATATGCTGTTTTGTACCTGCATGGAGGTAAAGCGAGTCTACTAATTATCGTTTTGCAGGTGGGAAAGGGATAAGCCGCACACGGTAACATCTGCGATATTTTATTGTTTAAAAGGATAGCCGTTCTCCATCAAGACGAGAGCGGACATAACAACCATGATTCTGATTTTATCTACGTTGAAAACGCTCTATGTTTTATGCTCATCTAAATTAGCTATGTTCAGTGTTGCGTCGTAAAATTTGAATAATCATCAGGTTGTCAGAATCAGTCGTGCAACAGTGAACGTAATCAATTAGTAGGAAGTTGAGTTGAAAAAAACTATATGCTTCCTTTTGAGTCAGCAACAAAAATCATACTACGCTTATGATTAATTTCTAATTTTTGAAATTGAACGTAACTCGTCTTTCATCTTACATTTTCAAAATATTATTATAGAAAGAATTTATGAAAAATAAAACCCATAATTCTTGGAATTTGAAAAAAAAAGTAAAGCGAAGAGCACCGTGTGCTACGCCTCTCTTCTTCCATTTGATTTTTCATTCCTAGATAGCAAGGAAAACCTGCTGCTGCATTGTTTTGTTTGGAAGAGTACACGTGGAGAGATTACTGAGAAAAGGATAGGCATGGAAACGGAGAAAAACACGCAATCCGGAACGTATAAGGTTTTAAGGAAAGCAGCGGAGAAAGCGAAACAAAGTTGGAAAACTTGATGATGAAAGGATTGTCTAATACAATTAAAAACTGAATTGAGATATTGATTTGATACTGGCAACAAGTCAATACATGCGCAAACATTAAAGAATCTGGTTTAAGATAGAAACACAAGTATGAATTTATAACAGCTGAACTGAATAGTATTGATAAAATGGGGACGCATACAAAATTTTTTAACGTTCCGTCTTCCATAACAACTTGTGAAAACTTTTATCAGTTGCCCAAACCCTCCACCAACTGTACGACATTCTCGTTTTGACACGAGGATGAAAAGTAGAAGATTAATTTAGTTTTCAGTTTTTCAAAAAAAAAATGCGAAATAGAAAACGCAGTGTAGTAAAAATTTCAAACACAAAGCAAATGCAAATCAGAGCACCGTGAAGAGATGACTAAGAAAAGGATAGGCATGGAAACGAAGAAAAACTTGCACTCCGGAACGATGAGGGTGGGAGAAAAGTAGGGGAGAAGAGGCAACATAGTAGGTAACTTCGATAGGGATAGGATCTATAGCGCTGAATCGTTATTGAGCAAGTTGAGATATTCATTCAATGAAAAAACAATGATGGAATAGGGAAGTTAAGCCCAATCACCAAACTTTCAATTTCCCACAACTACTTGCAAAGAGTTGTTTTTCTTGGCGTAAACAACAAAAATGAACATCAGGATATGCTCGTCTCAACACGATTTCCCTTGGAGAAAAACAGAGAATATGTGTACGTTCCAGTCTTTTTCAGTGATGTTCATTCACACATTTCTCTATGGGATACCATGCTACTGTTTTATTATTCTGGTTTTGTAGCAACTAACGACTTCTTCAAAGATTTAAAATAAGATTTTGGTCTAATTCATACTTTTCTTTGCATAAAGTTGTAAACAGCTAACTAACATTTTATAACGAGAAGTTTCCGAGAGAAGTATCCCAAAAACCTTCATACGAGTTGGAACTTCTCTATTTGCCGTTTATCGAATTGGCTTTTAATGTTGCTTCAGCCGCAGCTATTATTTAAAACTTTATAGAAATGTATGTTACCTCGCCCTTAGAATGATTACGTTTCTCGAACAGTTCAGGTAAATTCAGACATAAAAATATATCAAAATTCCTATTATACTTATGGGAAAAGATGACAAAGCCCACGTTACAGATGTGGTTTTAGAATCGAACAGTTGTTTGCTCCAGAACCAAAAGTTGAAAAATGGAACGAACTTTTTTCAGAATTAGCGGAAAATAAAAAACGCCAAAAAACTTTGAACATTTGTTGCTCTTGCTTTGCTGGAATTGTTTGTTGGAAAACAGACTCGAAAAAAAAACTAGACAGGTTGTAATATACAGTATTTATTAGGAAAACATTATTTGATCAGTTAAGTTACAAAAAAAAATAAGAAATTACATGAAATTCATTTATTCAAGTGCATTTGCATGGTTTGATGAGCAATTATGGCCTTGGCTGGTCGATCCTCTCCATTCCGTCGTTTGTAAATGAAGCAAGTATTGCAGAGGATATTCGATTTTGATTTCACATTCTTCCATTTGCAGCTATTCGTCGTGAAGCAGTTGGAACATGTCCGGGTGGGGGTTGGTTTGACCTTTGGAATCTTTGTCGAAGTCGGCTTGGCTGAAGCAGTAAGAGTAGGTGGTGTGGTAGATGGAGTTGAAGAGCCAGAAGAAGATCCAGATGGGATAGTCGCAGGATAGTAGGTAGAATGGTGATTATAGAAACTTTGATGCTGGGTAGGATTGAAGTTCATATAGACAGCAGTTGAAGAATACAAAGTAGGATCGTATGTTTGAAGATCCGTTGAATAGTCAGTTGAATAAGAGGGTAAGTAGGAATAGGGAGTAGTTGGAGATGAATTAGCATCCCAGCCATATGGAGTAGTTGGATCCCAGTATTGAGGGCTAGAGGGTCCAGGAACTGATTCCATGGTGGCAGGGAACAAGTTAGCTGGATTCATAGAAGTCAGATAGAGATGACTAAATGAGTGAGTCCTACTCTTGCTCATCTCCTTATATACCCTCAGCAAGCTCCGCCCCTCCTCAAGATGATGACAATTGCTGAAAGTATACCATCTGATATGACTGGGAGACTGAAAGTATACCTCGAAGCAGATGTGCAGGTTGAGATT